>OY101442.1:36380635-36878135 GCA_956483585.1 Gymnocheta viridis
GATGACGATGACTTTGCTAACCGGCTTGCCTTTGTTTGGTTTTTGCTACTTTAGTTTTTCATTTTTCCTGCCGTTGATCTCAAATGGTAGTGATCATCTTTTTTCTGAACGACTATCCATCTAACTGTCATTTAGTCGTTTCGATTTTGTATGTTGCGTGCCACCACTAAATATTTATATACATATACATATGCATGTGGCATAAGTTGTTATGGGTTTTCCAATTGGAACATAACAATATTTTATTTTCATATGAGGGCACTGGTTGCATTATCAATCAGTCAATAGTGGGATTAATTTATCATGACGATACACATGAAAGAATCTTTGGATTTTATAAAAATTGCTATTGAAATGTAGACTCTCTGCGAGGACATTCTTGTGGAAGTTAAAGATGGAACCGGTTGAAACTAACAATATTCATAGGCGCTTTAGTTAAAAAATATGTAAATCAGCCGACTGAATGTCCGCCGGGCACTTGTCTTCGAATCCTTGCTAAATTCTACTTTAAAAGCCAAAACTTTTAATCTAAACTAATTCCGATGTATGTCCTTATTGAAGAACCCTTTTGAATGTCTTATACGACAAAGTGTGTATTAATCGTTAAATTATTGCTTTGGATTTGTCTTGCTGGTTGTTTTCTATTTTTTAACTGTGTTAATTTAACACCCTACACAACCATATGTTACCTCTTATACTTACTTACTTACTTACTTACTTACTTACTTACTTAATTACTTACTTACTTACTTACTTACTTACTTACTTACTTACTTACTTACTTACTTACTTACTTACTTACTTACTTACTTACTTACTTACTTACTTACTTACTTACTTACTTACTTACTTACTTACTTACTTACTTACTTACTTACTTACTTACTTACTTACTTACTTACTTACTTACTTACTTACTTACTTACTTACTTACTTACTTACTTACTTACTTACTTACTTACTTACTTACTTACTTACTTACTTACTTACTTACTTACTTACTTACTTACTTACTTACTTACTTACTTACTTACTTACTTACTTACTTACTTACTTACTTACTTACTTACTTACTTACTTACTTACTTACTTACTTACTTACTTACTTACTTACTTACTTACCCACTTACTTACTTACTTACTTACTTACTTACTTACTTACTTACTTACTTACTTACTTACTTACTTACTTACTTACTTACTTACTTACTTACTTACTTACTTACTTACTTACTTACTTACTTACTTACTTACTTACTTACTTACTTACTTACTTACTTACTTACTTACTTACTTACTTACTTACTTACTTACTTACTTACTTACTTACTTACTTACTTACTTACTTACTTACTTACTTACTTACTTACTTACTTACTTACTTACTTACTTACTTACTTACTTACTTACTTACTTACTTACTTACTTACTTACTTACTTACTTACTTACTTACTTACTTACTTACTTACTTACTTACTTACTTACTTACTTACTTACTTACTTACTTACTTACTTACTTACTTACTTACTTACTTACTTACTTACTTACTTACTTACTTACTTACTTACTTACTTACTTACTTACTTACTTACTTACTTACTTACTTACTTACTTACTTACTTACTTACTTACTTACTTACTTACTTACTTACTTACTTACTTACTTACTTACTTACTTACTTACTTACTTACTTACTTACTTACTTACTTACTTACTTACTTACTTACTTACTTACTTACTTACTTACTTACTTACCGGACCGGGTTAATCTTTTTCGCTCTCTTGACCGAGTTCCTATTGGTATAGATTGAGTCACAAGTTTTGGAATTTTTTATTTTTTCATTCTCATCACGTGACCGCACCATCCACCTTTACAACTTCAACATGTAGATTAGATCTTATTGTATCGTATCTAAATATCTCCTTGTTATTCCATCTCCCCTGCGGCGATATTTCGTCTCCGTTGCATGCACGCGTTTTTTTGAAGTAGCATGTGTCCTCGACTCGTAACCATAAGTCAGTGATGTATGTGGAGTTCATCGTTTTAATGCTAAAATTTTTATAATTAATAAATCTTATCAAACTGTACCACCATAAAATTTATCATAAACAAAGTTTAGGAGTGGTCGCGCTTAAAATTTTCCATAAAGCGAAATATTGAAAAAAATATGTTTTAATTTTTGTTATTGTTGATCTTAAGCTTGGAAAAACTTTTTAATAAAATAATTTGACAATTTTTTTGATAAATTCAAATTATTTTATTAGTAGAGTTCTTAAATAAAAAAAAGAAATGGTTAAAAAGTCACATTTGAACTTAAGCCAAACAATTCCTTTTAAAATTGATTTTTCAACTCAAATTTTTAATTATTGAACCACAAAATTCAAAAGCTTTGACTTTGATAATTCTAGACAGTTTTGATCGATTTTTGCTGCGTTCTGTTCAACAACACAAATTAGATCTCTGGCAAGAAAGGGTAGGTTACCTTTTTTATCACATCGCGTCAAATAGATAATGTTAAGTTAAAAAAAAACAAACAAGTTACGATATCATCGCTCTTTTGGTGTAAAAAATTCCTGACCGTGTAATTTCTCGAAGTAGCGATCACAATTGGCCTCCAAGATATTGTTTGTTTAACAGCTTTTGATTATTTTCTTCAGAGTCTATGTCCATGACTCACAATGGATTCCAACAGCTTAAAGATAGAAATCGTGAATTTATCGAGGACAAACGCGAATTGTTGATCCGTGAAATTTAATGAAAATAATGTGCTCTTGCGTAGTCGTGGTGGCCATTTGACTGATATTGTGTTCCATTATTAATGGTATACCATTCTCTTAAAAACTTAAATAAACATCCGATGATGTCGCTTAAAAGTACTGGACTTTTTTACTTATCAAATTGAAACCTCTTATAGAAACGACTATTGCCCATCTCTCTCTTCCAGTCTATAACAGTTGGTCCATCAGATTCTCTTTCGCTTCAGTTCATCACGTTCATACATGATCCGCTTTAAGACGAAGTCATCGTGGAAGGACCTGCAATTATGTCTTTGTTAACCACCCGTGTCTACCTCGGACCTCGTCTATCACTAAATGGAGTTAACTCAGTGATTATTATTTAAATTAAATAAATTACCGCGTATGATGAAGCGAAACCTTTGGCCGGCTTGGATTCATTATAACTCAATTCTTTCACATATTTATTGACAACAAAATTTTATTTACTTTTACGATAGAATAGCGCTAAAATATTAAAATGCTACTGGGTAATCATATTCCATGTCCAGATGTCTGCATCATGATCCGACAATATTTGTTTAATTTAATGTTATGAATTAACTATCAGTAATGCATTGCAAGAAACGGAAATATTTATTGATGGCAAACCATTTTGTTTATTGGAAAATGTTTATTAAGATAGAATGTTCATAAAAAGCCATTGAAGTTGGAAAGATTTGGGTTAACGATTTGTTAGGTTATGTAGAGTAGATGTAAAATTAATTATTGATGTAAACATATTTTTAATTGAAACAATAAATTTGTGCATAAATTCACAATCACAGAAATTTAAATATTCTATTGCATTTAATTTTTCTGAAATTATTTGAATACCTGTTTGAAATGCTAAATTTAACAGCAATTTTCAAACTCTCTTTAGTTATCAAATGACATAAATTTTTACGACGAAAATATAAATTTCTTAAGAAAAACTTTAACAATCATCTACAAGCAGGCGTTCCAAATGATGTCTCCTTATTGCATATTTTGTAAATCGACTTACTATCCCTTTTAACAGATGTCTTTGCTTATTTAAAAAAAATAACAATTCTGATGGTGCGTGCAAATAATTACAGCCTACTGGGTATAAAAAAGGCAAATGCATGCATCTCAAATGTTTTAAATTTAGCCAACAAATTGTGGTCTTAATAGCCCAAACGAGCTACTTGATTTAACAGGGTACAATTAAGGCGTTAATCAATTACTAATGAGCCGCTAATCATAAAGCAGTTGAGAACACTGAAATTCAACCAAAGAAGCCTGTTTAAAACTGGTCAAATGTTCTTCTACAAATGAAATATGAAAAGTCTTTAATTTTAATGTTCACTGCAACAGGTAGAACAAAAGACGGCAATAACAGTTGTTTTTGGTCCCTTGTGTACTTATATAATTTCTTGGCAACAACAATACAACTAATTACGAAATTACAGTTCACAAACTTAGTTTGCCCTCTAAAGTTTTTGTATAACAAGCGGCAAGTATGGTTGTACGAATTAAGGAGGTGTTCAATAGGGGAGGAGCTTTGAGTGGTTACTAATCAGATTATTGGTAGTTGTAAAATTATCGATTACGAGTACAGATATATTCATCATAATATAGGAGGGAAAGGCTCATTGCTTAAACTACAGTTTAGCTTAATACTAGTGTATTTGGTCAAGATGTTTGTAATGCTGATAGTCGTTGCACGTTTAATGTAATAATTGTGGGTTTATAAAGCGGCAGCTTATTGAAGACATGAAAATGAAAATAATCATTTCTTGATCTAAACTTATATTACGCAAGCTTTCTTGTTGCCACTCTGATTTTCTTTCTTTCTTCTATAGAAAACAGACTTGCAGCAAGAAGGTTTGCCTAGTATAAAATAAACCAACAATTCGGAAAGTCGGAAAACGATATTATATTTAATAATAATAACATAACAAATTCACACACACAATTGTTTGTATAAACACACAGAAAAAAACCCAATTTAAAATCAACATCAAAAAATGTTGATATCAAGTCATTGTTAATATGTGGAAAAAAAGCAATTGAATTTACTTTTAACATTGTTTTAAGTTAAATCAATGGTTAAAATTGTTAATTTAGTATTAAAATATGTTGATTTAAAATTAATCACATTGAAATAACATTGTACATTTTAAATTTTACCTTTTATAGAGTTAAAATAACATCAATCAATGTTTAATTTTGTAAACTCCGTTTTGAAGTAAAAATTACGGGTTTTCATGTAAAATTAACATTGCGTATAGTTGAAATAAGATTAACTATTGTGAAATCAACATTGTTATAAACATTAAAAATTACATTGAAATATTTTGAATAAACTTTTGTCAATTTTAAATATTAACAAACGTTGGCTTATGTTAAATCAACATGTTAAAAAGTTAAATCAATGTTAAAAAAACACAAATCATGTTGAAACAACGTGAAGCACGTTGAAATGAAATTATTTCATGATAAAAGAGAAAAAATTTAAAAACAACCGCTACTTTACAGCATTAAAGAAACAGCAAGTTTCATTCTATTGCAGCCTCAGCACGTATCAGAAGTGCAGTGTTAGAAATTTTAAGTGAATTAAATTCTTTATTATGTAATATGAATTTAAAAAGGTTTGTGGAAAATTTAGCAACCGGAGGAGAAAGTATTAATTTTGTTATTGACGAAGACGGAAAGTGAACATTCCAGTTGTTCAAAATGCGACACAAGGTTCCCAAGCCCACCTTTACATGTTTTTGCAATTAATAATCGTAAAATATATTTAAGAAACAAATATTTGTAAACCTAAATGTATGTGTTTATAAATGAATAAAAATAGTAAAACAAATTAATTAACTGCTTTTTACTAACTGCCTGTCCCATTGTTAAACAGCATTGCGTAAATGTTATTTAAATGAACATGGAATTTCCTGAAATTTTAACATCTTTTCATGTTGTTTCAATATGGCTGTAACATTAATTCTAAATGGCTGAATAGTTGATTCGACATTAAATTTATTTTGATTCAACTTGAAATTCATGTTATTATACGTTTTTTTATAATTGTTTCAATGAGGATCTTAACGTTATTTTGACATGACAATCTCTTTGATTCAATTGGCGTACCATGTCAATTCAACATGATTTCTAGTTGTTTTAAAGTGGATAACTATAACTTTTACTTTACTTGACTATCATGTTAAATTAACAATGAAACGCTTATGAAGCAAAATTGTTAATAAAACTAGTTGAATCAACCTTGTTTTAGTTGATTTTACAATGTTTTTGTTCTGTGTGAAGTGCCAAGTTTTTTTTGGAGAAGGGCCTTCGATGAAGTAAGAAATAAAAACCTTAGAGAAAATTCTTCAGGAGATCAAGATAGTTTTGCGAGCAGTCTTCTTAGCTGATATAAAATTATTTGCAGAACAGCTAAAACTAGTGTTAATTATTGCAAAAGAAATCTTACTCTGAAATAGACAGATAAAAATATGCATGAGTACATTCTTTCAAATAAGAATTCTTCAAATCCTTTAACAAAGCACAGATATATGAATGGACGTATGGGCAGATGTCCAGAAATACAGACAAAGGCACCTCAAGTCCGAAATAAAAATGTGTAATCACTTTCATATCGTTTAAAAAAATTCTCCAATCAATATTCTCGTACAGTTGCTACAGGAAGTCTTCCTCCCTTATGAACCGTATGGATAATACTGTTACCGATTACTATTCTACAAATTGTTGATTTTGGAACAAAATAGTTTGACGAAATTTCTTTTTGCAAAATTTCATGGCGATAATCGTTTTAAATTTTTTAACACTTTTTCAAAATAAATTAATTCTTGTAAAGCTGAATAACTAATGTGCAATTTATAATAAAATGTAGATGCTAGAAAATTAAATTTGCTACAATAATTTCTTCATCTAAGAGTACGAGAAATTACAGTGGCATGTGTCTTATACAGCTAAATTTAGACTTTGTCGTTCGAAAATTATTTTTAAGTATTTTATTACTTTTACGAAACAAAATATAAACAAAATTATAAACATGCCAAAATTTTAATACTTAAGATAAATCGGTACATGGTATTTAAATAAAGAGCATGAATGGTATTTCAGTTCCTAATATTTTGACTAATTTGCCGTCCCGAAGTTATCTGCACGTATCTGCAAAAATTTTTTCTTTGGAAAGTTGATTTTAAAGTTTCAATATTATATACAAAAAAATTATTAAGTGATCCGAGTTCGCACTACTTCCAGAGCGCAAGTTCAGGATCCTAGATGCAGTTCACACACGTCAGGTTTGATTCTTTTAGTCTTGAGTTTTTAGGAGAAGCGGTCGTGTCTCATGTTTTTTGATTTTGTGATATACGTGAAGATAACTTCGGGACGACGAATTGTAAATTTTAAAATACAACATTTGAAAAATACAACAGTGTTTATTAACCTAAAGATATTCTGGGTTAAAAACATACATAAATATTCATTACTCACGCGTTGTCAAGTTTGATCGCAACTAATTTATTTGTTAAATATCGTGAGTGGGCGAGAGTGAGACCGCGTAACTTGCATCATTGTTTCGTGATGCTTTTAAATATTGTTCTAAAGGGCGAAAAAAATACTCCACCATAAATATGGGAAATTTTCAAAAGAAAACTAAAACTTATAAAAAAAATAAATTTATAAATCAATAAATATAAATTCACTAAGACAAGAAAAAACATTCACCTAAAAATATAAACCTCAACAAGAAACTGAAAGACAAAAATCATCCAAGAATTGATCGATCATTCAAGATTTCCGCATAAATTTATAAAATATCCTATAGTCGCTGTACTATAGAAAAGAAAAAACATACTTTTCTCCTAAAAACTATCTGACGTTGTTTTTAAGAATCGCAACTTCAGCTTCTTGTATTCTTGTGAACAATTCGCAGTGCAATTATACAAATTAGTTTTATTTCTTATTACATTGCTTTTCTAAAAAAAAGTGCAAAATTTTTAGCCCTTTTTATTGAAAATTTGCAATATAATGATTTTTTGAAATGGTGAGTTTATTAGAAATTATTATATCATCGCTTACGATGCCAAATTTTTTGTCATAAGAAAACTTTGAATAACAATCTTTTTGATAAAAAGTAAAAGAAATGTTACATTATTTTTAAAAGAAATCTGCATTAGACTTTTATAAAACAATACAAAAATTATTTATCAAAATTTGCTATTTTTGCTTTATTTACCTTCCTCTTTTATTTTCTGATAATGTACCAAAATATATTGATACCAAGTAGTTGCAAGCTGCTTTTACTTTATAACTTTTTCCTAAGCTAAATTTTGTATAATAATTATAGCGCTGGGAACACAAAAGAGATGAACAACGAGTTTCGCCTAACGCGACGAATTCGTCGGTGAAAATACCCCGTGCAAATTCGTCGTATGAAGCACAATAACGACGAAAAAATTACAGCAAAGTTGTTTACTGTTTGTGCTGGATTAGTGTGAACATATTGAAAAATTAATACTTGCAAAATTAAACATTGACAAAAACACAAAAAGACAATTTTTGTAATTATCCATTTTGTATATTTATAAAATAAAAATAAAACAATTATTAAAGTAAAGTTAACAGTAACTTTGTTTACAAATGTTGACAACGGCTACGCCTCAAATAGCTCGTACGCTGAGTCCAATTTTCGCATATTCTCTCTAACATATCGATCGGTATCTCACGAATAAATTATTTAATATTTGCTTCCAGTGCGTCTACCGTTGCGGTCTTGTCCCTGTACACATGAGCCCGCAAAAACTATTATAAAGGCGTTAAAGCGCGCGATATAGGCAGCCAATTGACCGGCCCCAAACGAGAAATAAACTGTTCACCGAACTCACCTCTTAATTGGGCCATTGTTTCGCGTGCTATTTTAAAGAGAAGTAACACTCAGGCAATTAATATGTGTTATCTACTTTGGGAAAGGGATAGTAAGAGTGGACAGGTGGGGAAAGTGAGAAAGCTTAATTGTTTTACAACTTTGATATTGCGCGTCATGTTAGTTTGTAGATCAGTGTTGCAGCGCCTCTGCTGGCAAGTAGGCGCATTAAGTTTGTTTAAGCTGTACTCCGATTTTTCTTATATTGCTTCGTCGGCAGCGTTTTTTTGAAACCACATGTCAGCCAAGTCGAAAATTTTTAATCATCGGCGTCGAATCGATAATTCACGGTCATCAAAATAACTCTGGCGGATGCATATTTGCCTCTGTCCGCACTCTACGTATGTATGCGTGTTGGTGCTTAACTGTCCAATAATGTAAATTTGGTGCCTCAGGAGGTCGTCCAAACTGACCATAAAATGAATTTTCGATAATAAAATTCAATAATCTTGAAGCGTTGTTCGTTTGTAAGTCGATTCATGGTTAAATTATATACCAAACTGAACATGTTTAACAGTAACATGTTTCACGAAAACAGCTCAGCTGCCAAAAAGAGTGCTGTCAAAAAGAAAATTGCTAAAAAATCACCTTTTATTAACTCGGTCTATAATTTCCAATACAAGTACTCGTAAGTATTTGCAACTTTAAAAGCAACAATTTCAATTAATTCTGTTGTAAACATAAAAACAAGAATCCATACCTCCCAAACAGACGATGAAACGAATAGAAGTGTTTATGCAGAAGCCACTCTTTCTAAATATCATACATATCTACATGCACATAAGCAGAAGATTATAGTCTGTTTTTGCATTGAGATGATCGACAATTATTAATCTCAGCAAATAAAATGCGGCAGCAATGAGGGGTGGTATGAAAAGTGATAAGTCATCATTGGCGATCATAACTTGTAAAGAGTTTTACGCAATAAGCAACGCCTTGAAGTGATCACGGGTTGGCAATGGTCTATTGAAATCAATTGCAAATAGAATTCAGCTAGAAATTATACAACAAAATTCATAACATGGGTAGTAGTGCAAGCATTATATGCCCTACATTAAATAATGAATTCATTATGAATTCACATCATTTCATTTTTGTTTATACAGGGTGGGGCAAAAGTCCCGGTACCATTTTGATTGCCTATAAATAACTTTGTTCAAAGAAAAGATAAGTAAGTTTGAATTTCATAAAAAGTTTATATCGGCTAAATGCTGACCGCGATTCGCTATGCAACTTTCTTTTAAGGCATTTTTCGGGACATCCTGCAACATCTCAGGCTGAATTTCTTCAATTTCGTGACGAATATTTTCTTTAAGATGTTGAATCGTTTGCGGCTTATTCACATTAACTTTTGATTTTAAAAACCCCCATAAGTAAAAGTCTGGTGCTCTTAAATCCGGAAATCTGGCTGGCCATGACGCAATTTCCGCTGAGTGGAAGTAATGGAACGATTATTTTCAATAAATATTGTCGCTATTTCTGCTCGTTCTTGTGGAAGCTAAATTAAGATAAACGTCACACAACCAAGATGGTACGCAATCAAAATGATAGCGGGAATTTTGCCCCGGTTATATGTATGACTTGGCATGGAAGACGGGTTCAAAATGTATAAACGCTAAGTCCAAAAAGTTGTATTTCAAAATGCAGACAAATCGATTATAATTTGGATGTCGGTTTAATTTGGAAATTTTTCAAGTACATGTAGAAATCAAAAAAAAAATCTACCAAATATTACCGACCTCTAAATATGGTCTCATTCCTACAATTTTAGATACTCGTACACAGAATTCTTTCGCTGAGTGAAAAAGCAGCTGCCACGTGAATGTGGAAGCAAATATTGTATGTAAATTCCACATAATCTTACACTAGTCTTATGTATAGTTCTTACTAGGACGTTCGCTTCAACAATGTTTGATCGATTAATCGAAAAATCAAAGACAAATTAAATTTTTTTAATGACTTGAAATGTACTACATAATTAACCGATCATAATTTTCCTCCGCATTGTTGCTCAAGTTGAGAAATAACTTTAATTTTGCTTTAAATAAATATAAAATAAATATAAATTAATAAATATAAATTAAAAATATTTTTATATCTCTTTGAAAAAAATTCAATTTAAAACAAATTAAAATTTTAAAATAATTTAAAAAAGTTTTTATTTACTGTGGGTTGAGATAAATGCAGTACATTTGGTTGGGTCAATTTAGCAATCGATATTGTGCCATCGATTTTTCGATCGCTTTTGGCATGAGGAAAAAAAGTTCCACTACGACTTATCAAAAAAATAATTTTCATATTGCAATTTTTTTTCCTCATGCCAAAAGCGATCGAAAAATTGATGGCACAATATCGAAAAATGTTTGTCCTTACAAATCGGTCCACCTTAATATACATAGACTAGATCAACTCACAACAAAAAAGAAACATTTTGAATGAAGATATCGAAGCATAACTCGAATAATGAAGTTACTAAAAACTTAAAAAATAACTTGAAATTTTGCTCATAAAAGAAAAAGTAAAAAATTTAAAAAGCTAAACATATCTGATAGATATGATACATGAAGATTAAAATGTTTTACTTGAATCTTATGTCTGTGCGTTCCTTATGTGTGCTTTGTTTTGTTTAAAAATTCCAAAAAATAACTGCTTCTTCGGTCCCTGCAAATAATAAATTTGTTGTTGAATGCCAATACCCTAAAAGGAAAAGAGAATTCACAAAACACGTCACGTGGCCTGGGACTAGCAACATGTTCGAGTTCTGGAACTTTATATGAGATGTACCGGTAACTTTTACATGGCTTTGTCATTGGAGGGTGTCAATTGACATAATTAAGATACTCGGTGACGGGGTCTAGACCTAATCATTGCGTAATTGTCCTGTGGTGATATTCTTCGTATCAGTGCCAGTAATGGTTTCTAAAAAACTTGTAATAGAACTATCCTAGAGTATTCTGTCCAAGTCTAGTCCTCAATGAACATGCCACAGAATAGTTCCTTAAGGCCTGGTATAAAATCTAGTCCTTCGATAACCTTTCGCCGAACGAGGCTAGGAGTTTCAGAACAATAAATTTATAAGTAAAAAATGTAAAAAATAGAAATTTTATAGAAATGCAATGAATTTGTGCAACCGGTGTGCAAAATATTGCAGCAGTAAATAAAATGCTGCCATAGTTGCGCCGAAACGTAGCAGAGTTAGGAGACTTTTGACAGAAAAATTTTTGTGAGGTGATGGTTTCCGAACGCTAGGCTTCGATTATTGCACAAATGCTGCATTTAAGAATGTAACCTATATGGCTGTTATTAGCTTTTCAGTCGGTATAACTTCGCTTTATATTAAAATAAGTTTCTGAAATTTTTTTTGTTCTTAATTACCAAATTTATTATTGTTTTAAAGAGGTAATATCTTAATTAATGTGACCATAAATAAAAAATAAAAATAAAGTTAAAAACTTAAAAAATTAAATGTAAATCTTCCGATGTTGCGCAGAGTGACGGAATTTCGTGATACGTACTCTTTTCAGCAGTCACGACGCAGGAACTTTTTGTACCATTCCCATTTTCACCAGTCATAGGTGCGGTACAGGTACGTTCAGGACAATTGGTACAACATATCCCGTAGGGTATTTTATTTTATTTCAAAAATACAAGTTTCCTAATTTTTTAACTGAATTCGTAGTTTTGGAACATTAAATATTATTTTAGGGGACTTTTTTCAGTAAAAGGAAAATTAGAGTTGGGAATACAATCCTCTAAATTGGCAGATAAGTTTTGTTCACAATGCAAAATAGTATGTTTTTAAGCCCAAAACAGTTTTTCATAAAATTTAAAAAAATTTAAACTCACAAGTGACATTTGTTTTAATCATTTTTACTACTTAAAGTTTTAATTTTTAATTTGTGCCAATTGTAGGTTAATTCACGTATAGTTTTAGGACTCCTATAATGAATTATTCACATTGTTTTTGCTTTGTTTCTTTTTTATTATTAAAACTTAAAATAATAATTTATAATTTTTTTCACACAAAAAATTTAAAAAAACGATTAAATTTAAAATTTATTCGATTGACTCTAGAAATTTCGTAGATTAAAAATTATTAGTTTAATGCGAGCGAACAGCCCTGTGCTCCTTATGGGAACCACTGGAACAAATGTAATATATGTATACGAGCGCACTTAAATCTTTAATCGATTGCTCGAATAATTTAAAAAGCACAACAATATGAATGCCCTAAAAATTATTAAGTCGTTTCAATTTTAATTTACATATTTTTCATACTACAGATAAGTTAATTGTCTAATTTCTTAAAAAAAATATAGAAAATTCAAAGATCCATCTTTGTAATATGAAATATACAAAAAGTATTTCTAATGTAGGCGCAGCTTCTGATTAAGCTTTATATAATTGAATCGTTTGGGGCTAACTTTACTTTTTCCCCTTTAATTAGATTCACCAATGTTGCAAAGAACATATTACTTTTATTAAAAATCTGATAATGTTCCTCAAAGCTGTTGTATTTTGAGATTTACTGAATTAAACAAAAACTATCCAAAATGCCCAAATTTAGATAGTTGTGAAATGTGAACCGTAAATGATATCGAACCGGTTATTGCCCTCTGTGATACGCACGTAAGAGCAGAATACTCGGAAATTAAATCAACTCGAAAAAATTTAAAATCTACACTATGATGAACATTTTTGAAAGTACCTTAAACTGGTATCATTTGAAAACATTTTGCTACTAGAAACTTGTTCCATTTTTATATTTCATTGCCGTCCCTACTGAAAGTCAAGAAAATTATCCAAACAAGGTAATAGTTTCCGCAGAAATTCGAAATCTTATAAGAGACAAACGAAGATTACGGAAAATATAGAAACGTACAAGGAATCCAGCAGATAAAACCAATTTTAACTGAGCTACAAACGAGTTAAAACGACGTTTGGAGAGAACCTTACTACTTCATGCGATAGACAGAGCGAACATAACTTATGGAATGCCACAAAATATTTAAAAAGGCCAACTAAAAGAAATTTCAAAATTAAACAATGGAAAGATTCCCGGCTATGAGAAAATTTTTGCAAATGACATCACAAATTTACCTAAAAAAGCCATTGTTTCCTAACAGCAATTTACAACTTTATAGTTAGACTTAATCACTTCCCAACAACTTTCTACGCCTGAAAATGATTTAAGTCTTATGGACCAATAAGTCTTTTTTTTAAGTTGTTTTTACGTATGTTGCAGCCAGTCTTAAGCACCAAGTATCAATTTGGATTCCGTCACAAGCACGGTACACCAAAAATTTTGTATGGGATTTCGTTCGATATCGAATAGCGTAATATGCCTCCTGAACAATGTCACCGACTCGTAAATGTTATTAGAAATGCTTTAGAAACGTAAGACTGCTATGCTGCTGTCTTTTTCGATATTATAGGTCTTTTATGTAAACTAAAATTGCTTATTCCTGCAGCATTATTTTTGGTCCTCAAATCCATTTTACAAAATCGTTATTTTTATATAAAAATAAATGATGAAACTTTTAATATTTGTGACACAAAAACTGGTATTCCTCAGGGAAGCGTACTGGGTCCAGTTATATATACTTCTGATATGCCTTCAAATAAAAATGTTACTATTGCTACGCATACGGATGACACAGCCTTAGAGGCAATAAATATTAATGCATTAGAGCCCTCAAACCCGGTTCAAAATCACCTGGATAGTACGGTAAACTGGTTGAAAAGATGGAATATTTCAATTAATAAGGAAAACGTCTAATTACATTACCTTTACATTAAGAAGATGCATTTCTCCTTCTGTTTTCCTAATCGATGAAGAAATTCCAGGAACTGATTGTGTGAAATATCTTGAGATGTATCTCGATAAAAGACTGACGTGGAAGCAACATATAAAATTAAACATTAAAACAAAGCGAATGTTTTGGCTGCTCTGTGACAAAATTCAGAACTTAGCTGAGAAAACAAAGTACTTTTATACCGAACTATTTTAAAACCGACATGGGTCATACGGAATTCAACTGTGAGGAACTGCTAGCAACTCCAACATAAAAATACTTCAACGATATCAATCAAAAACTCTTAGAATGATAGTATATGATCCATGTTTTATGACAAACGATACGCTTCACAGAGATTTATATATATCATAGATTAGATCAAAAATGTAATAAACGTGTACAGCTCGAGGTACCTTGGAAGACTTAGTAACCATTCTAACTCCCTTGCTATTATTTTACTAAATGATAGTGAGAACGTACGTACATAGGCGAAAAAGGCTTCATGTGCTTGACCTTCCGTTCAGAAAATAAGGATTTAAATATAAAAAATTAATATGGCTACATAGAAACAATTGCATTTTTATAATTGTAGTCAGATTAAAGATCATTAATGTAATATGTTTTAACCTTAAGGTAGGTTAAGACTCATGCGAATATTAATTTTTAATTATTTTGCTTATTATTGAAAAATAAATTGATAAAAAAAACTCATTGTATAAAATAAACCGTATTTAAGTAGGGTATTAAAAATATAACAAGATTCATAAATAAATTAAAAAAAAAATAGAATTACATTTTTGTCATTACAATTGCAACTCACGGTTCTGCCATTAACAATTCAATGGCAAATAATTATTGCACTACGATCACTTTATTGTACTGCGAAAGGCAAGCTATAGTAATCCATACATAATAAATGGAATTGAGTAGTAACAACAATCCAAAAATGCCACTTAAATATAAGAAAACAGAAACGCGTTGGGCGGTTGACATACACATGTGTGTGTGCCTGTATCTAGGAGATCAACAATGATGTTATTATTGCCAACTTCATGTGCAAAAAGACGAAATGAAACTTTCAGACCCTTTATTTATTTATTTCTTTTTTGTGTTAAAAGGAATTCTAAGCTACCAAAACGTATTCCACTTTCGATCTATGTTTGTATATTAAAAATAGGTTTTTGTTTTTATTAAAGTTTAAGTGGCACTTAGAAGCGATTCTTATACAGTACAAACTCTCTAATCCGGACATTTACATTTTTCGGACAGTTTAAAAAATTTTCTTTTATAGTCCGGACATGTGTTGTTTTTTTATCGGTAACATTTTTTCGTTATTTTACCGCTAGACAAAATAAGTTGTTATGTGTTAGCGAGAGAATTAAAGAAAGTGTAAAATATTTTAGTGTAGGAGCTGAACAAACCAAAACGACAGATAATGATGTTTTATTTTTAAAAGACAAATCAAATAAATATATGTGCATTCAAACAAAAATAAATTCTTAGTTTTCCAAACGAATATTTTTTTGTCACTTTTAGTATGTTTCTTTAAGTTTCCTGTAAATTAATTAAATACAAATGAATTCTAATGTGTACTGATTTTCTTTTCGGTAATAAAAATATAAATTATACATATGTGCATAGTCCATACGATGCACTAATCCGGACATTAGGTGAAATTATATCTGTCCGGATTGTGGAGGTTGTACTGTACATATGAAAACCAACAAAAATAAATGAAATCTTTGTAATTGTGGTTATTTCTATTTTATTTCTTTTTTTTTAAGGCTGGCTGTGTTTATTATGTGGTACTTCCTTTTAACGATCATACGTTAGTATCTGCAAAATACACTCGAAGAAGTTAAACCAGTCAAAAGAAGGTAAAAGTTTTTCTAGATATACACATACACACGTAACACTTTTGAATTTTATTCTCATCTCCGAGCCCGTGATAATTTACGACAGTTACAGACCAACCTAAATTAGAGCGTCAAGCGTAGCGTTTTCCAGCGCCTAACTATTACGCTGAACTGACTTACTTAAAGAAGAGCGGCAAAGCGGTAACGCTGTTAAAAAACCGAAATGTTAACTTATCTTATTTAATAAAAACCGCAAAATACATATAAATTAAAATGGAGATAAAAACTAGATTTAACTAAAACTAGCTGAATTGACATTACTTTGTATCAATAACAAAAGAAAACAGAATAAAAGCAGTTTTTAACAGCCAACTTCACTACTAACGCGCAGTCGAAATCGGATTAATCAATTGCATAGCCTTGAGCCGGCCGATTGGGCTTGCTTCATACACTTTATATGAGAATGAGAAGTTTTGGTAGATAGAAAACGGTAGACGAGCTGATTTAGGATTTCACATTCTGTGAAAAAAAATTGTTTTTTAGACAAAAAATTTACTTGATATTTCCGTAAATCGTTTCTTTGAAAAAAACACTTCGTATTTTCACTAAAATGAGTTGTCTGGTATTACACAATTTTTTTTACAGAATTGGAAAATATGTTGCACAATTATTTATTAAAATCGATTAATATTCTTAGTTGAATTTATTTTTTAAGACAACAAAAATTTTTAGACCACAAATATATTGTAAATTTAATTCAAATGATATTTCAAAACAGGTCTCCGAGGGAACCGTCACAAGCGCTAAAGTGGGGTACACACTATCGAACTTGAGTGACAGTAAAAAATTCATCAGTTTTGAATGATAGTTTTGACTATTCAGACTATCGATCATGTTCGACACTCAATCCGTCATTCAAGAAAAAAATTGTGCACATAAACATAAAAATAAGAAAATTGGATGCGCATTATTGCTAACAAAAATTTGTTATAATGAATTATTTTAATTTTTTCTTATTACCCAACAACTTTTCATATTATTTTGTCTTCACATCTCACATAAACTTCTATTTCATAAAAAAGGTATATAAATTCCTTAAAAAATCATTTTCAGCTTCTAAGTTTTGTAGTTTATGTTACAAATATATCTCTTGACAAATATATCTTTGACTGTCATTCAACTGAAAAAATTTTCTGGTTGACTGTTGACTGACGAAATTTGTGTTTACACTGTCGATCAAGCCAAAATTTGAGCAAAACTGTCAGTCATGTTCGCTAGTGTGTACCCCACTTAACCTTCCTAGCCGTTGTCACCAAATGTCAACACCAGGAAAGAAAATATAATTTTTAGCAACTTTGATCACAATTTATGTGCCCTAAATAAAACTATTGCTTTCTTTAGTGCAACATATTATTTTTTACAGCCTACAAATCTTTTGAAAACACAAATTATAGAAATTCTGAAAAGTCAGTTGTGCCTTTAACAATTTCCATATTCTTAGTTCCATTCGAATTTATGACAAATTATTGTGGCTCTCAAAAACAAAAATATCAATCGCGCATTTGAGGTTTAACTAACAAAATTTCTCCAGGTGTAGTTATAAAAAACACATCGAAAAAAGATTTAAAACCAGAAGCCTTTTCGCTGTAAGTACACCTCATAAAATAAATGACTTGAAAATTCATTAATAATTTTTCAAGCGATCTTCTGACTAAAAATGAAAACAGATTTTAAAAAAAATACTAAAGAGAGAAAAATAAGAAAAAATTATAAGAAGAGCAAAATGTTGCAAGTACGGTTATAGTTACTTTAAAGTTCTAGTTTGATCATAACATTTTTTAAATCGTTCAAACTTTTTCTATTTTAAGATCTGCACAAATATTCGTATTCGCTAACTCTCCAGTACTGTCATTCAAAGTGTTATTGACTTCTTTCGTTCTTCTTTTCCATACAAATTCATTTAAGATGCTTTAGCCTTTTTTTCCAGTTGCCTTTCCATTTATTATTCAGCGTTAAACTTGTCACTTGTGTTTGCGAATACGTTTTCTGTGGCATAAACTTCCTTTGGTGCAACAATTTTGTCGCATTTCATTTTATTTCATTGCACTTCATAGTATTTTCACATATACAATACGTAAGCTATAGTACATGTCTGTCTGTCTGCCTGTATGTCTGTCTGTTTGTTGTTGTGCTCGTATTTGACTGGTGCTAAATTGTCTAGTTAATTTGGGGCGTATCAGTTTATAAATCTTTGTCTGGTCAAGCCTACTTAGTGTTTTTCGTTTATTGAGAGACTGTCGTATAAATTGTTAACAATTTGCAAAAATTGAAAATCAATAATCAAAACATAGAATTATGATGTAATTTTACCTGGGTGGATGAAGGCAAAAATTTATACGATGTTTAGAAATAGTTTGTGCTTGAGAAAATTAAAGCACATGCAAATAATTTCAAATAAGCAATTTGAATTTCCGTTATTTATTTTTTGCTGTTATCGCTATTAAGCTACGAAATCGATTTAAGAATACAACATGGGGCGAATGATTTTAGATCCATTAAGCTTTGGAGCAGATAGATACGAGGTGGTACAAATACAAGAATGATTTTAAATCACATATTATCAGTCACTAGTTATCATAGCAACGCAGACCAAAATGAGTCGCATTTACGCTTGAACAACGTTTGGAAATTATGGTAAAACTGTTAGTTATTAAAAAAAACTTTTTCACCGAAACTAAGCACCTGCCACGGGTGTTGTACCCAAGCATGAGCAAAAAGTTATTGAGACCGGCTTGCTAGTGAACAACATTGATGGTGCCCGTCATCGCTTGATGCTGGAAACGCCATTTTTGCCAACAGCCATGATTATGGAATTAGTATGGCCTGAAATTTAAATATATAAACTTGCATAATATTTTTGTTTAGCAGGATGGCGCATCATGTCACACGGCTGTCGCCCAAAGCAGCAAAATCAAGAGATGCTCCAAATTGTCGAGTTATCCGTCACAATGAAGAAACATAAAAAAACAATAACCAAAAGCGCAAAAATAATGAACAAAGCCCCGAATTCTAAAATGATCAACAGCCAAAATTGTTGGTGTAAAATCAGCAAATATCCAAATGAAGCATCACCAAAAAAAATTTTTGGGTGACTTAAATTTTGTTTTTAATTTGGCGGCTTCGCTGACCTAAGAGTTTTAACACGGCCAGCATTTGGCCGGACTTATAGATTTTCGCCTCTATATATATATCAAAGCGGCATCTCTGAGTAAAGATTTTTTACATAGCCGGCCTTCGATCACTCTTAAAGCTTTTCTCATCTCGATGTGTTGAATACCAAATTCGCTGAATAAAGAGTTTCAGATTAACAGTCCTTCAGTCGGGCTTATAGGTTTTCTTCTCTGCGTTTATGATACAATTTGGCTTCCCCCTCCACAAAAAAAACATCCTTGTGCTCTGCCAAATGCTGGCTGTGCAGAAAATCTTTGCTCAGCAAAACCGCTAGTCAGTATACCGAGGAGAAAACTCTTAAGTCTCGTCAAAACCCCGGCCGGCTCTACAAAAATTAACTTACAAAACAAACTACGTTTTAAGATAAATTTTCTATCGGCCAAAAACTTTTGTTGTTCACCCGAAATCCAAATGAATAATCGCCCAAAAAATTTAATTTCAGCCTTGTTCGGTAAAAAAATTGTTGAATCCCTCAGAGTCGGTGAACAATCACTTAATTTTTTCCAACATTTTTTGACGATTCTACATTTTGATATTTTTGGAGATTTTCAAATGGCTATTATTCGTTCAGCCATGTTGCTCACCTCATAAAGCTATCAATCAGTTATGTTATATACTTGTTTGAGAAGTCTACGCAGCCCGAAAAAATTCTTATTTTTCCCTTATCCTTAAAACTTTATAAATTTTATTTAAATATAAATACTTTTATTAAATGGTCGACCATTTGTAACGCCACATAGTGCTCAGCGAAAAATAGCTGAGTGTTGTGTTTTTCTTCCGACGGGGTTTGATGCAATTTGGAATCAACCAAATTTGACGTGGGATGACGGAAATTCATTCCAAATTAAAAATAGCTGACTTGCTGCTTTTCTTTTTTAGAAAAATGTCAATTTGTTTGGCTTTTTTACGGAATTCACATTTTTTTGTGTATCTTTCTTTCTGCGTACTTTAGAAGATCATACTTGCCGCAAAGTCCTACTGGATATTAAAGCCGCTTTTGACTCAGTTTGGCATAATGGGCTAATCTGTAAAATGATAAGACTAAATTTTCCTTCATCGCTAATTAAAATTATCTCTAGTTTTCTTTCCAATAGAAGATTTACCGTATCTCTTGGTTTCAATAATTCTACAGAACAACAAATATTAGCAGGCTGCCCTCAGGGATCTTGCCTCTCACCCGTATTGTATAACATATACACTTTCCAACTTTGCTATACTGAGCTCCGAAATTTATTCGGCCGTGGTTCTGGACAATTTGCAAAATGCATTAAATACAGTAAATAAATATTTTGCAAAATGGAAAATTCTCGTAAATCCAAAGAAAACCCAGACCATTTACTTTTCTAGAAGGATGAAACCATGTTTTCTACCTCAAAACAATATAACCATTGACAACACTAGTATCCCTTGGTTAGAAAAGGTAAAAGACTTAGGCATAATCTTGGATCCCAAGCTCAAATTTAATCATCATATACCTTATATTATCGATAAAGTCAATAAATTAACTAGATTGCTTTACTTTTTCATAAATAGAAATTCCAAACTTAGCGTACAAAATAAAAATTTTATCTTTAAATCTACTTTTCAAGCAATAATGTTTTATGCCGCCCCAGTTTGGTCTATAACACCATATAAAAAGTGCAAGTTGCTCAAAACAAACTATTAAAAATGATGTACAATCTACCCTGGTACTACTCTACTCAACGACTGCACAGTTTGGCCAACGTTGATCTTGTTAACAACAGAATAAGTAAACTTACTTCCAATTTTAACTCCAGATGTCTGTACTCTGAATATTCACATATCAATGAACTTGCTTCTTTATAATTTTATCATTAGTCTAAGTTTTTTTTTACCTATACGCTTTAAAATTTTCATTAAGGTTTTTTGTTAGAATTTTCTTTCTCTTTACATGTAACACAATTTAACACTTTATAAAACAAAATCATTGTATTCTATATTTAAGTAGAAAAGGATCTAATCCTAATCTCTTTATGTACCATATATGTAACTAAATCTGTATTACATAACTCTGTCAAATAAATTAAATTAATTAATTAATTAATTAAAAAAAATTTATTTCATGAAGAACACTTGTACCTGAACTGTTGATTAGAGACAGCTTCCGGCCATCCTTTTAAGTTATCGTCCTCCAACCATTACGTAAAAATTTTTGTTTTCAGTACTTTTCGGTTTATAAATATAAAAAAAGCAATATTTCACAAATTCACTTTAGAATTAAAGCCGAAATGGCGGCAAGCGATCATTTAAAAAATATGACAATTTGTAATGTTTCCGTATTGAAAATTTCGTTAGTATGTTGCCACAAATCGAATAAGGAAATATTTTTGCCACATTATTGAAAAGTTCTTACATTTTAATGACTTCAATAAATCTGTAATTTTTTTCTTACGGCCATTTTTGGTAGATGAAAATCCATACGAATACTGCAACATCATTCCAATCACTGCAATCAATCCTCTGTTTAATAAGCTCTGTAATCGTGTTATCAGCTGCCTCGGAAATCGCAGACTTTTTCTTATGTGGTGCCATTAAAGACCGATGCTATGCGAATAATCCAGAAACGATCCAAATTCTCAGGGCTAACATCGCCCGAGCCATTCGTAAAGTAGAATCAGAACGTCTTGGAAAATCGGATTGACAGGATAAACTACTGTGAACCCGCGGCGGCAGCACATCAATGATATCGTCTTCCAAAAAATGAAAACATTTGTTATTTCTAATAAAACTATAATATAATAAAATAAGTTCAGTTTTGATTTATTTTATTTAATTTTTAGAAGATACTTGTATTTGGACTACCCGTTACATACGCATAACAAAATAATTTTAAACCCAAATAGAAAGCGAAAAGTGAAAATCTCAGGTGTTTGTTTTTAACGGAGAAATATAATTAACAGAGAAATTTAGACACAAATGTCTGTGACAGCCAATTCGACAGTTTTTTTATTTGGGAGTAGTTTGGATTGACAATTTATCACGAATAGACGCCGGAAAGGTGTTGTGACAAGTGGGGGAAAATCTCTATATCTAGGTTTTTTTTCATTGAAATAGGAGCGTAAAGAAATTGTACAAATATTTTATTTTAAAAATAAATGAAACATAAATGTGTTTTAAAAATATTTCTTTGTTAAAAAAAGTTAAAAGACAAAAAACGACTCTCATGTGTTTGTTTCGTTATCTTCCAGAGAGAATTTTTTAATTAAGAAAATTATGGGTCATAATCATAGGTAAAAAAGCGGTACACTACCGTGTAAAAGTCTGTTTTCAACTAAAAACTAAATACTTACATGTGAAGCTTTAGTTTCATATTAAAAGAGTTCTTTGTAGGTCCGTATGAAGACAAATTATTTACTAACATATTTTTAAATAACTTCAAACTGGTTTTTTAATAACTACATTTAGTGGATTAAGTGACTTTTTTCCTTGTCGCCGACACATTATTTTAAACTAGGCATTGCATAGGCAGTAGTCAATTTGCCATCTCTGCATGACTTTTTAGTTGACTAATAATTAATTATTTTTCAAGCAATTTGTAGTTGATTTATACTAAATTATTTAAAAATCATTTTTTTAAATTAATTTTTAAACAATTTAATTTTTATATAAAAATAATTATTATAATATAAAAATAAGGCATCTTCTCAAATGGACCTTTTTCCATTTCGCATCAAAATGTCTTGTTCACGAATAAACTAATCGAGGAATTCTTCAATATTGTTGGGTTTGCTTCGTCCTTAAAAAAACTCCTATAGGAAAAACAGATAAGCTTGTAATATTGACGACTTTCATCAAAATTGGCCAAAATTGGGCTTTTAAACTTTTGAACAATGGAAGGGCGTCAATATTAATGTCAACCAAAATTTCGTCACAATATTTAAGTGTTTGAAAATTCCAAAATGAGTATATAAAACTGGGAAGATTTTTGATACGATTAAACAATCACTTTTCTGGGAAAATACATTAGCACTTAATGGCACATCTATGTCTTCTTCTTTTAAAATTGCCAAGAGTTCATCAAAACATTTACGCGACGGCTTATTTCTATGATACCACTCTCCTAATTGTTCACGTAAGGATTGCTTTTTTGGACGCAAACTAAAATAATTATTTTCCACATTATCTTCACAAAAAATCTCATGGCATGCGTCTTTTGTTTTCTTATTTTCTTTTCATTTACTTATTTTGCTTTTATTTATTTCTTACGTATATTTCTATTCAATATGTTTGGTTGATATCTGCATGAGATTTAAACCAATTTTTAGTCATTCGCAAAATAGTTAGTTTATAGTTAGTGTTTTTTATCAACCGATTATTTTATTTACCACAGGGTAATTATAGAAAATTATATTTAGTTTTCTCTTGCCTTTAGGCCTGAATTCTCTTTGGGATGCGCCACTGACTGGCCTGTTAGGCGTTGTGAAAAGTTATGTTAGATTCTCAAGAGGAATTCCAGAGCTTTATAGTAACGTGTGGACATCAGTGAAAGTGTTTCGGTAATTTAGAGTATTTTGTTAAATATCCGTTTTTAATCGTGCTTTTCACAATTTCTCACAGTGTCTTTTGTGGTTTTTTTCTACAGTTGAGTAAATGTTTTTAGTTACAAAAATTGGCTACTTCTTTTAAGAGCAAATAATACTTTTTAAGTAACCATGAATTTTTTCCGCTGAGGTTGAAAGAACAGTTTGATGAATTTGTTTAAAACAAAAATTTGAAACTGCTTATCTCTAAATTCAGTAAATGCATTACTGCATATTAAATACGGATTAAAATTTGAAAATGCATGCTGTAGTAGTTTTCAACTGCCTTTATATGTTGGGTTATGGTAAGTTGCAAGCAGTCGACCCACTTGGGTCCAGAAAAATAGGGTTAGAAAGGCAACGGTTGCCTACTATTCCTGCCGTAGGATGTTTGGCTCAAAATGGGGCTTAAACCCCAACATGCTAAAATGGATGTACACAGCAATCGTGCGTCCAATACTGAGTTACGGCTCTGTAGTTTGGTGGCCGGCCACAAGTAAGAAATACGTGGTAGATCAGCTTTATAGAATACAGAGATCCTCCTGTGTCGGGATAACAGGATGTTTACGTACCAGTCCTTCAGAGGCTCTGAACGCTTTACTTAACCTTATTCCGATTGACCTTCATGTATTGGCGGTATCCTCTAGCAGCGCGGCAAGATTAGCGGCATCTGGGTGGTGGAGATCAAGGCCGTATGGTCACGCCAGAATCCTGGATCAACTACCCCCTACGCTGAGGAAATCCACTGATTACATGATACCTCAACTGAACTTTGATAAGGTGTTCAAAGTTCTATTTCCATCCAGGCGGGAGTGGAAGGGAGGTACAATAGTTAGACAATATGACGTCAGAGTATATACTGATGGATCAAGAATGGTCTGCGGTGTCGGCTCTGGAGTCTTTTCAGATGATCTAGGTATAGAACGTTCCTTCCGTCTCCCTAACGAAGCCACAGTTTTTCAGGCTGAAATTCTGGCTATAAGGGAAGCGGCCAGAATGCTGGTCGACAGGAAGGTACAAGGTAAAGTCGGCATCTTTGTCGACAGCCAAGCAGCGCTTCTATCCCTAAGATCACATACCACCTCCTCTATCCTAGTAGGGCAGTGCAAGAGGATGCTATCTAGACTGGGTGATCAGGCTGATCTCACCCTTATCTGGATTCCAGCACACAGCAATTTCTTAGGCAACGAACAGGCGGACGAGCTGGCTAGGGCTGGCTCTGCTCTGAATGCCTCCAGCGCCGAAACGGTAGCCACGCCGTTTGGCACTATTAGAAACTGCATCTTCAAACATTATTTCCATAAGGCTGAATGCAGATGGCGCAATATAAGCACGTGCAAGGTTGCAAAGAAATTGTGGCCTTGCTATAATTATGAGCGCTCAATGCAACTAACACGCAGAAACCGCAAGGACATCTCGAGGGTCGTTGCAGTTATGACGGGACACTGGACGGTTGGCAGACATGCCAGTAGGATAGGTCTGTCCTACAACGAGTTCTGCCGAAGTTGTCGAGAAGAAAGCAAAGAGGAGACAATCTTCCACTTTCTTTGCGAATGTCCGGCTTTGCATATCTCGAGACACAAGTTTTTAGGCAATCATGTACTAGAGGACCTTTCAGATTTATCAGAGATAGGACTGAGCGATCTTATTAGATATCTCAATGCGACGGGTTGGATCTAGTATCAATCACTGTATCCGAGTACTTAGATACGGCTACACATAGTTTGACACCGACGAGTGCAGTGGTCCTTTCAAAAAGGAATCTTATAGATTCTACTTGAATGCCTACGTGTAGTGGGCAGCCACGTAAACCAACCATTCTATATTTTGTTCGGTGTTGAACCAACCCGTTTTTTTGGCTTTTTTTTTGGATTGCATTCCGTAAGGTCTGCGAGTTCGGGTAAAAACGAGTTACCTGGATAAGTGGCTCTAAGATAAGTTAGAGCTGGGCATTGACAGAGGAGATGCTTGACGGTTTCTTTCTCTTCCTCATTTAGACAGCTTCTACAGAAGTCGTTCAAAGGGAGATTCATGCATGGGCACAGTGCCCTGTCAGGACTGCCAGGAGTATACGTAGCTGAAGTCGAGAAATCCCCAGTAGGATAGCAGTCTTAGCTTAGTCATACTGGGGCCAGGTTGATCTAGCAACTGTACAAGTGGATTCGTTGAACCATCTAGATTGTGCTGTCCCTATGAGTTTTTGCTGTATGAGGATTTTACAGCTTTTTAGAGGGACTCCTACTAGTAGATCGGTGTCCCGTTCTTGCAAAGGGTAGCCTTCCTTGGCAAGCTTGTCCGCTATTATGTTGCCAGGCACGTCTGCGGCCTTTAAATGTTTGTAGCAAAACAAATTCGAACGTATCATACCAAAAATCTTAATATTTTATTACAACTGTTTTGTGGCCTGATTGCGAAGATGAAAGGGTTATTTTTGATAGCGAAATAAACAAAAATTAAATACATTGAAATGCTATCATGAATTTCAATCGACTTTGAATTCCCTTTTTTAATCGATTCCTTATTATTTAGAATTTGTATACTTACACATGGCTTCTTTAGTACAGCATAATCATATCTTTAAAAAAGCAAAACTTTCAAGTTACGTACTTAGAAAAAAATGTTGTTGAAGGTATATGTAAAAAGTTTTTCAGTAGCGTATGTACTAGTATGCTTAATCCAAACCAAATGTATACCCATTAAAAAGCCAATACAGGCCATATAAATATTTGCTAACATTTTTAATATTTTACTTTTGATAAATGTCTAAACAAAATATTTTATTTGTTTTATATTTATATATGTCTGTCCTGTTAGTCCTGGTGCCAAATTACGGCATTCGATATCGAACGAAATTTCCATACAAATTCAAAAAATTTTGTATGGGATTTCTTTCGATATCGAATGCCGTAATTTGCCCCCTGTTTTTGTTTTGTTACGATTTTTTTGCTTTTATTAAATGAATTGTGATTTCATTTTAATTAATATGCTAATAATAAATTTGATCTCAAGTTTTTGAATCAAAAACTTTAAATAGTATTTTTGGTATTTACATTCACTTTTTAATAAATTCCTTAATATTTTTTGGCATTTTTTAGATATTTTTTATGGTGCTTTTTAATAGTCTTTTTTTATTTTTTTTGGGATTTTTACCCTTTTTTGAAAAGCTTAGGGAGCTTTTATTCTTTCTAGAGATACCAACACTGGTGGATAGTTGTCTGTTATTCTAATTGGGCCTAATTTTTTCCCAATTTTCTCGTTACATGAGGAGGCTGCAAACCTGTTGATTGAAAATTAATCCAAGTTGAAATTACCTAAATTTTACATTTGAAATGGTCAAATATAAAATAATAAAACCGAGTACTTCTACTAATTTCAAAATAAAATTCAAAATGTTTACTATTGAAGCAGTGATAAATAGAGTTAATTTGAAATTGTGTCAGAAGCAAAGTGCATATATAGTTTTATAAAATCAAATATCATAATAAATTACTGCTTCCGATTATGGTTATAAATTGCAAGGACATCTAATGATGTAACATTTGTTTGAAACTGCCTAAAGTTGTGTGTTTAATTTACTTTTATATTAAATGTTTTTTTTTTGTAAGCTGTAAAATCATTTAAATAGAATTTAATGTGATAAATTACTAAATAATTCCAAAAAAACCCTTAAGATGTCAACAAAAAATTTACGAAACGTTGGGAGAAAGATGTAAAAAAAGTTTTTTTATTTACATTAAAATAATAGGCCCAATTAGCTTATTGGAAATTAACAAAAATATTAAAAATAAATTGGCCAAAAAATAAACAAATCATAGATATTTATGGCCTTATTCACAAACGCTTAATAAAATTAATGTGTAAACCTACAATAACTTTGTTAATCGTTTGTGAATAAAGCCATAAATATATTATAAATTTAAAGAAATTTACTTTATTATATAATGTTCATAGTATATTTTATAGCTGCATAGATTTATAACTAACATTCCCTGTTTTAAAAAGTATTTAATGATTAATAACTCCATGAATATTATTTCAAAAAAATTGCACACAAAACTAATTTCGGTAGCTACTTTTTAAATATAATTGCCAATAGTTTTAGTATCCAATGATTGCTTGAAATACTTTTCAATATTTTATGACGAACAAACATGTCATTTTGATTGCAAATTCGATAAGTATTCAGTCATATTTAAGACATGATGGTACATCGCCTGACATTCATTTCTTTTTAAGCCATTCATGCATAAATGCCGTCTTTGGTATTGGCCATTCATTCAAAAATTCATTAGAAAAATCTACATGCTCTTGAGATTTCCGACACAACTTAATTTTTTCAAATAACAATTTTAAAGTCCAAATGTAAATTCATAAGCGAATATTAAGTGTATTTAATGATTAGGAAATATTCATAAATTTTCAAGTAAACAAGATTTCAGTTTTTCTTTTTTTTAAAGTTGTTTAATTTAATAACATCTTGAGTTTGTATTGTTGTTGTTTTTACGTACACAATTTTTAAAATCAAGCGCATGTTATAATTGAATTTTTATTTTACTTGTGTTTTTTTTTTTTTTTTTTTTTTTTTTTTTTTTTTTTTGATGGGAATAGATCACCTGAAGCTCTTCTCTTAAAAAATAAGGAAAACTGTAAAGTAGTTCGTATAAAATAGCAGTTGATTGGGTCACTAAGTTTAACAGTGGGCAAACATAACGTGTCATAGGAACACAATTTGAAGTGCTTGAAATATTTAGCACTCTCAAATCATTTACAAATTTTTTCGAAACTGTTGTAATACTTTGTGTATCTGCAGTACGCACTGCAACTAATAACTTGTTATAATAGAATTTGGCATAATTGATTGTAACGTACATAGAAGCGTAATTTAAAAACACTATCAAATTTTATTTATCTGTTTTAAGGCCATTTTATTTATTATAAAACTGTATTAATAATCGTACTACACCTTTCGAAAAATTAAAAAAAAATTGTTACACCTGAACCTGATAAATAAAAACCTGAAACTATGAATCCAGCAGATTTAAACCAAGCTGACAGATTGCTATTTTGTGTTCCGGGTTTCTTGTTAAACGACTTCAAAGCTTCTGAGGACTAAATTCTCAATATTGCCGATATTAAGTGTTATAAATGAAATTAAAAAGCAGCACGAAAGTTGTTAATATACATTTTAATATACAAAAAGACAAAACCCATTACCAGTTAAACTAAAATGAAAATAACATAAAGAGTACAGTAGTTTTTCAAGTAAGAACCTTATATTACAAATAAAAATTTTATTTTTTACTCGGTTTAACGAAGAAATGTAAAACAAAACGATAAACAAAACGAAAATGTTGAAGAGCTTGATGAAACTGAAATTCTAGAGCCCAAAATAAAACACGAAGATGTCATTAAGCACTTCGAAATTTGTATTAATGGGCTCAGCAAAACAATGTTAGTTAGTAGCACCAATTTAATGCTTTTGGGAGAGCTTCAAGAAGATGCTCTTTAAAGAAGACATCCATTCCAAGAAGCAGACTGTGTTTATCTAATTTTTTAAATAAATTATTTTTATATTACGTTGTTTTTATGAATTTTGCCTTTCCTTATACATATTTTTAAAGAAATGTTTTTTATTTTAAATTGCTATAATTATAAAAAAATACAAGAAAAAACTACACATATTTATAGTTATGAATAAAATAGACGACGCTCTTAATTGTTAATTTAGTACTGAATATAACGAACAATTCCGATTTAACGAACAGGCCTGACAGCAATTAGGTTGATTAAATCGTGAAACTGGTGTATTTAAAAGAATATCCTTGGTATTCGTAATTAATATGCAGGGTGTTTCAATAAAACGTTTCATTTTCAATACTTGTGTATAGACGGAAACGGAAGATATTTATATATATATGTGATATGATGTGATACGTGAAAAATAGGGTCTATGCCAATGGCCCATAATCAATTGTCAATGATTTCTCTTAAAAATATTCGTTGCATACATACATATGTATGTATCATAATGAAACCCTCTTATCACAAACAATAAAGATCATTTATCAAGAGGACTTACAATAATAAGCAATTAATTTTGTGTGTGAAGATCCTGCATACATACATATGTACATACATCCATACATAAGAATGCTACTAAACAGTGTAGTGCATTCACAACTTTTGTATGCTGCACCAACCTTCCTCAGAGCACTAGATTTAAAACACAACAAAAGAGAACTGCAAAAACCACAGAGATTAAGTGCTTTGCGTACTATATAAGCGTATCGTACGGTATCTACAAGTGCGACACTAGTGCTGGCAGGTATACCGCCAATAGACCTAATAATGTTGGAAAGAAAGGAAATATACACCCACACCAAGCAAATTTATGGTGATAGAAATGACCCTCTTGAAGACAGAAGGAAAATTTCTGAGATAAGGGAAAGTGCCAGAAACAACCTAATAACTAAATGGCAAGAACGTTGGAACCAAGAGGAGACTGGGAGATGGACGTACAAACTGATCCCTAATATTAGAATATGGATAGAGAGGCGACATGGAAACATGGGATATTTTTTAACCCAAGCTATGACAGACCATGGCAGTTTCAACAAATACCAGATTTAAACTGAAGGACGCAAGCAGTTGTGATCTATGTGGGGCGCCAAAGGAAAATGCAAATCACATACTTTTCGAATGCGCAAATTGGGTGGATGAGAGGCAAACCTTGTATAGGAATTTTGGGAGAACCTTAACAGCCGAAAATATCGTGAGCGTTATGTTAAACAATGTAGAGCACTGGAAACTATGCGAAAATTATATATAAAGGGTGGTTAAATTGTAAGGGCCGATGTTGAATGTGAACCACACCTAAACGCCAAGTTTTTTTCCGAATTTTATTTGACATTTCTCTATTTCAGACTTACTCAATTTGAACCATGGAGAGATACACAATCCAAGAACGTGTTAAAGTTATCCAGACTTATTATGAAAATGGGCGTTCAAATCAAAATGCATATCGTGCACTTCGTGATATTTTTGGTCAATTTAATTATCCAAATGTCCGTACAATCGGAAAAATCGTGGAAAAATTTTAGCAAACCGGGTCCGCAGGAGATGTGAAACCACCAGTGCATGCTCGTACAGCCGGTACTGCAGAAAATATTGCTGCTGTTCGCGATAGTGTGGCTGAAGAGCCGTCCAACTCAACTGTTTGCTATCGTGAGATGATAACGAACTTTTTATGGCCCGAATTGGAAGATATGGATGTGGACGATATGTGGTTTCATCAAGACGGTGCCACTTGCCACATAGCTAACGAAACAATGGCTCTTTTGCGCAACAAATTCAATGGCCGTGTTATCTCACGTAATGGCGATGTCAATTGGCCGCCAAGATCATGTGATTTGACACCGTTGGACTTTTTTCTTTGGGGTTATTTGAAAGAAAAGGTGTACGTCGATAAGCCAGCAACAATTCAAGACCTAAAGGATCAGATAATTCGGCACATTAACGGCATAGAACCTCAATTATGCCTCAGCGTCATCGAAAATTTGGACCATCGGATGGAGGTGTGCCGCCGAGGTCGCGGCGCCCATTTGGCCGATATTTTGTTCCATACATAATTGAGTAATACCAATACATCATAATAAAATAAAATTTAATAATTTCCTAAATAGTTTGTGTTTTATTCAAAATTAACATCGGCCCTTGAAATTTAACCACCCTTTATATAGAATCTTAAAGAAGCGATGCACCATAGTTCTGAACCTCCTTACGTAGGAGGACGTAGGAATGACACGTATACAACCACCCACCCTGATGAAATGTTAAAAACGGTCCCAGGGTGGTGCCGGTGGAGATTTCGTAGGGCCACTAGATGATAGCGCGCTATCACTACGTCCAAAAAAAAACATAATTACATACATACATACATACATACATACATACATACATACATACATACATACATACATACATACATACATACATACATACATACATACATACATACATTCATATACATATGTAGATCATTTAAACAAATGTCTGTTAAATACAAAAACCCCATGTCTTTTTATACTTTCCATACAAATAATTTTCTATAAAAGAAAATCGTATTAAAGAAAAAACCAGATGTAAGAAACTATTTTTAAACACCAAAGATAAAGAATGATATGAAGAAAGATTTTATACCTATTTGAAACTTTTTTCGGCAACAGTGAATAAAACAAAATTTAAAATTTTTCCGAAACACCAAAGAAGATAAACGATATGAAAAAAATTTTCATACCTATAAAAAACATTTTTTTCTTTCGGACAATACTGAATATACCATATGTTGAACTACATATACTTTTAGTTTGCGTGTAAAAGATAAACACAGATAAGAAGAGAAATATGTATGTACATACATATATATGTATGTTCTATAGAATACGTACTTATAAGAAAAAAGTTTCTTATGTCCATATACTATATGTTTATAAGAAATAACTTTCTTATAAACAATAATTGCTTATAAGAAAAAAACTCATATAAGAAACAATTTTCTGACATTTTTAAAGTTTCTTATACCCGACATGTACTGTAATTATATGACTTACTGCTGGGCCCACGATGTCACACGTATTCGTTCTTTCGTACAACTACATTTGAAACAAAAACAAAATTGCAGAATTTGTTGTGCAAAGAGGTAATAAATAAATAAAATATGTAGATCATAATATATAAATATTATTTTTATGTACATATGTATGTGTGTATGTATGTACATGTGTTTTCCTTAATTTTTATTATATTACACATTCATTAAAATAAATGAAAAGTTTAAACAATATAAAAATATCGTCTTAGACAATAAGGCCCTAAATGTTTAGCAATAGAAATTAAATTAAACCTATTTGCATAAATATGTATGCATGTACATACATACATATGTACATATATTTAAATATATGTATATAGTATGTAAATAATTATGTACCTACATGTACATATGTATATGCATATAGTACATAATTTTGTACGTATGTATGCGTATGTAACCCTTAATGTGTAACTCGCATTTTATTGCAATCCCTTATTATAAGCAAATTCTAATTTAACTGGTAACTCTGCTCTAATTCTCAAACATTTTAGTTCTCACGTGTTCATCATTACAATCGTACGTTATAAATCACCGGTCGGCCTAAAGTGTATTCTAAATTTAGTTAAAGTGTTTAAATAAAAGCCAAAGAAATAAAATATGATTTGAATTAAATGAATATTAGAAAAAGTGAATTAAAATTTTAAGAAAATAGTGTTAAAATTATGTTTTTAATCGCGAAATTAGTTCAATAAATAATAAGCCTCTTAATGTATTTATGTATGTATACCATGCAAATTGCAACTTCAAGAGTTCTTTCGTTGTTGTTGCTGTTGTTAATAGCGGTAGTTGTATTTATATTTCTGTATGGAGGTGAATTATAGTCATATGTTGTTGTTGTTCTTATTATTTTTGGCATTCCTAAAGAGAAAAAAGTGAGTGAAAATAAATGAAATAAAAAGAGGAAATAAGAAAAAGAGTTTTTGTTTTGGTTATAAAAGCAAATCAATAAATTTGTTTGTGTTTTTTGTTCCCAAAAGAAGCAATTGGTAGTAGAGTTACCAGAATTCAAATATTATGTATAAAACGGTTATCGGTACGGGCGTTTAATAAAATAAATACTAAATATTTATAAAGCATGTAAAACAATTTCAGTTGAAATTAAAGGTTGAGTAAATCAAAATTGTTATCGAATTTATAAAAAGTTTATTGAAAAGTTAAATAAAAAACATAAAGCTGATAAAACAAAATTTGAGAGATTGGAGTATGTATGTACATACATACATAATTACATATGGATGTATGTATGTGCGTATGTATATTTGCAGAAAATAATATTCTTTAAGCTGCATTTTCGCCTAGCTGCACAAAATACAAAATATTGTGTATGATGACAAACTTTTGATAGAAAACTAATCGTTGCTTAAGTGTATATTGTGGACAATTGCAATCAATATTTGGTCAACAATGTTTATTTTTTATACAAAATAATTCATTTAACTAACTGCCTCATAAAATAAAAATATTATGCAAAAGTAGAGATACCTACAAAGTTTTAGAAGCGCTTTCAAGCGACGTTCAAAAAATTTATTATTTGGGGAAAGGACTTGAGATGCCAATGGGGGCGCCCAGAATTTGCGGTTGGTTTAAAAATTTACCACTGTGGCCGTGTACAAAAAACTAAAAGGGTGGTATGGAAAAGCGTGGCGAAAAATTAAAAAAAAAATTTTGTAAATTGTTTTCAACAGGTGGTGACTGGCTCAACTTTTTTACGAAGCACCTTCATGTATATACCAGACAGGGATGACATCAGGAATTTTGAAGTTTTTCCAAATAGGTTGAAAAATTGTACTTTTTGGAACTTAATTGTACTAAAACACATTTTTTAATTTTATATTATTTTTATTTAGATTTATTAAGAATATAGCGAAAAATGCAAATTATACCTACATATTTTATTTGTACTGGGTATAATATAAATAGAATCAAGGTACATACTTTTAAATTGATTTCCGGATCGCAATTACAATTTTAAAACAATAACTTGCAGTTTGTAGTTTGTTCTTCTCTTTGGTTTTAATTATATTTTGGTAAGAAAATATTTTTTCACATTTGTAAATGAATGTAAAGCTGATAATATTCTCTTACAATTTTTGGAATTTCTGGAAACATGAATTCATTTGTCTAATTTTTTTTATTTTAGAAACTATTGCCCAGAAATCGCTAATATTCGAATATTTCTAAGATTTTAATATTTCAACATCAGCAAAAGACCTAAATTGCAAAATTTTGATATAAAAATTTCAATATAGTTTTCCACTGATTTTCTGGGCTAAATTTACCGAAACATTTTAATGTTTCATTTTCAAAGTCGAATATGTTCTTAAAACTTCGGAAAACTTAACATATGTACAAATATTGGACAACTGTTTTAAACTGAATTATCACACCATTTTCAATTTCATTGGTTTCTATATACTGTTCTACATCAGTTCCACAATAAACATTATTCATTGATAGATAATTTGCTTCTAATTTAATCAAATCTAAAAACCGGTCGCAGCATTTGTTGTTAAAAGTTCTTATTGTTATTGTTAAGTTTTTGAGCATACTGTAATAGGTGGTTTCATTTAATGTTATTGAATAATAAATATATTTATAAAAGTTTTTAAAGTCGGAAACATTTTCTGGCTTGTCAACTTCTGTTATATATTTTTATATTCGTTTTCTTAACAATCTGCGAATCTGAAATACCTTTTTTAAGTAGGTTATTTTTAAGTGGTCGGATATTTGGAATGGCAAATTATACTATGCAACAAACATAGTCAACGTAATTTCCAACGGTTTTTGCCAACTGTTCTGTGGGGCATTTGTGTTTTTCATAAAAATTCCATTTTCGGTGTTGTTTTCATGGCTAAAATTTTTTTTATTGCGGCTGATTTTTCCAAAATTTATTTGATTAATTTCCAAAATTATTCCATATATGCGACCGATTAGGAAATTTCACAAAAAAATTTTTTTCAAAATCAATTTATTCAATTTCCTAAGTTATTCTAGATATGGGACCAATTAGGTGCCATTAGGGAACCCTTGGACTACCCTACCTATATAGTGCACAACGTGTGCATTTCCATATTCGACCGAAATGGTTACCAATCTTTTCAGAAATTTCACTAAAAAATCCTTTTTTTAAATCAGTTTTTGTAGTGCCTGCCGACATTTATCCTATATTCTATTATAGTAATATCATTAGGTACATAATGGAGAATTTTTACCATAATTTTTTTGGCATGGACTTGGTCCCAATTCCTGGATTTTTCGTCTTTAATCAAATTTGCGACTACTGTTAATTGTTTTACAGAGCTCTGTTAATTGCAAAATTAGCTATGTTAAAAATTTTGGTTCGCGTCTCTGCTATTTAAATACGAATTTATCCTCACACACATCCATTATTGCACTCATTGTTAAGAAATTCAAAATTAAAAAATTGTGGTATAATAATGATCTCTTGCTGCCACTGTACTTTATGCAAATGTTAATTTATATTTTTTTGTTATTTAATTCATATTGAAATAAATGCAACAATTATACAACTGTCAAGCTGTCATAAGATTTATAACTAACTGCCTTTCAACCAAAACAAAACCTTAAATAAAATATTACATATCTATTCGTACACGTATAAACTAAAATAAAAACATAATATACTATGTACATACATACATACATATATGTAAAGTAATTTACCTAGTAAAAAAAGCAGCTTTCGTAGAAGCAGTTTTGTAAGGGAGAGAAACAATACTTCCGATAAGGAAATTACTTAACAAAGGCATGCTTTTTATGTAGAGAATTCTCATTTGAAAATATTACAGAATAATAGATGTTCGTTCTATTCTAAGGATTTTTGAAGTTTGTTTTTTTTTTGGTAAAATTTAAGAACCCGTTGCCACATAATAAAAAGCGAAATCCACTCAACTTTTTTACAAAAATGTGTAATTTTCCAAGTATTTAAATGATACAAATTTACATTTACCTTTACTAATGACATTTTCTATTGTACTGAATAAGATTTGTTTTTTAACTACAGCTTATTGTTCTTTTAAAACAAAATCGTTCAAACGTAAAATATAAAATAAAATTTTTTTACATCCATAAACAGTGCAACACGAAAAAATAATCATATACGAACACCACTACGTGATAAAATACCAAAAAAAGAAGACCCCTGTCTCCTAGTTTTGCCCAAAGTCATTCACTTTTTTATGGGCCCCCGAAGTTTTGGAGCCTCGGTGTCATTTTTGCAAAATACTGATCATTTTCTCAGGCTCATATCTTGCAAATCGTTCCGAATTTTGATTTACTCTCTGAGGCAAAGTTGTAGATCTTGTCATAAAGAACAAAAATTGTTAACATATAAAATCAAAAAATCTTCATCTTCAAGATGAAAATCGCAAAAAATTAAAAAAAATTCGATTTTCTTTACCTTTTTTCCACTGTTCAGGTCCATAGGTATCAAACCGTTAAGAATTCAAGAAAACAATCAACCATAAAAATGTACCTAAGACCTCAATAAACAACTTTCTGGAACATATGAACTTCTTAAGAATGATTCTTAATACGGTTTAGGTAGCGCTTAGGTAGCCGCAAAAGTGAAAAATTTGCCAAAAATTTTTTAATTTCATTTGTTTTTTATTTACTTCAACATTGAGATACATACTATGCTGTCTATTACAAAAATGTACCTAAAATCTCAACAAACAACTCACGCGATCTCGCACCGACCGCAGCAGCACTGGTAAAGCAATTAGCTCAGCAATAAGTTTATATGACAAGATCTACAACTTTGCCTCAGAGAGTAAATAAAAATTCCGAACGATTTGCAAGATATGAGCTTGAGACAATGATCTCTATTTTGCAAAAATGACACCAAGGCCCCAAATCTTTGGGGGCCCATAAAAAAGTGCATTACTTTGGGCAAAATTGGGAGACACGGGTCGTCTTTTTTTTGGTTTTTATCACGTAGTGGTGTCCGTATATGGTTATTTTTCCATGACTTAAATGACTTAAAAAATTACACACAGTGATATTCACTTTTTCGAATACACATTATTTTGAACATTTTCCATCAGATCATAAAACCCAGCATTTCTTTGCTAAAAAGAAAACGCCAATATTTTCCACTCTTTTTTGTCTTAATTAATTAACGAAATCATTAATTTTAAAAAGTTTTAAGTTTATATTTTTTCTCTTTATTTTAACATAATTTTTAAACTTTTGTAAAGAAACATTAAAGAAAAGTATAAAAGAGAGTTCTCTGGTAACACGATTTTAAGGAAAATGTCCCAATTCATGATAAAATAATCTAGGTAAACCCTTTAGTACCACAAAAACCTTAATATTTTCTACACCTGACATAATATCTGATATTTTTCTATCAAAGAACGTCAAATTCAATCACAGAGAGAATTATCTTACGTGTAGAGTCTACACTGTCTATTTTAAATTAGTGTTATTGCAGTGTTATATATATTATTTTGAGAGCGTTATTGTAATAAATCATATCAAAACAGTCTTATGATATGAAATGTCACGAAAATTTACATGTACGAGCCCTAACCACTATTAATTCGTACACCAAGCATTTTTTGAAAATAATATTGACTGCGCCTCAAAAGTAAAATTTTCTGAAATGTAGTTTTATTATCTTTAAATGTATAAAAATATTTTAGTACATATTTGGATAAATGTTTTGAAAGCACAAAATAAAACTCAAGTTCGTTATTTTCATATTTTATTAGAAGTTACATCAAAAATACTAAATCGGTAACTTTCGTAAAAGTAAAAGATTGTTAGTAATTATCCGATCCTTAGCTGAAACCGATATATCGTTCGATTTGTATTGATTTCAGCTATATTCTGACGTTTTAATATTTTATACACAAAAAATACTTTAGAAGTTACAGCAAAAATACTAAATCGAGAATTTTCGTAAATTTTTTTCGTGTGTTAGTAACATTTTTTTAAATAAATTTTCAATGTTATAAAAAAGTTGATGCATTTTAATTTGCTGACATGACTTTTAAGGATATCATAAAATTTATTGGGATTATGAAATGTTTATAAGTTATGGTCAGTCTGAGGAAATATTCAATAAAATAAGCGTAACCACAATAACGGAGCTTTCACTGTCAACGGATTTTCTCCACTGAAACGAGCATTGTTTTGATTAATAAATATTTTCCGAAATCAAAAGATCGTATAAATTATCTATTGGCCGTGCAAAACAGATTATACCTTTTCATCACAAAGGGACCAATATGGACTTAAGTGGTGCAGTGGTCAGCAACCCTAATTTTTCGTTATTGAATTAATTTATTATTATTTTTTCAACTTTAATTCTTAATCACCACTTTTCATTACTTCTTTTTTAAGTTTTGGAAATCAGTTCTTTTCGCACTCATTTAGTTTCATGCGTTTATTTGCCAATTAAAGTGTTTAAGGTCGACCTTTCCAAATAATTTCAAGTCATTCTTACTGTTGTCATTTTTGGCTTTATGTTAATTTTTTTTCATTTCGTTTAATATTTTGCATTTGTCATTCACTAAACACAATGAATTAAAAGGAAGTTCGTTTAAAAATTGTAACAAAAATGATACTACGTGATTGATAATATAGCGTGACAGACAGCGTGTCGGCAACTTAAGGAAGGAATTTCAAATACTTATTTAAATATGAAGTTTGTGTGTCTTAAGCTTTGCTTTGCTTTGAACCAAAAACACTTGCAATCTGATGACAGCATGTTTCTGAAAAGAAAAATAAAGACATTCGCCTTAAAAAAACAGATGAAGAAATATTAACGAAAATCAAAAAAAAATACATCGTGTCAAAAAAACTTAGTTGGAGCTAAATGAATCAGAAATGCACAGAAACATTTATCACAACGAACTAAAACAATATCATTTTGATCATATTCTGGTTTTTAATTTTACTTGTATAAATTGTTTAAACAACAGTAGGGAAAATAATCATGTGTGCAGCGGACAATTTATTCGCTGAAAAAATATTTTTAAATATTATTTGTTTATTCAGAGCGTTAAACCTGCAACTCCACTGACTTATAAATTAGAACACTAACAAGTAGTATTTTTTATATATTATTTATTATTACATGTCTTACCACTATTTTCACATCATTGTGAATCAGAAATCAATGAATTCATAATAAAGTAATCAAGAATTGTCTTTTTTTAACAAGTTCAATTAAATATTTAGAACAATATCTCTTATAATATCTAAGGACTATATTCGTCAAGGCTTTAATGCCTAAGTTATACGAATCGATGTACATTGACCTTCAATATAAAAAAGTCACATTCAGTAAGTAATATTCACTCCAGCTGTGATTGTTCAATCCGAGCCCCCAAAGCATTAACAAATAACTGCTGGTCTGGTTGATAAAGTCTATTGGCTGATTTATTTGATAACAATTCCCACTTAGAGGAAAGTAAAAAAATCCTGCCCGAACATTAAAGAACATCACTTATAATCACTTATAACTGTATATATATATTCAACTTATAAATATTATTTAAGCGTAAAGGGCGCCATGCACTACACCAGCGTGCACGCGCAATCAAATGTTGGTGCCAGTGATTTGGTCGTCTATCGGCATTTTGTGTGATTGTACGCTTTACTGTAGCGATATCAAACAGAATTTGATATTTTGCTGATGGCGCCAGTTTGTGTATGGTGAATTTAGCTCAGTTAGGAAAAGTTGTCAAATAGTAAAAATCGGTATAAAACACATTTAATTGAATAAACTATTCATAAATTAAGAAAAAAGAAACAAAATATGTATTTTGTAGTCTTTCTGAAATAAATAAAAATCATTTCTAATACATTTTTAATAAAAATATACGCATTTTCATTAATTTGTAGTTTCAAAACAATATCAATAATAAATGCGGTGCGCACTAGTTGCAACAACTCATCCGTACAAAATTGTTAAAGAAATGAATATTGCACCAGTATGCTTGTATGGTATGTGTTTCGAGCACGATTCAACATCACTTGTTGGTGCCAGTATGCTGGAGTAGTGTATGGTTTGCTTAACTTAACGATAATAAGTCTCCCATGATTGCAACAGTGCTTTTCATCGCCTCGTAAAACACTGACATATTTGTAATGTTGTCAATCTAACTTAAATCGCTAAAGAAAGAGAAAAGGATGAGAATAAAAAAAAAGAAAGTGTGATAGAGAGATAGTTCTGCAGAGAAGATGTTGGACTGACTAATTGTTTTACCACGAAGCAGCACCTGATTTTGACATGGTTGCCACAAGTTATTATTGCATGGTTGCAACAAACATGCTATTGTTGCATTTTTACATGTTAAACATAATTTTATAGTCATGACGAATAAGTTCCTGTTTGCAATATACCACTAAATTATGGTTGGAATTCAGGCAAATTTTCATTAACAAACAAAAAACTAGTTTTTTCGTTTGTGATCAACTTCTGAATAAAAACTAAACAAATGAATAAATAAGTACACACATTCATATATTCGTCATACGATTTTCATATACTACATGCGCTTTGTATAATAATGTATACTATAATTCTCATTTCTTTAATATTAAAAATAATATAACTATTTCCGGGTGACCCATACTCGAGCATCGATTTCTGCAAGACTAAAACTTGCTTACTGTTATCAATGGCTCTTTGGTCCCAGGATAATAACACGAAAATATAAACTTTGTAGCAGATATTTAACAAGATGGTATAATTCATTAAACGATATATCGTTACCTGAAATGCAAAACGCCCTAATTAACATTTTTTTCTCAATACGGTTGCTATTTGTGTACGTGGATGTATGATATATTTGGTGGTGATGTATTTTAATTTGATACATCGGAATTTGTAAAAAAGTCAATGTTGAATTTTTTGTTAGTTAACCATATGAAGACGTTGTCGAAATGTTAAGAAAACTGCGAGTTTTCTTTATTAGGTATCAGCTATAAAAACTTTTAAATAGAAAAAAATACATAAGAACAAAAACTTCCATATAACGAAAAATTCGGCAAATTAGAGGAAAAATCACCGAAGGGCGTTTCGCGTGTATAACAAGAAAATTCTGTTTGTTTAATGTTTAATGATGAATGGGAAATTTTTTTATAGAGAACATGGATGGCGATGCACAACGCTTGATTTGTCGTCGCGTTATAAGTCAAAAAAGTTTGTTTTGTTTAAAGAGACTTTACTACTGTTGTCATAGAAATTACGATAACCTTAGCGGGAGTGATCGAACACTAAAACAATTTCAGTTGAAAGCTGAATTTTTCTTAATATTTTTAGTGGATGAAACTAATATTCGCCATCATAACACTTTTTATGAAACCAATATTCATCATACTTATTATTAAATATTATTTTTTTTCTTTCATTGTGTAATTATTTTATTATTCAATGAATATTGTTTTCGTCATTATTATATTAACATAAAAATTATTTTTTTTGATTTATTAATCGAGATTGCCTCTTTATCTTTTTTTAAAGTTTTATTAAAAATTATTATTATTATTATTATTAAAAAAACTTCAAATCAAATAAATGTACTAAGAAACCAAGAAATATCTTTTTCTTTTGGCAACTAAAAAATTATTTAAGTGTACCGTCGTTCGTTTTTTACCGCTTTCCACACTAGCACATATGAGAGAGTGTTGCCCACCACTGTCTGTAAATTCCTCTCCTGGACTTAATTGAGTCATAGGTACGCAGTGTTTCCATAAAGTGGTTTTAGTTATTCCAGTAATACACAGGGTCTTCATCAATATCAGGTCGCTTTTCCTAGCAATTATCCAAATTATTAAATGAATTGTTGGACAGTTGTGCATTTTTTTCAAATTAAAAAATATTACCCTGATACCTGCATACTATAATTATTTAATGCACTGTTAAATATTTTTTTGCATTAAAAATATTTTAACAATATTTTGAATTTACATACATACATAAATAAGTGTTTGTTTTAATGGCACGAACATCTTGACCAAACACTTTATATTTGACGTTCGTTATATTAACAGCTCATTCTCAGTTATACGACAAAATACTCTCATTTAACATTCCAAACCTTTTTATACATTTAATTTATGATTGACATTTTAGAAAATAATATTTGTCTTTAATCAGGAATCCCGTGAATTAAATCGTGTGTGCGTGTGCCTTTTCGTGTCATTTAAATATATAATTAATTGGTGTTGACCACATAAATAAAAAAATAACAGCTAAGTCTTATATGCTAATTTAAATTTTGAACCAATTTTAAAGTTCTCTACGATATGAATCACAACTGGTGATATTTTTCGCTAAACAAACCATAATCAATGACATTTGACACATACATACATACATACATACATACATACATACATACATACATATGCCAGAAGGATATATTTGAAACCGCAAATTAATTTGGTAAACTAAATTTCAATGTTACAAATTTTCCTAAACGTTATCGGTTGAACAACACGATTTTACATAGAAAACTCCTCGAAACAACGTGCGACACATTATTTCTGGGTATTTGCATTTTGTATTGTAAACTTATTTTCTAGATAGTTTTTCTTGAATATTTTTGCTTACGATTGTTTTAAAAGTAACAGAGAAATGGAAGACGCATTAAACTAAGTCATTAAGGAGCCTCAATTACGATGAAGTTTTAAAGAGAATTTGAGCAAAATATATCAGATAATGACAATTTGGAATAAGAAAATTTGGATCTAAACAAAACCATACAAAGTGTTACAAAGTAAAAAAAATTAAATAAAAACTGTAACATCTACATAGCAATAGAAAATCTTTCGAAATCATCCACATCTACCGGTTTTTCAACAAGAACTTTGTTTTAGATGAAGATGATTCAAATTTTGATTTTATTACGAAGATAAAAGTTCGGCAATTATGAATGTGAAATGATATCTGGCAAATGTACACCACGACCACTCTGATAGATGTCGATTATTTCATCAACGTTTTTAATCGCTTTTTGTCAAAATGGCGGCTATATTTCCTTAATCACATCACAGATTTTAAGTTTTAAGGCTGCAATTGATTCGATTGGCTCCGTATAGACTCTGTCCTTAACATAGGACCACAAAAAATAATCCAAAATTAAAAATTGATTTTTGTGAAATTATGCGATCGGGAAATTTGACTTGCAATATATTGATCGCGTCATTGGTTGTGTGACATGTAACACCGTTCTGTTGAAACCATATGTCAGTGATATTCACGTCATCAATAATAGGCCAAAATTGAGTCGTTAGCATCTCGCGATAGCGTGATCCATTGACCGTTACCGCATTTCCAGCCTCATCTATGAAAAAAACGGCCCAATCACGCCTCCAGATAACATAACGCACCAAACAGTGACACGTTGGGCATGCTCTAGGGTTTCCAGAAGCCCAAATGCGGCAATTTTGCTTGTTGATGTACCCTCTGACAAGTGGAAATGGGGTTCGTCTGAAAAAATTATTTTTTCAGAAAAACCAGCAGGTTGTTCCTGAATGAATTGAGCGAATCTATGGCGTTGTGAGTGGTCGGTCGGCTTCAACTCCTGCACCGTTGAACGTTGTAAGGCTTCAAAGTCAAAACCTAACGAAAAATTCGCCATGTGGTGGTTTTGGATAACCCCACTTGTTGAGAACATCAAGGAATTGACCAATTTGGATCTTCTTCAACACTGTGGCTCACGGCTGCGATGTTTTCAGTTGAACGACCCGGTCGAACACGCGTTGGTGTTGGCATATTTTGTATCGAGCCTGCCGACTCAAATTTAACGATTAAATTCTTAATAGCGGTCGCAGAAGGAAATATCACGAATTTTTTCCAAATGTAACTTTAACAGATTCACCATTTTCATAGTAGATTTTAATTATTTTAATTCGATTTTCGAGAGAAATTGAATTCCTTGTAACAATTGCCAATGCATCTACTACGAATACGTACAAAAACTAAATGTCAAAACTATCATGTTGTTGGTGTTGCAACAATTGAAAAACAAAGTTCTTGTTGAAAACTCCTGTAAGTGAAAGGTTGATAGCGAAGCCCCGTAGGCTAGTAGATGGTGTACTAAACTATTAATCTGGGTTCCTGTCTAGACCCTGGGCATTTCTGCAGACAAACCAATAAGCTTCACAGTTTGTGTTTGTTAAAAAAAATTAAGTCAAATTTTATAAAAACAAAAATAACACACTCTTAACCGTTTTTTAATGTTCTTGTACCTCGAGTTAGATCATCGTATTATTACCTAATTGACAGATCCTTTGTATTGCAGAATAGTATCCTTAGATGAATTGAAATTATATACTTACATTTTTCTTACTTTCTCCTCTCATATGCACTTATGTTTATTGTTTTCTTAATTGAAAGAACAACATTGAAAACATTGTGTGATGGTGTTTTAATAAACCAAACAGAGTTTTAAAGCAAACCATGTGACATGCCATACATTTTTGTATCATTATTTGTGACTAATTGAAAACAAGTTATTAAAATTCTTGTCACCGCAACTACAACACCAAAACAAAAGTCCAAAAAGAACAAAACAAAAACAAAAAAACAACATGGAAAACATTGTACAAACAACAAATTTACATGCTAAAATAATTGAACATACTTGTAAGAACAATTTTCAATTCCTTGCACAAATGAAAAAAAAAAATACGAACACACAGAACACATTCGAATACACGAATTGTATTTGTTGCATGTGTTGCATGTACTAAAGTTACAAGTACAAATTTATAGTTACCTAAATTAGAGGTTGCTTGGCTGATGGAGTTACTCGTAAAACCAGGATAGAGAGAAAGAAGTTAAGAAAATTTGACTGGTTTGGAATCAATAACACGAGCTAATCGCAAAGCTTACAACACTTAAGTCGAACGTAATCGTAAAGAAATTGTCTGGATTTAATACAACTTATGGTTTTGTTAGTTAATAGTTATTGAAGTAGAGTAGTTGTAGTTTTGGTTGTTGCTGAGCTGGTAGTAAATAGAGGTGGAGGCCATATCAAGTTGGAGGTTGTAAATTGACTAAACACAACTTGGCCAAAACTAAACGCAAGGACAAGGACTTTTTCTTAACTTTTATAATGCACACACATAAAACACAAACACACACATTGATATACATTGATGCACACAAAGTGACTCGTATACATTTTCTAACATAACAAGTGTTACAACCACTAACAACGGCCACCACGAAGTCAAAATAGAAAGCAATATCCTCTATTAATAGGGAAGTAATCCGTATGATTATTACTAGGAATGCACAACGCGTAAATTACATGGCATTTTTCATGATCGCGCAAATAATTACTTGCATTCATTTCAAAGTTATACAAAAGATTGATGTAAAGGAGCATTTTTTAGGCTGAAGTTTCGCTTGAATTTCACTAAATTAAAGAAACATTTTTTATTCTTCTTTAAGTAACTATTTTTATATACAGATTTAAACTTGTTTTAAGAGATCTTTGCACTTTTTCTTGTGTCATTTACCGATCGCTTTAACTCAGCCCACTAAATAGGAACCCAAATGATCTGTTATCCTGGAACATCGATTTCAACTCAAACACGGGCAGTCGGCTAGACGGACGATGCATCTGTTGTTATACATATTAAGTTGACCTGCCATTAACGATCAAGAGTACTGTTGGCAAATAATGGTAATGTAAGCGACGCATACATCTCCTGGGTTTCATTTTAGCAATTATAGAACTACCCAAACATCAACTACAATAAACCGAAAATCCAGTTCAATAGTTTGAACACAAAATCAAAAAATAATCAACAAAACTATGAAAGAAAAGTGAAGAGAAAACCAAACGGCTTAAATTGATTTTGCATTTTTTTAAGCTTCAACACTAAATCAGTTTAACATTTTAGGCCCGGAGGACATGTTAGAGTTGAATTAGAAGTAGCAGCGACTTTAGCATCGGCAGCCAGCAAATAACAACAGCAACAATTGTACCAACAATAACAGCTAGATTAAATGAAGCATTTTGCATAAGCCACCACACACACACTTCTTTCTGGTCGCCGAGAGAGGGTTGTGTGAGAAGGCAAGTGAACAAGAGTACTTGAACATACGTGTGTTATATTTTGATTGCTTGCAGTCAATGAATGACAAATTTGGTCTAAAAAATGGAAAGATTTAGTTGTTCTTTTTTTTGACGTTTAACGCATCTAAAGCTTTTATTGGCTCGATCCCAATAAATGAAAGTAACAGCAAAATTCTAATCGAGAATATATAAGATCGCCACTCTTCAGGTCTACGTCCCGATTGAAACTACATCAATAGAGATAAGAACACAATTCTTAGAACAAGGCTCCTTAAAAACAACTGATGCTGGCACACAAGTAACACCCTTTTTCCACATGCAAAGTTTACTTTGCAAAGTCTTGAGTTTGATGATGAGAAGGAAAAGAAGAATGGAGATGAGTACAAAGTGTCTAAGATTTGTGTGAGTGCCTACCAACATGGTCATACTCTACAGTGCTCTTAACACCGGGTAACACATGAGTACCAGTGCGAAGAAACGTATTTGAACATGCCTTCCCCCTTGGTTAGGAGCGGAGCCTATCTAAAACTCCTACCGATCTTTAAGTCTCGGCACCCGGTTGAAATGCAACTCCACACCGAGCTTGCGCTCTACCCGCGATTTGGGTTTAAACCACAGCCACCACGATGCTCCCCGAGGAGATGAGTACAGACAGTACAGGGGTCTATTCGATTTGAATGACAGTTCGTACGAACATGTAGTGGTGGTCATCGGTTATTCTGGCGAAACGAGAACGTCCCTTCGAAAAGACGACTGAAGATCAGAGCAACCATTTCTATATAAACGGTATATGGAAAAGGAACCTCCGAGATTTCGAGTAAAATGCAGGTATGACATCCTTAACGTCCACCAGCGTAAGTTCGCATGAAAGTGTGATGTATGAAAATTCGAAACAAATCCTTAAAATAAATTATGTATATTGATTAACTGCCAACGCACGATGTCAGACGTATTCGTTCTTTCGTACAATTACATTTAAAACAGAATTTTTGAATTTTGCTTTTTTGTTTTAAATGTATGAGTAATTGTACGAAAGAACGAATACGGGTGACATCGTGTGCCTGGGGATAAGGATTTTTTTTCGTAAATAGAAGTAACAACTCAGGCATTTAACCCTTTCGCGGACACACGAAATTTAGAAAATGTTAGCAGAATGACACATGCATTTATTTGGCTTATAAACAGATAATTGAACTCAGATTTCAGTAGTAGGTTTGTGGTTTATTGAATGTTAAATTTTTACTAAAAACAAAAAAATTATATGTCGACATACACCGACGTGTCCTATTTATGGATTTTGATTTGTTATAGGGACACGTCGAATATGCTCGACCTCGGACAGAGCCGACATGTCCTATTTCATGCAATATGATATTACCGTGGGACACGTCGTCATTACCTGACAATAAAAGTATATTACCTATATATATACTTACGAACCATTTTGATGTGTTACCTTCTTTGTGACAGGGATAGTGAGAGAGGAGAGATACCGATAGTGAAAAAGCTTAATTTTTACAACTTTGATATTGCGCGTTGTGTTAGTTTTTTTTAGATCAATGCTGCAGCGCCTCTGATGTAAAGTAGGCACATTAAATGTGTTAAGCTGTGCAGCAATTTTTATTAATTATTTTACTTCGCCGGCGATTTTGCTACAATACCGTCGAAGGAGGGCGCCGGGATGTCCTCTAGCATACACCAGTATCCATTGCTGCCGGTACTCCCCAGTCACCACCAACAACAACAAATACAATGGCATACTAATGCACATCTGAAAAAATGCTGCATGTTGTGACTTGCCTGAAACTGGGCTCAAACCCACGTTCGTAGACATTATATGCTTTGTAGTCAAAAGCATCCTCAACTCTGCTGTTGTGCGTTTTGGCAATGCCTCTCGTTTTTGGCAGGGCCTCTGGTGTCAAGTAGGAGCATTGATTTTTGTTAAGCTTAATAGCCATTTTATTAATAATTTGAAATAAGATATCGAGATATGTCTGGAATAATAAATTTTTAAAAAATATTTTATTGATTATTTTACTTCGCTACAATACCGTCGAAAGAGGGCGCTGTGATGCACAATTATTGTCAGTGTTGCTCAGTGACCAGTGCTATGCCTTCGTCACTGTGCCATAATCCAACAATCACAAATACAACGGCACGATTAAAGAATGGGGAAGTACAACAATTTTATAGGATAGCAAAAAGAGTAGACATAGCTACGGTATTTACTCGAATAATATTTTATCGATTAATCTGAAAATCTAATTAAATTTTTTGTTTAAAAAATAAAAAAATTCGCAATTTAGAGTAAAGACATATTGCACAAAATTATAAATGAGCAAAAATAAGGCAAGTGTTTATTCCCATAATTGCTTTCCCATATCATAGTTATGCGCATTAAAGTACAACGGTTGCATTGTCTAGGGCATGTAATATGTGTTGTGGATCAGAATGATCAGGCGAAGAAATCATTCGAATTAGATTTCGTAGGAAGACGTAGAAGGGGAAGACCCAAACTCCCGTGGAAGGATCAAGCGGAAGAAGCTGGTGCTAGAAACTGCAAGGAAGTCGCGTTAGATAGACGCGAATGGGAGACTATTGTGATTCAGGCTACTGACCTAAACCAAAAAAAAAACAAAATCAAACAATTGTTATCCCATAATCAAAAGGAAACGGAGGACATTATCAAAATCAAAAAGAGAAAATCTTTCTCAATATAATTATCGAGGAATCTCTTTTCTCTCTATAAAATTAGAAATTCTAACAAGAACAATTCTAACAGTAACAAAGGGGATTGTTTCTATTAAAACAGTTTTTAGATGCATTCACTCCGAAATCTGAACCTTGGTGAATTAGTTGCCCACTGCGGTGAGTCGGAGAAATTTGTGCCACGCATCCCCATATCGATGGATATGTAATGAGGTTCGCAAAACTTCTTTAAAAAAATAATAAACTGCAATAATAAGTCCTTTTTGGATTTTTATATTGTGTTGCCTTTTAAAACACAATCGGAACATATCGTTGTTAAAGGCTGGATTACAACATCTTTGTGTCTTTAATAATTTTTTTAATCCGACATCAAATTGTATCTCGGATCTCAAATCAATGGTTTGTTCAAATATAAAAAAAATATTTGCTAGTACTTGCTACAATATCATCAGAATATATTTAATTGAAATATTATCCGCTGGCTTAGCTAAAGTAAAAGCGGCAGCTTATTATAAAATACGGAAACTGGCCGATTTTTGATTGCAAGGGAAACAACGTGTCTGGGTATCTTTATCGAAGGTTCGGAGACTGATCTTTACTTCTGAATCTTAGATCATAACACAGGCCCTCAGGCAGAAGAGTAAAATGCAAACTGGCTCAGTGACATCATAATATATTAACATTTAGCAATAAGATTTGAGTCAACAAAGCCCGAGATAGTGAACTGACAACAATAGATGACAAACCCCTTTCAAATAAAAGAACAGTGGGAAAACAGCCAAAGTACTTTGGGACGAGGCAAATGGAAAAAAATTAGAATGAGCAGATTAGAATGGCATATGTAACTCATCACAGCTTACTAATTACACATGCATTTATTTAATAATTACTGTGATATTGCCAAGATATCTATCTCTCAGTTAAGGTCCATCTTGGAGGCGGCCACTGCTGTTTCTAAAATACAACGACTAACAACAGATTATGAAATACAAAAACATGGGATTTTTGGTTACTAGATGAAATAAAAAGTTTACAAAATGTCAATTGACTATAAGGCCAACCCTCCTGTATTAATTTAAGTGCTTTCAAAACATTGTACAGTTTTGAATGTGATTTCAATGGATGAATGCATCATATATATTCACACACAGCCAGTGTTGTTGCTCGGACTCATCAGTTGTAAATGTCCCCCTAAGAGTTGCAAGAACTTGTTGCACAAGTTAATTGTTCAAAAAAAAGAACTACAAAAGAAGAACTGCTAAAGACTACTTTGTTTCGGTTTCTTCTTAGTTTTTATATACATTTTTTTCTTTTGACTTTTATTTATTTTTTTTTAAAGGGATTCCTTTTTACTAACAGAAATCGTAGTGTTTGTGGTTTTGTACAGCTTGGATTTTGTTGAATTTTGCTTGTGGTTGTGTCCAGCTTACAACATGTTGCAATTTTAATTGAACGAGCCCATTAATTAATTTTAACATACCATTTTTTGCGCACTCTTTGGCTGTTACTCCTTTTTTGTATATCCTGACACACGCACTTGGCATTTCGGTGTGAAGTTGTTAAGTTTGTGTTGTTTTTGTTGCAGTTGTTGAATGGTGTTGGCTCTTACCATCTTCCTCTCACTTTCAACGCTGTGTGTCCGACAGTTATTTCATCTGTTGTTTGTTTGTTTGTTTCTTTGGCTTTTTATTTGTTCAGATAATGTTTTACAGATACGTGCTTCTTTTACTGATCACAACTTGCTTGCTGATGACAAAGTGATGGTGTTGATGATCTTTTCCTTTTCTAAAGTGTTACACTTTCTGTTGTGTCCGCATAACTTTATAAAGGTTTTAGTTATGTTTATAATAAGATTATCTAATGTGTTTTTGTTTAATAAATTTTTGCTTAAGGACCAATTTAACTGAGTAAAATTTTTTTGGAATTTTTTGGTTTGTTTCAACTTTCTTATTATGAAACAATAAACATGCATTAAGTTCCTGTGACAATAAAATTTAATGATAATTTTAACTTCCCAACGAGTCTCTGATAATAGAGAGTGTTAGGAAGTGAATAGTTCGATTATTCAATGGCTGCTACTCACAAAAATACAACACCCTGAAAAAAAATTTATGTAAATAAACATTAAAATGTAAAAAAGTTTGACAATCCAGCTGAAATAAGTTTCTTATCAGCTGCCGAATTGCGTGTACTTGAATAAATATACTTTGGTAATAACTTACTTGGCTTAAATCAAAATCTGACTTTACTCATTTTTTTACTATTTTTAGAAATTAATTTGATAAATTAAAATTATTCTTATCAAGAAAGTAATGTTGGAACAAAATTATGATTAATTATTTAATATATTATTACTCTCTAGCTTTTTTCAGTGCCATTGGCAGCTGAAATCAAGCTGTTTTCCATTTATATATGATTACTTGGTTTTTGTAGTTTTGCAGTTGAATCTCTTAGTAATTGAACCAACGGTGACAATGTAAACATGGAGTCTGACGGATGCCACCGTTTTTAATAATTAATGTGTTTAAATAATTAGTTGAATTGTTTTTGGTTTATATTGAAACGAATTGTTTGGCTCAAATTTAAATCTGACTTTATAAATTTCTTTTTTAATCAGGAAATTTTTTTAAGAATTCAAATTATTTTTTATCAATAAAGTATTATTAGAACAATTTTATCCTTCAGACTAGCAGAAGGAATCTGTAAAAATTATAATATTTTTTAAATTATTTTAAAGATTTTTTTTCGTGAATATATCGTGAGCGTGAGTTTTCAACTCACGTGAGCGTGCACGATCGTGAGCCATAAATATAAGATCGTGCATGAGCATGCATAAGTAATTTTTTATCGTGAGCGTGTATGAGTGTGAGTGAAAAGTCACTCACGATCCCATTTCTAGTTTATATTTACAAAATATCCAAGTTTTTGATTGTTAAATTTTTGTTTATTTTCTTTACTTTCTATTGCTTTCAAAGTAATCCACACTTGCTTGTCTTGCTCATTTGCAGAGTCCAAATAATTCATTGGTTTACTTTCTGATTTCTGTTTCCAAATAAAAACTAAACTTTCATCATCTCCATTCGGTGAGCATTTTACTATATTTTTACCGCTCTTTGTTCAATTTCCCAGACAATATTAGTTTCATACATGGTTTCATGTACCAATTTTAGACATGAATTTCAGTTCCACCAGAAGTCAGACGGTAGCAATTAGCATAATGAAATAATTTCGCCATGTCCAGACTTAAAATGTGTTAACGATTGATTTTTAATATTTGTCTATTTACTTTAAATTAAAACAATTTTTACCATTTGTGCACTCCTTCAATTTAATTTTTGTTTATAATAATTTTTGACATTTCGGTTGAAATTTTCCATAAAAAGGGCAAAAACTTTTGCACTTCTTTTTAGAAAAGAAAACGTCATTAGATGATATTTTATAAAAGTTTCTAAAGAGAGTTTCACCAGTACAATTCTTTATTTTAAAAACGTATGTCCAATAAATTTCGACATTTAAGAATAATTAAATTCTTTGTGGTCCAAAAGTGCATGTTCGCGCCACTCATTGTCTATTTTTTGGTGATTTATTTTAAAGGAAATAAATCTGATTTTAAAATTTGATAACGATTTTATTTCAAATGATTGTTCAATTGTTTTTAATCCAAAGTGATTATTATTTTTGCTGAAGTGCGTAACATTTTTAGTCAGAAAGAATTGGACATGATACAATACTCCAAAAGAACAAGGGACAAATTTAACATTAATTAATTTCAACTTACACGGCAGAACAGAAACAACGTTGTTTTTCGGGAGCCGCTACACTCCATCATCAGTGTTCATGTGTGTTTCCATGTATCCGCCACTGTTTAGATGGCTCGGTTGAATGTGATTTCAAATTTGTATTTATAAAAATAATGTCTAGAAAAAGCATACGAGAGTTATTTGTATTATTAGTTGTTATTACAGTAAACACTGCTTTACCACTATCAATATTCAAATTTTACCATCACCATTTTTCTTTCTAATTTTTGTTTTTACTTAAGACAAACATTTTTTGTTTGATTATTACTAAATTATTATTGCTTTTTGTTTTTTGGGCAAATTTTGGATCTACTAAATCTATAAAGATCATCATCCAAATTAAATCTTTTTTTTTTAATTTGGGTAATAACTTCAATGTAAAAATTTTTAAAATCGATATACATAAATTTTTTGTCGCTCTGATTCGCAACAAAATCAAATAGTCTCTCTGTGCAGCAACACCTATATACATTTTATTTTCTTTATTTCACCATGGATTATAGAGTAAAGAGCACATAGTTGGTGTTATTAATCGGTAGCTGTCGTATTTATTCAACACCAATATCCTTACACTATTCTCGGTTGAAAGTGTAGGCTGTTCCCTTACTGTCAAATGCAGCAGTTCTTAGTGAAATTATCCTAATGAAACTACTTTCATAAACTACAGGGTTTCTTTAGTTCCAACTTATATATTTTTTTATTTGATATAAAAATTATTGCCTTTTTTAATTACAACAAATTTAATCAAACAGTTTCAGAAATTTCCGAAAAGGCACTAGCTGAGCTAAATGGCTATTAATGAGTTAAAGAAAGAATCCGTTTAAAGAAACCGCCCATTTTCAAAAGTATTTGATAGGGTCATTAGTTCAAAACTTTATGAAATAACAATAAACTCCAACAAAGTATGGCGGTTAATTAAAAATATAAAATTTTTTGTCTTAAACAATTTTAACGCCGTAATCAAAACAACCAAGCATAATTAAAATAAATTAAGACTATAATAAGCAATCATAAAAATATTAATATTAATAAAATTGCTGGTGATACCAGCTACTCATGGTCAGAATAGAAAACACTTGCGTTTGGAAAAAGAATCTAAACGAACCACAGGCAACAAGTGTCTTTTTCGAATACTTAATCTTTATAAAAAAAAAATAAAACAAAAAGCTTTCAAAAGCTTGTTAACATCATGCTGACTTTTTCATATTTTTGTGATTTTGTTCTCCTTAAAAAAAACAATACAATCATATTTTTTTATAATTTTAGGTTTTTTTGCTAAAAACAAAAAAAAAAAAAATAAAAAAAACCACACCACGTTAAAAGAAAAAGAATCTATTATTTTAAAACTGCCAAATATGCCATTAAGCGTTAAAAATGAAAAGCAAACAATAGATGAGTTAATTTCAATTCAAAAGCTTTCGAAATAAAAAAATTAAAAAAAAAAGAAAAAATCTATTTAACACTTTAATTAGATGGTGAAGAAAACAAGAGGCGTGACATGCCACAGTGAGGGGCTACTATGAACAAATTACAATGACAATCTCAGTTTAAATTGTGTTTTTATTTCAGAATGCAATAGAAAAAAAAGAAAAACGAGAAATATCAATTTATTCCAATAAATCATTCAGTGAGTTTTAAAAGTTTTCATAGAAAAAAAAAATAATTTTTTTCGACCTGAAGAGTATTGGATTCATGTAAATATTTTCTTTTTGTCTTGCTGCCAGTTGGTGATTGTTTTTACTCCCCTTTGGCGGCTTAATTCGTTGCAGCTATTTAATCTATTTTTATTTGTTTATTTATTTTTGTATTTACACTAAAATAATTTTGTACACAAAAATACTAAAAATATGAAATCATACACAATAAAAGAAATTTGAATAAAACAAATATCAATATTTTTTGGTCATATTTTATACCCTTATTGAGCTCACAGTTTTGGAGGGAGTTGCCTGTTTTAATTAAAACAAAAAGTTTTATTAAAAAAGAGTTTAATTCAGTGAATTTAGTAAACTTCGAATAAATTCAACAGTTTTTAAATTATTAAAGAAACTAGCGGGACCCGGGAAACGTGGTTTTGCTTAGCCTCAATTTTATTTTATTCTCCTTTGCGTATGTAAATTAGAACTTGTCTAAAGGCATTTTCGTGATCGAACAACTGTTTGTATCGAACAAAATTACGATAACTTTCGAATAACCTAATTACGGCGTTCGATCGCTGTCCAATCGTGAATTAATAATTGTTCTAAATTGTTTATTTTGTGTTATAAAACAATCAACAGACACACGAATGGCCCATAAAATTGGTATAACCTTAACAAATATTAAATATGCATGCAAGCTTGCTTAATTGTTGAATTCCTAAACCTTTGGTTTTCTTGCACTTCGCCCACGATCATTCCCGAACAATTTAATGTTTAGTGTTTTGTTTTGGGCATTGCTAAAAATTAGTTTGGAAAATCTTTTTTCTTTCTATAATTTCACTTTTTTTAGCAATGGAAGTTTTAGTGCTATTCACCCTGGTAGATTAATATCATACTAGTGTATCCAGCAGCCGACTTAATCGACCGCATTCTAGAAATTGATTTTTTTTGTGTTTCGTTTATTTATTATCCATTCAATAACATATTCAACTAAAATAAACAAATAGCTTAATATTATAAAAAAAAGAAGAGTTATAATAATACACCCTGGTCCATAGTCAAACACTCTAGCGTACTTACGATTACATATCAGCTTATTTTTAATTATTCTTATCACAATATAATCATGCATATATATGTATGTTTAATAATGATTATGTATGTTGTATGTAATGAAAAATATTAAAAAACATTACACTCATATTTTATTTTATAAAAATGGTTATAAAAGTAAAAGAAAAAAGGGTTAGTTGTTGTACCACCAATATCTTGTCATATCCTGCTCCTTACTGTCTAAGTTCGGAATAGCAGTATCAAATCTAAATTCCTGATTAGGAACTGTATTTATGTTAAATGTTTTATCATTTGCTCTTCTATATATATGATAGAAGATTGGAATTCCAATAGAATTTTGTATAAATCCATTTTTGTCTAAATATATGAATGCTTCAGGAGGAACATAACTTGATATTAGAGTACTTAATATGTATTGGTCATTAGTATAGTATGGCGCTAAAATAAAGTTGTTATTTGTACATTCAGTACATTTTAATATATAATTTCTAATTAGTTTAATAATAAAATTGTCAATTCGACTTATGTTTGCAGCATTATACAATTTTTTGTTACAAACAAATTTTAGGTAGTTGCTTTGTGAGGATCTGTGTAGTGAGGTACATGTTCTGATATTAAACATAAATACATATGATAAAATACAAAAACAAAACACATTCCAAATAAACAACTTGAAAATCTGTCTCATTTCTATGCAAAAGTAAATTGGACAAACACACATACACACTTTGTTTACCCTGCAGATAATGCGACTAGTCCAATCACGCATGTAAAATATACTCCATATAAAACTAGGAGTAGTTCAAAAGAAACCCAAATGTATGTAGAAAACATGGTCTATTTAACATTACGATGTCCTACGGCTGGGTCATATAATCCAGGCTTGCATTACATCGGACTAACCCAAAAACTACTCCATGTCATTAATACATGGACCTTTCGCAATTAGCTTAATCGCCACGAGTACGATCGTGAAAGCACGTTCAATTGTCGTGTAGCAATAAGTTCTTGTTTGACTGCATTATATAGGACCATGTTGTAACTAGTTCGTTTCAGGTATAGTGGACCACGTATTCCAATATTATCTGCAGAATATTTTGCAAGTTGAAACTGAGACATGCATGTATTTTAATTGTCCATGGGTTAGTAGCATTTTTAAACGCTTATAGTTCCCTAAATCTCAAACCGATTTAAATAAAATTGAGATTGTGCACATCTATGTAAAACCCCGTTTAATGGCCTATAAATCTTTCAAAAATAGGTTCAGTATCACGGCCTGTTAATAATATAGATAACCGACCCCGCAAAGTTCTTGACGAAATTTGCTCATTTATTTCAGCAGCTATTGCCTTAGATGAGTTAAAGGGTTCTGGTTTCGCCAGCATTACTATGCAACCAACGATTCGGAATTGCATTTCACATCATCACATGGTTCCATTGTGTTTCGGGGCGTAAGAGCATTCAAAATAAAATTGTTAGATCGTCCAATTGTATTTACAAGACTTATTTTCTTTCCGAAGCTCTTTCACCGTGCAACGCGGTATTCGTCCCATCTAGCATTGATACGAGTGCGAATCAATAAGTCCGTGTGAAACTGAGTGAAAAACAGTTGTTTTTTTTCAAAACTAAAATTTATTTTTCAACATAATTTCCTTTTAATTCAAAACACTTAGTTCAACGTTTTTACAGTTTTGTTATCCCTTCCAGGAATAGGATTCTTCGAGGTCCTTAAAATAGGCAATTGTTTGGTCAATAATTTCATCGTTGGAGCTAAATCTCTTTCCACCGAGCCATTTCTTTAGGTTTGGAAATAGGAAGTAGTCACTAGGGGCTAAATCTGGAGAATATGGCGGATGAGGTACCAATTCGTAGCCCCATTCAACAACTCCAAACAATCTTTTGAAGTGTTCACACGTTGACGTTTATAGTCAATTTAGAGCAAACGCGGCACCCATCTTGCAGACAACTTTCTTAAGCCCCAGCAATCTCACCCACTTTTACTCTTCGATCGGCCAACACCATATCGTAGATTTTTTCGACATTTTCGGGTGTACTGACCTCAATTGGCTTCAGCGTCATTTGTACTTGTGCGACCACAACGAAAGTCAGTAAACCACTTTTTTACCATTGAAATCGATGTTGCAGAGTCCCCATAGTATTTATCAAGCTTTCCCTTGGTTTGATTCACGGTTTTTTTTCGCAAGAAATAAGGTTTAATGAGCACTCGAAATTTACTTTTTTCCATTTTTAGAAAAATCCACGGGGTTGTATGTTTTGAAGAGCTGTTAAACGCAAAGTAAATAACGACACATTTGACAGTAGTCTATTAACAGGTGGTACTTGATGGGAGCAGTGTTGCATTTCATATAACTACGAGAAAAATTGGAAAAGTCACGGACTTATTGATCCGCCCTCGTATTATTGATATAAGATTATTACTGTATTATAATAAGATAAGAACCTTTAAAATATTCAGTTCGACCTTAATTTTTAGAAGCAGCGAAATTATTTAGCAAAGTAACTATTTAATTGGTGAAAAATTTCTTTGGTTAAAACAAAACAATTGTTTGTAGTTTTTTATCCAAAGTTATTATTATTTTGGCTAATGTTCGTAACATTATTAGTTAGAAAGAATCGGGCATAAGACAATATTCCAAAGGAACAAGGAACAAGAAATTGTTTGTTGACAATTAAAAACAAAGTTAGGTCTGCTAAAAATGTCGGCAATTAAAAAAATGGGAAATTGTTACATGTATATCAGTGTATCTATATTACATACTTAGAAAATAGTCATGAAAACAAAACACATATCTGCAAACAAAACCTTTGAGCAAATAATACTCGTACTTTAGCATCAAATAAAAATCAATTGTTTAATGATTTCTTCATCGTTCAAAGGAACGTACACATTTTCAAACATGCAATAAAGATAAGAAAACAAAAAAACATAAAACTTAATTTAAGTTTCAGTTAGCGAGGAATCGTCTGTCTGGTCAAAAGAAAAATTTAAAGGCCAGATGAAATGATTTGATTTTATGAAACCCGGCAAAGAAAATAATCAAAATCTCATATTTTTCCTAATGAATATTAATGAAACGATATTAGTTATATTTGGTAACTTTTTCATACGCACTACAAAAAAGAAAGAATTATATTCGTTTTGTTATTTCGTTTGTGATACTGAAGCAATCATCCATACAAACTTAATACTTCAATATGTATAATCTATCTATTTATTAAATAAATAGGCAAAGACAAATTATTGGATCCATATTTCTTCTTTGTGTGTCCACTGATTTTCTTCATTGTTTTACCATTTACTAGACATTTTTGAGCTTAAGGGACCCGACTATATATTATTTCAATCGGTTCAATATTAAAGTAATAAAAGGCTCCTAAAGCTAACACCACTACAAATGCTAAAAATATACACGTACATTCACTTATGTAAGTATTGGTTCTAGAAAAAATATAAACAAAGCCACGAGAATGTGTAAATGAGTGAAGTGGAAAAAGAAAATGAGATAGGAGTTGAAAGAGATGAGTATTAAATATGGATGCACTTGTTCATCACGTATGGATGTGTTAGCTTCAAGCAAAAACTTAACAAAATAAATGTGCATGTTTGTATGCAATATTATTTTGGGAATGAGTGATTAGGTAGTTTTATTTTCTTTAAATTAACGCAACTCAAATAGGTATACGACTAAACTGGCTGTCGAATTTCGACCACTAGGCGAACTCTAGTCCTTATATGGTATGACGATGTAACGACTCTGCTTGACTATTGGAAAAACTGCACATTGTTGCTCGCTGTGGCATTACCTCGCCAGATGGGTGGATTCTTTCCTATAAGTCTTTTTATTTCTATTTGAAGTGGTGATACTGTGATACGACAATACGCAAAGTGTCGTGCGACAATTATAAATATATGTTGGCATTCCTACGTTTTTCATCAGCTTGCATCTAAAAATAATGCCAGGGCATCGTCTGGTGTATATGGAATCGAAAGGCATGTATTGGATCCCAAAAATTATTTAATTCTTTTTGCCAGAGCTTCGTTATTAAAACAAGTACCGAAGCACTTTGTCTTCCAGCATTGTATAAAGCGCACGTTGTTGCTACTACGAGTTCACTGTGTGGTGTTTCCTTAAGAATTTCGGAAACTTTACTTAATTTCATTTTGTTGGAACATTCGTCGAACATATTATTGGGTCATTCAAGATTAGTCAGTAGATTAACTAAAAAAAGTTGTCCGTCTAACACCACTCCTTGTTGTTTTCTTCAAATTTCTGGCTGCTTCCATGGTTGAATTTTCATTTCTTAGCCAATTTTGCTACAAAATTTATCATTTTTTTGCTTGTTAGAAGGACTTCATTAGCATCATATATGTTCATATATATCAGAAGTTCCGGTCCACGGAAGTCTAATTTTGGATTTTTTTAAGTAGTTAGTGTTATGGCTAACTTCAAGTATATTTTTTTGTACAACATTTAAGCACAGGTCACAAACAAAATTTTTTTTAGAACCAGTACTCAGGGGATGAAACCTGCATATGCAACACATTGTGCTAGAACTAGGAAAATGGGAAGGAAGATAGAGCGATCACTGCTTGTGAACATTCGTTTAGAATCTTCTGCGGAGAGTTTATTCCCTATACGAACTGTGCGCACAAAAAATGAATGTTCTTTGTATTGAATGGTACTATTCAGTGGCCAATCGACCATTATTGGATGCGCTCGTAGTGAAAAACGTGTGGTACGCAAAAAAAATTCGCGTGTCGGGAAAAAGTTACCTGATTTCAGTAGAGCACATTCACTTGTATAACGATAAAACAGCGAAACACAACCCACGTTGCGACGATGGTCCAGTGAGTCAATAGAGTTGGCTATCCTACTGCCACCGATGAGCTTCTCCTGTACGCGGTCGAGTAACTTCAAGAAATACTTAGAAGCACCGGGCCATTCATGAGAGTTGTATTTCATTTTCGGTCGGTTAGTTAATAAATATTTCTTACTATAAATAAAACCACTTTTCTTCCACTTAATTGAGACAAATGCGAATTAAAAAAAGTTGGCGATGTACAGAAAACACATATTGGTGATGCATATGTTGTGTTTGACAGCTCACATCTGTTCAACTAGATCATACCAATCAAAATAGAATCGATGTATAAATTCAGTGGGATATTAATAATTGATAGACTCAACTTTGGCGCAATTAAACACTTTGAAAATTGAATTTCTCTCACAGTGTGACGTTGCAAAGTTTTTTGTTCCAAGGCCAGTTTTCTACGCTCCCGAGATAGTCGAGATTTTTCCAGGCTCTGATAGTCTCTTGCCATTAACGATATCTTTGGTTATAACGAAAAGCTAAATTTTGATGTCGCAAGCATTCGCCAAGAACGATACAATCTAGATGTAATAGGTATCGTGTACATCATATGACAAAACACAATAGCTACCGACTTTCGTGTAGGGTAACACAACTATTATTCTCTTACCTGAATTTTTAGTTTCTCTTTAAACTGAACGAAGTCATTAAAAACTCATATAATTTAAGATTTTTGCGATATCAAATCTAGATTTAAATGCAGCGATAATTTGAGGTCATGCGTTTAAATTTGTTCATTTTTCCACTAATTAATTGAGAAAGTGTGGCCGTTGAATTTTTGAATAAATTAATAAAATTTTTAAAACTATTTATGAAACAGGTGCTCGCTCCCTCATATTATTTTTTATTTAAGTTTTACAAATGTTAACCTTCTACTTTTCGATAGCTAAACCATTTATGAATAAAAATTATTAATATATTTTTTGAATTTACGAATGAACAAAAACAACATTTTGCTTCCGATAAATATCTTAAAGATGCATGTGTAGTATAATTAAACATAATTAACAGAGTTTATATTACATTTCTTTAAAGTTTTTCATAAAAAATATCAGTCTTTTTAAACGTTCATAAAGTGTTTTTATCTAGTATTTAATCGATTAAATTAAACAGAAGAAAAAAAAACTAAAAACTCCCAGACATTTGTGTATTGATCTCGTAAAAAATCAAAGTTAATAGCTTTGGATTAGTATTTTATTTTGTAAGTCATAAAAAAAATGTTTATATGGGTTACTTCAAATAGACTCACACACTACGAGTATTTCTAGCATTCTGTATTCAACTATTTGTATCTTTTACAATAAGTTTTCTTGTATCTTAAATATCAAATGTGTCATATTCACAACGTTTTTCTTACAAACCCAAAAGAAAATATGTAATCAAAAAAAAAGTCGACCATTAAAATTTGCTTACATTTATTGCTTTTGGTTTCATAGAACTTTATACACCGCATTAATGCATCTGTATCTTTGAGAAAAAAAATAAAAAAAAAACAAACAAAACACACATCCAGTATAAATGATATCATTTTCATTTTATTATTCTCCTCTATTGTTTGTTATAAAATTTATAGGGAAAAAAATCTTCCATTTCTTATACACATATATATTTTTTTGTGTTTTAAGCTGATTTGCTTTTTATTTTATTTTTATTCAGAAGAAAAACAACTTAATTTGAGGACGTTTATTTCTTGTAATTATAATGCAAAAAACTGAAAAACCAGAAATATTAAAAGAAATATTTTTTCTAATTTACCGATACAAGTTTCATATAAAAATATTAAATGAACTTGATCGAAAGTTCTTTGTACGGCAGAGGGAATTTAATACAAAAATTAATCGTTTTTCTAAAAATATTTGTTATTTAAAAAAAATAGTTGTTAGCTTAACAGTTTGCATGTGGAATAAGCACACTGCAGATGGATCTCCTATTACTTTCAATCTGGAAAGATACACTATATTTCCCAATTCAATTTTTGAAATTAAGATATTCTTCACATATTCGCAAACTCATAAGATTGTAACTAGAACGAATAATAAAAATATGAGCGTTATCTTGAGGCCACCCGGTTAGAAATGTATTCCTTAACTACATATCGATGGCTTAACGTAGAAAGGACGTCTCTCGATTTTTTTCGAAACGCCGTTTTTAATATTTTCTGGCATTACACTTCCAAATACACAACATACAGGCCTGTTCTGTAAAACACGAGATCTCAAATCACGTGATTTCTTAAAATTAAAAGCAGTTATATTAATGCTTTGTAAATCGTACGATTCATGACATTCAAAGCTGGAATAACTATTCCATTGTGAACACCAAAAACGTAAAAAACAGTAACAAAAACAGCAATAATAAGAATTTATTTTTGGAAATGGTTTGAAATCACCGTGATTTCAGAACAGGTCTGATAGAATCACAATTTTAAAACTAAACCTAGAACGTCCTTTCTATATTAAGCCAGCGATATGCATGTGTTAAATAACAATGAAATTTAATTTACAATTTAGTTTTTCTTTGAGCATACTTTTTATAACTATTTACCATTCTGCCTGTTTCGTTTTCTGGTAACACCGCAAATATGTTTTGGTATATTTGATCGTTAAAGAAATTTTTATGAATTTTGTTAGCGATTTCGTAATGCATATTTTTCTTTATTTTACGCTTTACAGAATATTTTTCGCGTATTTCAGTTCTAAGGCATACTAGCATCATTTTCATCTTAGAGCATACTTTACTGGCATTTTCAGAATATCTATAAAATTAATAGGCAAACATGGTTTCTTAGATCTCTTTTACGGCCATAATACTGAATCGATTTTGGAAAGATTTTTATATTTTTACATGTTTTTTTACATAGATGTGCATAATCTCAATTTTAAATCGGTTCAGTATTTTGGGAGCTATAAGCGTTGAAAGTTGCTACTTATATTTTTGGCTTACGTGAGTGAAAAAAAGTCAGCCACAATCACGAAAACTCACGCTCACGAAAAAAAAACACAACCTATAAGTATTTATACATTCAAATTTCTGAATGCAAGTAGACAAATCTAAATGAGGGTGGCGTTGGCTCAGGTAGTAAGCACGTTGACTACAAACCGAAGGACCTGGGATCAAACCCAGTGTCAGACAGAGTCATGAAATAACAACACGACGCATTTCTCTGATGTGCATTGGTGTGCCTTTGTGTCAGTTGTTGGCGGAAGATTTCAGTGGCGAAGGCATGGTCACTGAACAGTACCAACTTCAGCTGATACTAATTCCAATGTAACATCAGAGCGCCCTCCTTCGTTGGTACTGAGTAGCACAATCAACGGCGAAGTAAAATAAAATTAATAAAAGAAGTGGCTACTAAACTAAACTCAGCTTCAAAACTCGTAATGTCCTCCTCCCCACCAGAGGCGCTGCAACACTACTCTACGAATAAACGTGCAGAAAAAAAGCAGAGTTGTATAGAACGAATGAAGCTTCACCTCCTTTCATATCTATCACTATCCCTTTCCACTAGTTCCAGCACAATGCATTGCATGTGTAGGGGTCATCCCCTGAGTGCTGGTCCAAGATAAAAAAAAATAAAAATAAAAAAAAAAAAAAATACAATTAGAAAATTCTTCAATAAAAGAGGAAAATTATGTTTAGCTGAAAAATATATTTTTCTGAAACAATCTGTTAGTTTAGAAATAAAATTTTTCAATTTTGATATACGGGTAAGTCCCAGAAACAGTCCACCAACCAAAATTTTTGGATATATAATTTTATAAATAAAATAAATGTATTTCTATGATCATTAATGCACAACTTATTACCAAATCGTATTCTACCCCAGATCTTCTAATTTAAAACAAGAAATTACAAATTTTTAGGTATTCATATCATTACTTTAGTATTAAGGAAGGAAGACGACCCGATCGAAAGCCATATTTTTATACATTGAATTCACTTAAATTTTATTAAAAAAATTTTGTGTTTACTGTTTTGGAGACATTAAAATTAGGTAGAAAATTTCAGACTAGAAAATAGAATAGAAAAAATGTAACGTGCGTCACGCAGCATGCGTCACAAAGGGTTCACGTCTTTTGAAAGTGCACTTATATCCCACTAAACACCATGAAAGACCAAAGAAATTTGTATTAATGTGGAAACACATACGAATGTAGCGTTCGTCATGCAGGATTTGCATATGTACATATGTATGTACGTATGCATTATGCGATTTCAAATTTAATAATTAAAATAAAATTTGACAATGGAATACAATTGGAAATTCTTAAAGAAAATATAAAAATTCTTTTATTTTAAAGTTTTGAAGTGAAATTTAAAATTATGTACAAATTTTTTTTATTATTATTTTTATTTGCAATCTATTTACAATATAATAAATAAGCAAATTTATTAAATACATTAACAATAAATAACAGTAGCGCTAAATTCCATTGAATTTAACAATTTAAAATTTATAAATTTTAAAGCATTCTATTAATTTTACATCGACAGAGCAAATACAGCTTAAGATTTAAAGGGGAGATCTAATATGTGCAATCGTTTTAATCGTCTAACTTCATCACTGATCACTGTTCTCTAAAAGCGTTATTGCAAGTATGTTTTGATGGTCGCTTAGTCTTTTCAAATAATTTGTTTTGTAATTTTTGATTTCATCCCTTATATTTGGAATATTGAGATCATTGCGAATTGAAGTGCTTCTTATATACCCAGGAGCACCTATTATAAATCTTAAAGTTTTTAAAAGTTTTTGACTGATATTTTTGAATTATATCAGTGATGGAGTAGGAAGCACTTCCCCATAATTCAATACCGTAAGTCCATATAGGTTTTGATACGGTTATATATAATAGAAATTTGTTGTTTATATTTGATTCCGATCTTGTTTTAATTTTTAGTTGCATTCTTTTTATTTTTATATGTGTTTTCCAAGTTAAGCGTCGATCGATATTAAGACCTAAATATTTGACTTCGTTTGACTTGGGTACTACGTCACAGCAGGGCAGTCACCATTTTTAAGTGTAAATGTAACGTGGGTGGATTTTTCTACATTCACTTTAATATTCCACTTTTTTAGCCAATTACCAACTAAGTCAAGCTGCGTTTGAATAATATTTGATGCTATGGTTGCGGATTCATTGACTGCTTGTATAGCGGTATCATCAGCGTATGTTACAACTAATACATCGTTATTCGTCGGCATATCGGATGTAAATAATGTGTACAGAGTTGAACCCAATATGCTTGTGGTACACCAGCCTTAATGAATCCGATTTCTGAATCTTCGTCGTTGACATAAAAACTACGATCACTACGATAGGACATGAGCAGGAGGTAAAATGGAGCTGGTAGAAAATGTTTTAATTTATACAAAAGGCCATTATGCCATACTCTGTCAAATGCCTGTTTTATATCAAGAAATACTGATGAGCAGTAGTGTTTGTTTTCAAGAGAGTCTCTTATTGCTTTCACAACTCTATGGCACTGCTCGGGAGTCCCATGTTTGTTACTATTGATAATCGGGTATAATTTCCAATATAGGCATTAATTTTGATAAAACTGGTAGCAAACTGATAGGTCTTTCACTTGTGGCTGAGCTAAATGTTATACACAGTATTTGTTTAGCCAATTTTTGCAGAACCAAAAACTTAAAATTTCTAATATGTCTTGTTCGTCTGAGTGAACGCGAATGAATTCCAGAGAATTCCAGATGTTTTTCCTTCCAAATGTTCCAGTGTCCCAATCTAAACTCGGACTTATAGTGCTACTTGGCTCTGTTCATTCACATCAGTACATTAATGCATACCATCACAATATGGTATGTCTTCATGTCCTGTTTTATGTCTTCATGACAAAATTGAAAATCACATATTAAAAATATGAAAAAAATAACAAAAATGGAAAAAAATATCACGAAACAATCACGTAAAAAATCTGCTAATGCACGATCACTCACGCTCAATTTTTTTTATACTCACGTGTGTTCGCTCCGAAAAATACAGTCAAATCTAATGGTAAAGTGACTGATGTGACTGAGAACAGTGCAATCTGCGTTGCGTGGAACTTAGAAGAGCAAATTAATTTTTTTTTGTAAAGTGTGAACTATATAAATAGGACTCAAAACATTAATATTATTGCTATTGTAAGCAGAATTGTTAGCGACAGTCATGTTTCCCTGTTTAAAAAAAACTTGTTTTTGTGAAATAATAAAAAAGAATCACAAATAAATAAATACTCGTATATATTTTTTATTCTAAAATATATGTTCTTATTAAAATGAGGATAGTAGCGGAGCGTATGGAATAGGCTACTAAACATAAGCAGAATAAACATATGAAAATTAAAAGATTCAAATCTATAATTTATAAAAATTTATTGACATTTTTTAACTCTTCAATATGTACTCGTACATATGAGTGTGCTGGTGTTTGCACGTTTCTGCCTGGATAAAATTCCTTTCGATCATTAAGGGAATTAAATGATGCTGAAAGTGTGACATAAATATTTTTATAGCTTTTTAATTACAATAGACGTATTAATTTCTGCACAGATGTTTAACTATAGAAAAGAAAAACAATTTTTTAGTCTTGCTTATCTATTTAAGAATACGAAGTTTGTTGTTAAGTCTAAGATTTAAGCTGCTCAAAAGCTTTTGTGCCATGGCTAAAGTAGAGTTCAGAATAAAAATCCTGTGACACAAAAAAGAAATAATTTCCTCAACATTTATTTACATACTTGAAGAGAATGATTGCAAATGTTAAAGCAAGTGATTAAAGCGCAATTATCTCATGGCGTGGCTATCGAAGTTAATATCTATATACAACAAACCAAAACATGAATTAGTAAAACATTTTGACCCTTTTCTGTCCTTATGTAAATTTACTTTAAAATGCATGACATGAAAAACCCAGCAAGCAACATTTGTTTCATTATATCGGGTTTTCCAATATGGACTTGATAAGTTTTTTTTAAATAAAACGCAAATCATTTGAGATATTTCCAAAACTTTATGCACGACTTGATAAACAATCAAAACATTTATGAATGGAACTCGACAGCGGTCGATTTGTTGGACCTAATTTTCGATGACTCGGTTACACATTTCGGCCGTAACGGCTGCTATTTCACGTTCAATGTTGGCTCTGAGTTCTTCCAACGTCATCGGCTTGTTGGCATAGAGCAATGATTAGACGTAGCCCCAAAGAAAAAAGTCTAGAGGGGCCTTAAATCGCACGAGGAAGGTGACCAATTAAATGGTCCACTTCTTGAGATAACACCCTCACCAAACTTACTCTTCAATAAATCGATTGTAACGTGTGCTGTGTGGCTTGTGGTACCGTCCTGTTGAAACCACTTGTCGTTCAAGTCCATGTTTTCCAATTCGGACCAAAAATAATCGATAATCATGGCGCGATAACGATCGCCATTCACAGTAAGGTGACGATCGTTAATGTCGACGAAAAAATATGGCCCAAACCGCGCCAAACAGTTATTCTTTGTGGATGAAGTGGTGATTCATGAAGCATACATATATGGATTTTCACCAGACCAATAACGCATATTTTGCTTATTGACGAACCCATTTAGCCAAAAATGAGCTTCATCACTGAAGATGATTTTGCGATGAAATTCATCATCGTGGCGATTCTTCTCTAGCGCACAATCGGAGAAAGTACGTCGCGTCAAATGCTCCATCGACTTCAATTCATGAGTTATATTGATCTTGTATGGGCTTAAGCCAAGATCTTTACACAGAATTCGCCATAAAGTGATCTTGGCGATGCCCAGTTCTTGATAACGCCCCGGAAGCTACTGATTTGGATCGTTTGCTACGGACGAGTGACCGGCACCGATATTTTCGTTACTTCGACCACCCGTTGTCTCATTGGCACGGCAGCAACACACAATGAATATGTAGCCTGAAATTTTTGCCCTAAACTTGTTATTGCTTGTTTATTAGGGCGGGTAGAACGACCGAAAATTGGTTGCTCTTAAAGTTGCGGTCACCGGTTCCAAACTTCGGTAGTACATTTTTATAATCCGTATACGTTGTTCATTCGTGTACTTTACCGTGATGAAAAGTGTTTACTGAAAAAAAGGATAGTGAAAATTAGATGATCAGTGAAATAGTGCCTTCACAAATTAAATTCAAAGTTGTCGAGTGCCTATTGGAAAATCCTTTACTACTACAAGCTTTTTTGTATCTTCAATGTTATTTGAAGCCATAAGTAAACTTTAATATGGTGAATATATTAAGCGTTACAGATAAAATTACAACACAAAATATTATATAATTTTAGTTCATATTAGGTGAGATCAAATCACCGCTTAAGAGGAAATATCATGACATGCGTAAGCACCTCTATAAGCCCCAATAACTCTATATTCCCTTACAAGCCTGCTTATGGCAAAGCAGTACCTTATGCATAGACAATTATTTTTTGCTGGGATATTAAATACAAAACTGCAAAGAATTAATATTTTGTGAGCATTTAATAAGTAAGAAAGAAAAAAAAAAAGAAAACGACACACGCAGTTCAAATTCAAAGCAAAATCATTACACACATTCCCCCCTAAAAAACAGATAAAATTCCTTTTTCGTTCTTTTAAATTCTTTTTTCGTGCTTTTTTAATTTAAGAATCTTGTTTGTTGTTGATTGTGATAAACTTTAACAACCATCTTAAAATGTCATTGTGTTAAAACACCATGTTAAACAGTGTGTTTTGCCTTTTTAAGCCGTGTTTTTTACACACTATTCTTTGGTTTTATTTTGGATTTAAGCAACATGCGTGCCAATTTTATTGTCACTTTAATAATGACAAGTCAAAAAACGCTACAAGAGAAAAAACAATCTTTGAAATCTTAAATACACTTCTCAAGGGCTTAAGAATATGCAAAAATGAATGCTAACAAGTCAGAGCAAACATGTTTAAAATTATATGACTTTATAATGGAGAAAAAGTGCGAATAAAAGTCACTTTAATTTTTTAACAATTTTTCTTAAAGGTTGAGGAGATTTTCTTAGTTGAAAACGTTGCAAAGTTGTTAGACTTTATATCATATACAGCGAGACCGTTTAGTGGCTAAAGTAGTAAATTTTGTTCCTTTTTTTATATTTACAAAATTTTCGACCATTTGGAATTCCAAATTCCTATTATCCACCACGATAAGTGGTAAAATCGAACAAAGAACATTGATAAGATGGTGTAGCGGCCTCGAAATCCGTATTGATCCGTTCTTTTAATGTCACTTCATTAAAAAAATAATTTAAAGTTATCAAAAATATCTTGAACCAAAAAGAAACTGTTGAAGTCCGATTAGAATTTGGTTCAGACAATACCTTCCAACTTAAAAGTAAAATATTTCAATCTGATTCCAAACCGTAATGATATAATATTTCGCCTAGATGTATTATTCAGTAAATATCTACGGTTTTCATGAATAACGCCGTCCGTCTATCTCAAATTATATGAAGTTTTATGAGCGAATATGAGCGATAACAGTCCCATTAAACGTTCAAGCAAAACTCGCATAGTATGACGACGATTAACAAAGTTATACTAGACTTAATGTGGGATTTTATATGCGATTTTTAATGCACACAGTAACTGTATTAAACGTTCATAAATACATTATAAAATGTTTATAAAAAAAATTACAAAACCATAATTCATAAACGTACAATAGCGCTATAAAGCTGTTATAAGCACGCATTAGTTTTTACACATTTATTGTAGCTTTCAGCCTATTTTAAACCGTTAAAGCGCTGACATTTTTAGTTATAAAACGTTTCGGACTGAAAATTTATTACTTTTTTTAAAAATAATATTGGTCAGTCTTGTTCCATAAGACATTAAAAATCAAGAATTTGGTTTAGGAATTTCGTTTTTAGAAAGGTTGTCCCTTTTTTACCAAATATCTTTTTGGTTCCACCTTTATGTAACACTATTTGATATATTTTAACGATCACTCTAATCACATACTTTAAAGATATTTAAGGACATATCATGCAGCATTCTGCAAACTGCAGTTGAATGATATCACTCGTGAAGCCAATATCAGTGTGAAATAAAGACGAATACTAGAGGCTCTCTGGTCCAGTGTAATAGAAGTATAGGCAGTTCATATTTGCAAATTACTTAAATCTAATTTTACACTACCTGACACTACTGACCGTCTGAACAAAGTTGTTGAGTTGAATTCATCATAAATGTTTTTTTTTTCAAAATAAGTTTGCTTAATTAGTTTTATTACAATAAGCATTTGATCGTAGAGTTAAATCAATGAAGCGAAAAAGACAACACAATTTATCATTCCATTGTAATGATGTGAAAGTCTCGTTGTCGTCTATTTGCTAATGACAATTTGTCAACACATTTGTTTCAATTATGTCATAGAATTTTGTGAAAACAATACTTTTAATATTTCTATTACTTCACATGCTGTTGGTTGAATTGTTGTCTATTCAAATGACACACAGTCATTATTTAAACAAAAATTGCAAACAAATGAATTAAAAGTCTATAACAGATAATATGAATAAAAAATTACTAAAATGGTATGATTAAATTCATGTACATATTTAAGAAAAAAAGCAATACCAGTTGCGGATATATTTTATATTTAGAATCATGAGAGATTACTTCATTTCGTAAGGGGCCTGTAACAAGAGTTATTGACTTATTATTAAGTATTTATGTAAATTAAAAACAAACAAAAAAGTGAAAGCAGGATTTCTCACCAAACATAGCGGTTTTCAAATTTGCCAGCTAATTTGTGATTTGGCGATTTCTGGTCATTGTGGACATTAATGAAACAAGATAGCATATACATTAACCAGGCAGTCTGTTTCTACTTTTCTTTTGGGTCCAGGGGTCTTTTGTGGCGTCTATAGATCAACGTCTGACTCACTAACATGAGGTAAGGATTTTGTTACCTTTGCATGCATTCTTCAGCCATGCACTAAACGAAAAATTTACCTAAATACTGCAAAATGAGGTGTATAATTGAAGAAATGTTGGTTTTTATACAACCTACAAAATTATTCAAGTTTTATGACATTTTTTGTTAAAAGCAAAAATTTTATTAAATATTTATAAAGAAGAAATTTCTTCAACTTCAATATTACCTCATTGTAGTATATGTAACGAAGTTTTAGTTAAATTGAGTAAGATATTATCCAAATCAACTAATTATTTTACGAGTAGTTATATTTTATTAATATTAAATAATTTTTATTCATGTTGACTACAAAATTTAGTTATTTTTAATAATTTTTTTTTTATTTACATTGACGAATTATTTATTATTCAAATGAACAAATAAATTTAGTATTAATTTATAAATAATTTTTTTATTCATATTGAAGAAATATTAGTTAATTTAATTACTATCTATACTGTCCATTTTCTAAGCCCCAATAGGAATCTTTACTTTTGCGGTTTTACACAATTTTTTTACAAGAATTTTTTTAACAGTAATTGCGTGCATAATATGTATAAACTGTTGTATTTTTAAGCACATACAATCAACCCAAAATTTATTAAATAAAGTTTAAAAAAATCCACACAACAGTTTGTAGGTCTTATGAACTCTTTTATAGTTTACAAAATTTACGCACTTAACTGTTCTTGTTTATTATTATTATGAACAAATTATTTATTTTTACAGGTCTTTTTCAATTCAACTAAAATAAAATAGTAAAATTCAAAAAAATGTCTTGTATTCTAAAGGACTTTATTCAATTCTAAATGCGTTAAGTAATTTTAAGTAATTTTATTTAATTTTACTAAAAGACTTTAGTTAAATTACACGAAATTTCTTGAATTTTACAGGTGCTTATTTTATAATATATACATTTAGTTAAATTGAGAAATAAAGTTGTTGAATTTTACAAATTGCAAAGTATTACAAGAAATCCAAATAATCTTAACGAAAATTCTTCAAAACTATAAATTTTTTTTGTCATTATTATTAAAATATTCTTTTTCTTACTTGAACGAAAATGTAGTTTGCCTAACGATGCGTTACACTGGTTTACTGCTGTTTTAATTGAATTTGTGTTGATTCAACAAAATTTTACCTATCTTTTTAACAAATTTCTATTCAAATGAACAGATTTTACTAAAATATATTTTAACAAAAATCCCTGAGTTGAATTGAAGAAAATTTTGTTTATTTGAATAAATTTTGTGCAGATTTGAAAGAAAATATCTGCTAATTTAACTATTTGTTTTTCGTGAAGGACTTACTAAACTCTTTAGTCAGTATTACTGATAAAATTTGGTTCAGTGTGAGACAGGCAAAACCGTTGTTGGAACCATTTCTGTATAAAATTCAACAAAAATAACAAATCACTGTTTATCGGTTTCCTCTCTGGCCATTTCCGTCTATACTATCTTTTGTAGAAAAGTAAAGTGGTGCTTTCCCCTTTTTTGTCATTTATGCATGAAAAACATGACGCAACGGCACACATTCTCTTTGTATGTATTGTTTTGTGCAATAGTCCGTGGTTCAGATAATATTAGGTGGATCTTTGGCATAAAAGATCTATTCGGTGTCACAGTGCCGGCCTTGGGGTTAGATCTTTTCCTATTCATTCACTCTAGCAAAATCATTGACGGTACATCATCTTACAAGAAGCATTAAAGACGAAGAAGTTGAACCACATTAAAATTGATTAATTTCTTTATAACAAAAAGCTTTTACACTGTTAGACATTTTATTTATGTACACATGTGTACATATATATGTAAAAGTGTTATAAAAGAATTAAATTTTCTATAATTTCTCTAGACTTTTAGACCACCTACGTCGCCATAGAACTGACACTTAAAAAAAATTCCCCCAAAAAAAAACAATTCTGTCTGACATTTTCATTAACATTTTTAAAAACTAAATTTATTTCCTTCAGCTAAAAATAGAACATCGTTGTTTTTAAAGACTTGATTAGATTTTCTTGCATTTAAACCAGGTTTTCAGCACAAAAACCACCAACATCGAAAAATGTCATAAAATTTCAATACAATCATTAAGATAAGAAAAGTAAATTTAAGTTTTCATTATTGGTTTCTTCACTCCTCAGAAACACTAAAATATATATACAAACTAAAAATGAAATAATCTCTATAAAATAGAGCATTTATTGACAAACTTAAATTGACCCAGCGACACATTTTGAAGAGAAATGAAATGTGAAGAAGACTTTATATCAGCATCTTTATATTTTGTTTGTTTGTTTGTTTTCTTTTTAATACAATGTATGCACATATGTATGTTGGCCTGTATGGATAAACTTTTCGATTTAATTGGAATGTGTAAACTAATAGTTGAACGCATTTACCAGAAATGAAAATATAGTTCGATAACAAATTTTATGTTTGTAGTAAAAATGTCAAACAATAGTAACATATTTACGTTCAAAGATACTTATCTACACACTAAGTGAAATTTGTTTTAGACAAGCTTATGGTTATAATTCAATTTAAATGTTTTTTTTTGTAATTTTATACTCTGGACTACAAGTGGTGGTCAATGAATTTATATATTTCTTTTTAAGTTTGGCATTTTACATTCAAACATGTAACGTTTATTTATGGGCATATCCATTTAAGAAACCAAAAAGCGTTAATATACAAAACACTCGGAGGTATATTATTGATATTAGTTTCCCTTAAAGTGCCGAAATGCCATCTCTTGAGAAGCATTTCTACAATCACTAAAATATCTTTCCTTGACGGATACCGAAGATAGTCCGGACCCTGAAGGAATCACTTGCCTAGATGTCTTGGCCTGCGCTCTTATAGATTTATTGGACAGACGTTCGGTCAGGCATCGTACGATCGTACGTTACCTTTCAATATTTTTCATGAAAACAACATTGTTGGAAAGGCTAGGACTAAATTAGTCCTATCTCTTCGTTTTAGGATGTTCACAACTGGTAAATGCAAACCACCTACTGAACCATATCCATAACCATATTATATGAAACACATCATATGTCATTACATTGGCAGATCCTCATGTCCTGAAGCCCAGATTATTCTCACATGTTGTAGTTCAGCAGGCTCAGACATTGATTACATATCAGCATATACTTCGAATTCGTTTGAATTAAAGGCAGGCACTTTTAAAGAGTGGACTGCCGTGTTCACTCTGCAGTTTTCTAAATTGATCTTGACATGCATCACTTCTGCCGACCTCCTGATCTTCAGACAGCAATACTGGCTATTAGGAAAGCTAATGGAGTGCTGTATGGCCGGAATGCTTATTATAGAATCGAAATTTTTGGTGATAGCCAGCCGACAATACTGTCACTAATATTACACTACTTCTTCAGGTATATTTGACAAATGTATGTCATTGGCAACTTCTTTGGAAATGAAAAGATAAACGAACTAGTACCCATGAATAGTTCTGCTCTGCATGCCTCGAATGCTTTACAAGTCCAATAGGAGCAATATTTATAGAAGAGATGAGCACCGCTCACTTGCTTAGCGCAAATGATACGCGATCGTGATTATTTTTTTCTTTTAGTCACGAGGGCGCACAAGAACTTGCGCATAAAAAATTTAGTGATTTTCTTTTTGCTTTACTGCTTTATATGCATTTAATTTCTTTACGTTTTTTTTTAATTATTTTAGATATTTTTAGAAAAATTTCGTGAGCCTGAGTTTTTGTAATTATCAAGAACTCTTTCTTATACTCACGTGAGCATTCATGAACATGAGCCAAAAATATGAGCTCGTGCATGAGCGTGCATGTGTAATTTTTTTATCGTGAGCGTGCATGAGCGTGAGTGAGATCTTACTCAAGATTTCATCTCTAATTTATAGGCACTTTCTTTAGAGGAAAAAAAACCTGAAAATTTTGTCTTGCTTTAATGACAAACGCTTATCAAAACTAAAAAACAAGTTTCAAGTTTCATCCTATCGTGAGTGTCCGGTACTCCATTCTTCGCAACGCAAATTGTTTACTAAACATTTTTAAAAGGCCCTGATTGTACCCAGACACAAAATATCAAGATCTTCATACTATACCCACAGTCCCAGCATCTCTGGAGTCTGAGGGCCGACTTAGCAGATATATTGTTAATGTATGTAAGCTTTAAGAGAAGCTAAACATGGTTCCAACAACCCTTCCGCCTGCCTCATACCAAAAGAACCAAGCCAAACTCCTTTTGAATTAAAACTTTCCTTACCCGTTATTAGTGAGGTACCCGTCGATCAGTTAATGCCACCAAAAGGCCCTGGGCCCAGGAGAGGGACAGAAACAACCCACCTGGCCAACTTATTTGCTACGTCGTTTTTCTGATGACCACTATGGCCACGTATTCAGTGAAAAGGCAGCTGTACTGGGTCAAAGCATTCCAAAACAAACTGCGATCTAAATTCTTATGAATGGATATTAGGCTGCTTGACTATCGTAGACGAGAGCTTGTATCCGTTCCCTTAAGACCATTATTTAGGTTAATTCGGGCACATCTCCTGACTGGCTGAATTTCCCCTGTATTACCGCAGGCAGTCTTGGATCCGTCCCTGTACTACCGTTTAATTTTTGGATTTCACCAGAGAATCACAATCCTCCGACGAAACTCTGAGCGGAAAGGTGACACTGGATGTTCTGCCGAGCTTTTGTTCATAGCCAATTCTGTTTTTCGACATCTCCAATAATTCCCCACAGGAGAATGCACTCTTAATCAACAAATGCAGCATAGTTTAGTAGTGACTTTAACTTGACGTGTCTGAAAACGACAAACAATCGTGCGGTAAATAATGATGCCCCAGATGCAACCTGCACTATTGTGTTGTTAATCCAAAACTTCTGTTCTTCTAAAGTTGAGCGAAGTTTTATTAAAATCGGACGACCAGTTCAAAAACTAAAGATTTTTATATTTCCAATTTTGTTGATAACTCCCCCACCGTTAATTATTAGTTTTCCGTGTTCGCGATTACATTATGTTTATTTACTTTTAAAATAGATTTCGTAATATTCCCAGCATTTCTTTCAAATGTTAAAATTGTGTATAACTTTCTGTTTTTTTTTTTGTATAATGTAATTGATTTCAACTTTTTTAAAACTATTTCTTCTTTCGCTATATCTTTTGCAAATAAATTAAATAATTTTATTTAGCTCCTGTTGAAAAATTCCAATTCACATAAATAAAACTACAGTGTCAATTTCTTTTACAGTTTTAGTAGTTTCAAATTCGAAACTTGTTTTCTTTTTATTGTAAATTTTTCATTATATATTCGTTTTTTTATAAGGAATATAAATAAAAAAATGATAAATGAAAAAACAAACGTCAATTGTATTTATTTACTTATACGAGTATGTAGAATATTCAGATTAAAGTTTTTAAGCTTTTAGTTACCAGTAATTTAGTTTTATTATTCTAAATAGGAGTAGTTTTATATATTTAAATAGATTTATGTTTGCAAACACAATAAAATATAAGGATATTAGTATCTACGATTATGTATAAAAATAAATAGATACAGACACGTGGAAATGAAAATGTTAAATCTCGCAGTCTTATTAAAAAAAAATATATATGTATGTATTAAATACTGTGGAATAGATAATATTGAGAATATAAGTTTTAACTAAATTGATGTCAATGTTTGTTTAGATTTTCAAGTCTTTGAATTTAATTTGTGTTATTTGTATATTTTGTTGTTTGATCACCTTTACATTGTCCGTGGTTCCAATTTGCAATATCTAGAAGAAATACAATTAAAAGGCGCCCGAAATATTGTATAGTTTAGATATTTAGAAAATGTGTAGGCAACAAGTTTTTAAAAGTTTAAATTATGAATTGTTTTTAACTTTACTTGATTTTGATGATGATTTTTTTTTAATTAAGGTTAACTGTATAGAAAACATTAATAATTCAGGCAGAATTACATTTAAAAATTAAGTTGCTCTATTAAAAAAATTTTCGTCAAGTTAAAAAAATGTTGCTACAATTTTTAACAATTGCTTGGAACAACGTAATAGTTTCAAAGTTTTGAAAATAAACATCTTAAAGCTTTAAGTTTTGCGACTAATATTGAAATAATTAAATATTTGTCAAGATTTGTTTTAAATATTTTTTTAATTCGATTAATAAATATGTGTGTTTTTTTATTTATCTGCTACATCAAATTTTAATATCTATTTTTCTCTAAATATAATACAACAATTAAACATTTATTAAATGACTCTCTATCTACAGTAAATATGTATGTATATTTATTTAAAATCTATATAATACTTTTAAATACATTTTTTTAAGCTTAATAAAACGGAAAACAAAACAAAAACACCGAAAGGCTAAACAATTTTTTTTCTGAAATTTACATTGTAATTAAATGGTATTAAATAAAATACTTAGAATATTCTTTAATGGATTTTTAATTATTTATCTCACTCTAGCGAATTGTATATATGTATATATATTTTTTATTCATAATTCATAATTAGTTTAGGTATTAAAAAAAAGTTCGAATTTTTTACAACAGCTATGGGTAAAACAGCAACACAATTAAAGCATTGACGACTCAATTTAAAGATTTCGTTGAATGTATGTATGTAAGATTTTTGTAGCCTCTACTAGTATTATGCTCTTAACTATAAGTTAATTTACATTTAATATTTGGAAGAAAAATTACAATCAGTTTTGTTATTATTGTTTATTTTATGGCGTTTTCTTTTCTGAAAAAATTGCAACATTTTTTGCACTTTTTATTGAAAATTTGCAATAAAATAGCGGTATTCAGCGTTTAATGCAAATGGTCTTAAAAAAGTGCAAATGCATAATATCGTTGCTTTTTTGTGAAATCCAACACCAAAATATACAGAGGTGCCATTAAATTTTACATAAAAAGCTACGATATTTCATATTTCCTCTTTCGCAAGACCATTTGCAGCAAACACTGAATGCAGCCATTTTTTTAAAATAGTGAGTTTATTAAAAATTATTTTATCATCACTTACGTGGCATAATTATTGTCTTAAGAAAACTCTGAATAGCAATTTTTTTGATAAAAAGTAAAAGAAATTTTGCACTATTTTAGAAAAGAAAATGGCCTTAATGTTTTTTTTTACATTTACTTATTCGATAAATGTTTGTAAATAGTATTAAAAAAATTTTTTGTTTTCAAATTATGTCTTTTGGTAGTTTAAAGGCCAATAGAGCCTGTATGTTGTCAAATTATTATTATTTATAATTAATTATTATTTTTTTTAGTTATTGAAACGTTAAATACTTCGCTGAAAATAAATCAAAACTATATTACATATGTTTTTAATAGAATTCAAGCTTTTTAAGTTGCCATTCAATGACAATTTTGGCCAACAATAATTAGTGAGATCATGACAGGGTCATTTATAAAAATTATCAAGAAGAACAACAGGGAAAGGGTTATGCTGAAATAGCAGAGAAAGTATATAGTGGAAAGATAATATGACCATATGATATTTCAGTTCAATACATGTATCCAAAACGAGATTTTAAGAAATCTAAATCATATCGATTATATACAGAAAGGAAGAGGGCATTGCTCTGTAGTGATGAACTAATAATATTCTATCCTTAAGGATTTTTGAGGATATAAGAAACTCATAATTCTAGAAGCCCTTCAAGTGAAACAAGCAGCATTACTGGCTATAGGATTATCTCTAATACCAAATAAGTTTGCAAAAGAAAATCGTACGCTTAAGTCGAGATCAACAGCCACAGATATCACAACGAAATAAAAACCCATTACTGCATAACGTCCGATAAAGCGAACACAAATAAGTTAAATATTTTTGTAGAAAAAATAAAATTAGCTATAAGTATTTAACTTGAAAATCTAATAGGATTATCTCTAAATTGATAGTATTTATGATATTAGATTAAAATGTATTCATATTATTATTTATCACTTACAAAAATATATTAATCTAATTAATTTATTTTCAAAAATGTGTATGCAATATTATAACTTTATAAAATTACGATCTCCTGAAGGAGTAGACAAACAATCTATGAAACGTCGGGAAAAATAAAAAAGAACAGAATTTTATTTATATAAAACATTTCGGGCCTATTAGCTGATCTACTTAAACTTAAACAATTTTGGCCAAATAAACAAAAAATTAGCTATACAGGGTTGTCACAGAATTCAATGTTGTCTGAACTGGATTTGATAAGGCGACAAAAAATACTTTTGTATGATAAATTTCAATGTTATTGGTTTTATGTTCAATCTAGAATTACTATCTGTTTTGAACATAAAACCGATAACATCGAAATTCATCATACAAAAGTATTTTTTGTCGTCTTTACAAATCCAATTCCGACTACATTGGATTCTGTGACAACCCCGATAATATTTTGATTTTATAACGAAAGTTTTCTATTGAATAGGGAGGAAGAAAACGTTTTTCCACAAACGCTTAACATTAAACAAGCCTGGCTAAATGAACCTACACTTATTTTCATAACTACGTGCTTTATATGATCCTTAATATCCTCGGTTAAACATAAAAATTAAATACATTGTTAAAACAAACTTTACGCACTAATGAGTCAAAAAAACCAATTTTATTGGTAAGATTTTAATATTTAATATAAATTGCGAATTCAAAAACTTTATGTGTCAAATCAATAATGCCTTTTTCGTTGTCTCAGCTTTTACTAGATATTTATCAATATTTCGATATTGATCTTCAAAAAGAAAAATAGTTTGAAGTTTGATTATTCGACTAATAAATGGATTTTTTACCAATCATATTTAGATTTACTTAAGTATATAAAGTGTGAATTTTTGAGAATATAAAAAATGTAATAATGTAATCACGATCTCAAGTTGCTTTCATTTTTCATGGTGTTTTTATCCACTCGATGCATTTGTTTTATCCCAAATTAAATATAAAAAAATATTAACTTTTAATTTAAAGAAAAATTATGTTCTGTAAAAAATTTCATACTTGTCTTTTCGATAATGTGAACTGAGCGCCAAAAAAATAAGCTCACTACCTTCAAAGTCTATTTACCAAGGGAATTAATTTTAATTAAATTTCAATGGAAATTAAGATTTTAAAAACTACTCGAAAAATCGTTCAAGTAATTTTTAGTTTTCAAAACTATTCGAGTTAATCCAAAAATTTTCAAATTTACTTAGTAATAGTAAAATAAACTAATTTAACATTTCTTTTCCTTTTTTGTTAAAAAAAAATTGCAATTCATAGGTTTCTTAGAGAAAAATTTTGCTTCGTAAGTGATGATGCAATACTTTCTAATAAACTCACTATTTCAAAAAAATTTTCAATAAAAAAGGCAAAAAATGATGCACTTTTTTTTAGAAAAGAAAACGCCATAAGATTTATTATAGCTTTATTATTTTTATCAACAACAAATTAATTTAAAATAATAATTTAGTTCATAGAGGAAGAAACTTAAGATCCAAAACGTCAAAAAACATTGCAGTGATGCGGTTATTACACATTTTGGGATCTGTGACATTGTCAATGTTTGCATGGTTGCGTTAAGGAATGCATGACTTTGTTCAGTTGCATTGCAAATGACATTTTGGAACTCACTCTATCTTACATTATTTTGCTATTAATATTGTTTATAACTCCACTTAAATGAATATGATACATACTAAATTTAGGGATGCATATTATTCATAATAATTTTAAAAGAGAATTAAAAAATTGCGTAAAAAATCATAACAGAGTTCAGCGTTTGATGCTGTGAATACTCGTACTCTCGCAAAAATTCAAATGCAAAATATCGTAGCTTTTTATGAAATCCAACAGAAGTTTCTTGTATTTTTTTCTGGGATTTCAGAAAAAAGAACACCATACTTTCCAGACCATTTGCATCAAACACAAAACCCCACCCATGTAAATTCAAGTTAATCCTCAACTGTGTGCGCCTTCCAAAACGCATCAATACAAAGATTGTATAGAATTCTGCTGCATCATCTATAAAACCGATGCACCCCGATTGCTTTGCTTTTCAGCGATTGTTCTGAGTCAAGATTCAGCATAAATTTGTTTTATATGATAAGTTACTTCGGTTTTCAGGAAACTGTTTGCTGATTAAATCCAATTTTATGTTCCAACGCAGTTTAGTTTAATTGTTAAAATTGAAGTGGTCTAAGTCACTGTCTGACTCAAACGAAACACAAAATTTTCCCAATTTTGATAAATTATTTGTGGAAACGAATTCGAAAATGGAAAGAAATTCACCAAAAAAGATTTCACTCGATTATACGATTAATCAACGTACATTACTCGAATAAATCTCTACTCTAAATTGAGTATTTTGTTATTGAACGAACATTGTTTGAATAAAATTTATCGATTAATAGAGCACATAATAATCGAGTGAATACACCAATATTCACACAAGACCAGAATGAGTATTGAAGGAATATCAATCTCAAAAGCAATAAAATTTTTAAAAATTAGCATAATTTAAAAGCTGTAAAAACCTACGAACAGTGACAAGTACTAAACAAATATTAAACATTCTTTCAGCATTACAACATGGAACTAGAGTATTTTAAATTTTCGTCATTCAAATGCGAACAAAAACAAAAATATTTTTCAAGTCAATTAAATTTATGCAAATGCATTAAATAAAAAATAAAAAAACACAAAAAGAAACAACTACAATTCCAACAGGAAAACAACTCGAATTGTTCAATTATCCAAAATGGAATAACTAAAAATTTAGATTAATCAATTAATCATGATAATGCAATTCAAAATTATCTGAACAAAAAAATAATCGATTAATCAGATTTTGAATAATCAGAACGTTCGAATAATTGATTAATCGCTCATTCTTAATTAGATGGGTTTAAAACTTGGAAAAATAACAAAATAGGGCTCAAATGTAATAGCGGGAGGTTTTATGTTGAAAGAAAACCAGAATGAGAACTGCGAAAATGGATATTATCTACTATTCACAAAGTTCGAATTCTTCCATGTCTTCGATAAGTGATAGGGAATTTTTGATGTCAAGTTTAATTAAAACTAAAGAAAACAACTCTTCTAAAGCTTTAACAATTAAATCAAACAGTTTTTTAAAAAAAATATAAATTTAGAAGATCGTCTTAAATTATGAAACTAACTTACAAAAGAATCTCACTATTTTTTCGCTTGTTTGTTATTAAAACATGTTTATGAGTTCTTTTTATGCTTGATTTAGTTCTAGAAATATTGTTTTTTTTTATTTTTTTTTAATTTAATAAAAACTGATAATAAATAATTTTTGTATTTTAATAAATCGAAATTAATTATTTGTAGTTAACCGATTAATGCAAAATTAAATGATTATTAACCCATAAGATAAAAACTCCGACTAAGAAATCGATTGGTTAACCGATTAAAATGGTGGCCCGAATAATTGAACACCCTAGTGTCCACAGCCTGGTGCTCTTCAGTCATGTTGTCCATGGACCTTGTTTTGCCTATTTCAATTTGGTTCACTCAAGTTTAAATTATTATTTGTAAGAAATATTACTTTTTTCTGCAGCATTTTTTTCATTTAAACGAATTATACTTTAATTTTATGCAAAATTTTAAAGTACTGGGGGCAAATTACTGCAATTGATATCGGAAGAAATGCCATACAAAATTTTTTGAATTTGTATTGAAATTTTGTTCGATATCGAATTCCGTAATGTAATGAGAGAATATTAAGAGGCTTAATTTTCAATTACGATTCCAGTAGTTGACAACAGATGAGATATTACAACGTTGAAAATTTTAAACAGCAAAAAAGATCAGATTTTAAGCAATTTTTAAACCTAAGATCCTCAAAATTACCATAAACCATTAAATAATGTGTTTATAATGTCTAAAAGATATGCGATTTCCATTCTGTATCAACGCTTTGTTAAAGTAATCGCTCCTTTTCATGTAAAACGTTGGCGTTAGAGCACGTCGTTGTGCCCCAAAAAAAACTCCTGTTTGCATCAGCATATCTCCCTCCAGGCTGGGATAAATCTCGCATGTAATCATACAATATAATTTGCACTTTTGCCCAAGCAGAAAACAAAATTCGTGGCCTTGTTATTTTGTTGTTCATAATATTTAAAATAACAGCTATGTACATGTGGTTAGCTGACTTGCAAAAATATGCAAAATTATATCATTACAACAAACCAAAATTATAAACGAAAATGAAAAAGTTTAAGTTCAATGGCTTAAAATTGTTTTTGCATTTCATTTGTGCGTGTTTTTGCATTTTCATGAAATATATTTTTCAAAATCGTGAATAGCCGTACTGTTTTTATTTAAATTCTTGTTTTATAAAATATTTAAAAGAAAAATAATGAAATAAAACACAAAAATGTAATATTTTTTAAAATCAATTGTTATATATTTTTTGTTTTTGTTGTTGTTGTTGCTGTTGTTTTTTATAAAAAAATAATAATAAAAATAATAATTTATGAAAAAAGTGTAAAAAAATGAAACAGTTTTTTTTGTCTTAAAACAATAAAATAATTAACAAAAAAAAATTTAGAATTTTTAATTATGATTTTATCATAAAAAAGAAACAATTTTAAAAATAAAAAATGGAAGGATGTTCATTAAAAATGTTTAACAATAATTTTAAGGATTTTTGTTCTTTTTAGCTTGAAAAAAGCCTGTTTTAAATAATTTTTTTTTAATTTTTTTATAAAAAATTTTCGTTATTTAATTGTATCTGATATGCTAAATATAACAATTTGTTTTATTTATTTATAAACTTTTTTTGAATTGATTATTAAGCTTATTTTCTCATTATATTGTTAATTTTTTTTGAAGATAATAAAGGTTTTGCTTAATTTTTATTAAAAAAAAGACTTAAAAATAATTCGGCTAAAAACATTTATAAAAATAATATATTTTTTTAAACTTATTTTTAAATATTAAAAGCAAAGTAATTTTTAGTTTATGGATTAAAGTTAAATTTGTATTAAAGAAAAAAATAATTGGCTAAAATTATATTTGTTATAGAAAATTATTTTTTATGTGTATTATTAATTGAAAATTATTATTTTCACATTTAAAGGAAGAATTATTAATAATTTATTACACATGAGATCACAGTATTAGAGATATAAGTAAATATATATATATTTTTTTGTTTATAATTAATTAATAAATTAGTTAATAATAATGATTTTTTTTTAAATGAAGCTGCTTTTTAGTTTGCAGCCAGTTAAATTTTTGTAAATAGTTCCAAGGTTTTTAAATTAACTAGTTCTTTAGAGGACTCAATCAAACTACTTGCCATAATTATATTTATTTTTTAACTTTGTTTAACAGAGATTTAGCTCTTCATGGCAATTCTGGGGATTTATATCAGAAAATCATAATTTGAAATAAAAATCATTGACCGAAATATGATATTAGAACAAGTATTGAAGCTATTTATTCATTCTAGAACTAGTTGTGGAACTAAGTGAGGAGTTTTCTGGCTTCTTTATTTTTAATTATTTCAGTATTGTTAGCTTTTTTATTTATTTTTTTGTTAATAATATTTCTGTTTTCTTTAACTTTTCATTTAATTTTAAATATTTACATGTTATTGTGTTAATTATTTGTTACAATAGGTTTGATTTTATCTTTTAGCTAAATGTCTTAAATTTTTCTTTTTATATTTATAACTTTTCTTTTTTCCTGTTTTAATAGTTCAGCAATTTTTCATGAATTTTCATTAATATTTGTTTACAACCTATTTAAATTTATTTATTTATATTGTGCATAATTTTAACATCATCATTAATATCCTATAGAATTTTTGTTTTAACTTTTTTGGTTCTACTGAAAAATTTGTATTGTGTATAATAATTATTGGCACATAAATACAGCTCCGTGTTTTTTTCTCAATTTGTTTAGTTTTTAACAAGTATAAAGGATTTGTTCTGTTAAATCAAAGCTAAGCTTAATTTAAAGGGATACCAAGGAGCAACAGGCAACTTTGTCTTCCAAAAAAACTTAATTCACTTTAGTTAAGTAGTCATGCCGAAAACCATTGTCATTATATTACATCTGTTCTCTTTTACCCAATTAGTCCCTTGTGGCAAGAAAAGTAGTCTGATGTAAGCACCGTCCTAATCTTAGCACGGCATTAATACAAAATATTAAGTTCGTTTTTTTAACGCAGTTATGACAGTTATGTGTAAAACAATATAATTTCGTTAAATATCATCAAAGGAAAATTTCAAAACTTATGTCATATTCTTTTCTAGAAAAAAGTGCAAAAAATTTTGCATTTTTTATTGAAAATTTGCGATATAATGATTTTTTTAAAATAGTGAGTTCATTAAAAATTATTGTATCATCATTTACAAGGCAAAATTTTTGTCTTAAGAAAATTTTGAGTTGCAATTTCGTTGCTTAAGTAAAATAAAAGAAATGATTTTTTTAGAAAAGACAAAGGCATGAAACTCAAAAACAAACCTCTTTTTTTGTCAAACGAAACTGTTGTAATTATGAGAACTGTTATTATATTGAGCACTTTTAAAATGTTTAACATTTCAAAATAGTTTTGACAATTTTAAATACTCCGAAAGGCGCTACCAGCTACACAATCATCATTATTTTAGTACTTCGAACTTAAAATGAAATCTTTTGAATCTCTTGAAACTTCAAATATGCCAAAAAAAAGAAGATAGTTTTGCTATAAACTTCCACTAACTGGAAAATTCTTAAGTCTTTCTGTCTTCAAATGTCTGAACACGCATCAAACAAAAACTACTGGATAGATTTTGATAAAACTTTATATGGGGATGCTTTAGTTCCTTAGTTTTATTTTTAAAGGGATAATAGAGAAAATGGCGAAGGTACGCAATTTCACTAAAGTTTCACGGGAAAGCTAAGTTTTTTAAAATAATTTTTTCAACAGTTACTTAGTAGCACTTTTAATTGTTTTGGGGCCATTATTATAACTTGCCGTTATACGATTTTGTCTGCCCGATAAATACTCGTAGCTTTTGCATTATTAAAACTTTAATTTGTTATTATTATTATTACTTATAATAATAATAATTTTGAGAGACGCCGTAACGTACATGGATGTGTTTTATGTTTAAATTTAGTAAGTTGTTATAAAACTTGTTACAATTTGATGGATGAAAAATTATAATACTACAATATTAATGGCGCCAGCTTAATACCACAACAACTAACTACACCCAATCCTGTTTTTACAAGATCTTTTTGTTATTAATAACAAATTTTTCGTTTAAAAATTTCTAATTAATTAACGAGCTTGAGGTCACTTTTATATAAAAAACATTAAATTTATTATCGATATTTCGCTACTCCTTTGATAGCTTCCTCAGGATGAAAAATTCTTTAACAATTAAAATAACAATTAATTATCAAATAGTATAAATGAATGTATGGCTTGATACAAGGAGCTGCACAAGGAGATCTCCAAAGCATATCTTCGGACGGAACTGATATTGAAAAAGCGCGACGCAAAAGACAGTGCTTACTATCAGACACTAACACCGAATAAACATTTTGCTTTTCCTCATATATGTATATATGTATAAATTTTTTTGTTTTTTGGTTTTCAAAATATTATTTCTACAGAGATATTCAGTTCCTTAAAAAAAATATTTAAAAATAACTTGTAAACTATTTCTTTGTTTTTATGTCTCAAGAACCATAAAATTAAATGAAAGAAACACTGTATGAAGAAAAAGAAGTAACATATTTGTGTTTCATAGAAATATTAATATTTTAGACCATCTTCAATGTGGAAATAATCAAATACAATTTTTTTTGCACGATTTTTTTTTTGCACGGTGGTCTCTGTAACGTATGTACAGTGTAAAAACAGGATTGGGTGTATTTATTTTCTTAACTTGGTTGTCTGTCTGTCTTTCTTTCTGTCTTTCTTTCTTTCTTTCTCTATGAGTGGGTATAAAAAGAGGAGGAGTTTTATATACAAAAATGCCCCCTTTTTTAATAATCAACAAATTTAAGTTAATTAAGTTAATAAATAAATGTGTCAGTCACCTGTTATGCGTTTTAAAGTTTTTCTTTGATTTAACAGAAAAAATTCTTGAAATTTAATTTTTTTTGTAATGTATTCATATGTATGTATGTGTGAGTGCGTATATTTTTCAATAAGTCCATTTTTTTCGGTTTCACTTATTATTAACAAAAGAGTTATGTATGTTTCGTATAATTTTACTAAGCAGTTAAAGTTTTGTGTTATTGTCTTTTTTTCATTAAATGATTTGTTTAATAACTTCTCATTCACTTCGCAGCACTTTTAAAGAAAGAAACAAAATAAGTTACCTTCTCTTATTCGGTAAGGAACAATATGACCATATCGTGATTACTAGAGCCCTCACTAAGACCACCACTTACTAATGTTATTCGATTATCCTTGACCGTAACGGTGTTCCTGGTCTCATTGGGCTCCAACAATTCGCTGACGAAAAACTCACAATCCTCTTCGTCATTCTCGTTAAAATCTTGACCGCAATCTACTTTCATTTCTAAAGAAGAACTGATATTAGATGGACTAGAATCATTGTTGTCCTGCAGCAGTTGAAGCTCCTCATCATCCAATGTTGAGTTGAGTAGCAGTTCGGGTTCAAAGACAAATTGTTTGTGTTTGCCTTTTTTAATCGATAATTCTGCCGTGGGCATCGTATCCAGAGGGGTAGTGGGCGAAAGGGGAGAATGCCATACTGTGCTAAAATCTGGCTGCAGCAGTGGTGGCAGTCTTTTTATTCTATAGGATTCCAATAATGACGATTTCTTCTCGACCTACAAACTAGTAGCACTTGATGGTACTATGGAAATATCGGAGGAATGAAGCATATGGGCGTGAGTAGCCGTTTGATGGTGGGCATGTACATGCTGCTGTTGTTGTTGTTGCTGCTGCTGTTGCTGATGGTGCAGTTGCTGAGCTGCCGTTTGCTGTAGCTGCATTTGCTGTTGCTGCTGCTGTTGTTGTTGCTGCTGCTGCTGTTGTTGCTGTTGTTGACTTAATTTCTCTTTTTTCACTCTCTGCTTCAGATGGACCTTGGCATGTCTTTTCTTTTCATCAGAACGGGCAAATTTACGACCACATATATCGCAGGAGAAAGGCTTTTCACCAGTGTGAGTGCGTATGTGTGTAGTCAGATGATCTGAGCGGCTGAAGGAACGCATGCATATACGACACTGGAATGGCTTTTGGCCGGTATGAATACGTATATGGCGGGTGAGTTCATCTGACCTTGAAAACCTGCGATCACAGTTCTCCACCGGACAGGCATAGGGCCTCTCATGCACTGGCGTCTTGCTTGGACGATTCGGATATTTACGTGGCTTAACTGGAACTAGTTTTAAGGGCATGGCACTTTGTTGATAGACTTGTGATAAAATCTCATGGCCTTTGCTGGTGGAAGGAGAATATTCAGCTAGTTGGACAACCGAATAGCCGGGTTGAGATCCAGACACCGAGGTGGAAGGAGTCGTTTGCATATGATGTGTAGGAGTGTGTGCAGGCTCGGCATAAGCTTCCTGCTTGGGTATAATCCCTCCACCCAGAGCTGTACTAGAAGATGAGGATGATGGTCCCGGCAAAACCAAAGTGGCGGTTTGTTGGCTACCCGCTGCATACTCAGCAGGCGAGTCTAACCATTGATATTTGGGTGTCGAAACACCCATTTGCTGACGGTATTGTTGCAAATCATGGGAGTTTTGAGCTTGTTGCATATCAGCCAAAGTAGTAAATGTGCTTGCGCTGCCATAGCTGGGTGGTGCCGCTTGCTTAAGTAAAATAGGTGAACAGTCCATTTGTAGACCCAAAAGCTCTACATGGCGTGCATCTTCATAGGCCGATGCATGCATATGATGAGCCGATGGTGAGGGCGTAGAGGCGGGAATGGTACTTTGATGTTGTGTGGCATAATGGGACTGGGTGGCCACCGTATTTTGTGGTCCCGGACCCAAAAGACTAAACATGGGAGGCTGAAATAGAGTTTTGTCGGGACTGGGTAGACTCCAGCTGTTGCCTAAGCCGGCCGAAGGAGGAGACATAGGACCAGGTAATACCGTTAAAGAGGGAGAATGCATTTGTGTTTGATGTTGTTGCTGTTGCTGCTGCTGTTGTTGTTGGTGCTGAGAGTGCTGCTGCTGTTGGAGCTGCTGTTGTTGTACATTGGCAGCAGCTGCGTTAAGGCCACCCATTGTGGTATTACCTGTGGTAGTAAAAATGCCACGATATGATATCTTACCACTACTACTACTACTTGTATTATTATTGTTTGCATGCTGGGACTGTTGTTGCTGTTGATAGGGATGATGATGGTGGTGGTGATGGTGGTGATTATGTTGGTTTTGGGCTTGTGTTTGGTGTTGTTGTTGTTGTTGGTGCTGTTGTTGATAGTGTTGTTGATGGTGTTGTAGGTGATGATTGTGTTGCTGCTGCTGTTGCAGTTGTTGTTGGTGTTGTACGTGATTTTGATATATTTGGTTTTGTTGTTGTTGGTCATGATAGTGTTGCTCTAATTCAAGATGTTGTGGTGACTGTTGTCCAGCATGCTGTTGTTGCTGCTGTTGATGGTGTTGTTGTGTATGATGATTTTGTTGTTGCTGTTGTTGTTGGTGTTGGTGATGCTGTTGGTGGTGGTGATGGTGTAAAGGTGTATTGCTTTGTGTTGTATTTGTATTATTTGTCCCTAACGTGCTTGTTGTCGTTGGTGTTGCTGTCTGACTAAGTTGTTGTTGTTGTTGTTGTGTGGTAGTGGTGGATGTAGAAAACATGGTACAACTATTATTACTTGTTTCTTCCTTTACAATTGTCAATGTGGGTGGGGTGCAACGTTCCTCCTTCAATGGGCTACACAAAATAGGGCTGGCCACTGACTGAGGTTCCAACGACAAATCTTCAGATTCTATGGAGCCTGCAAAAAGACATCAGAAAATAATCATTAAATTCAACTATTGATTAATTTAAAACGATACAAAAAATCTTAAATGAAAAGAAAACGAAGGGGTGAAAATTTGATAAAAAAAAAAATTAAATAATTAAATAATATTGTTGTTGTTGTTATTATTATTATTGGCCAAGTACAATTCCATCTGTTGATTTTGATTTTTTTGATTCAGCTATTGGTCCACCGCGTTTTATGTAAATAATAAAATAGACAAAATCCCTTCAAAAAGTGAACATACAATTCACGAAACGTCGGGACAATATGAAATAAAAACTTTTATTTTTATTTACATAAAACGCGGTGGACCAATAGCTGAATCAAAAAAATCTAAATTAAATAATGTCATTTGGAGACCCGGGCTAATTTTCATTTGCAAAATTATGTTTTCGCTTTATTTTTCCTCATGAGTTTCCTTATTTCCAAAACAAAATATTTCTTTTTAAGCAAATTTCATTTCATCTTTAAATGTTCTGCCATAAATCCATACTTCAAGTGTTTTGTATTGAATGACAACAAATTCCGCGAAGTTTTTGTACCACCAAAGTGACAGTTTATGTCGGTTTTATTGACAAAAAATCAGTTAAAGCAAACAAGAAAAAAAACGTGCAATAACATTGAACAAAAAATAATTTAAAGTGGTGCCTCAGCAAATGACTGCACACTTACATCTTGGATTAAAACAAAAACATCGGAGATGTTGCACATGTTCAATGGCTTAACACAAACAAACCATACAACCAACCAAGTTTTATATAGAATTCATGAGAAATCTCAACACGGGAGGTCGTTACTGCAGCTCCCAAACTCCAGTTCGATCAATTACGTTCTCAAGAATAAAACAAGTCAAGAGACAAAAAAACAATCATCATTTAAAGCGAAAACAAAAAAAAAAAAAACAAAAAAAACAGGAGCTATTTGGCTGCCACCTTAAACTTGTAAATTCTCCTTGTCCCTCTAGAACAGCTGGCCAAACAGAAAAGCATTCTCCAGCTAGTGGCAGTTGAGACAACTTACTGGGATAAGTCGAAGACAATACAAAGTGTAGCAGCAATCGCAATTTTTTTGTTTGTTGTTTTTTTTTTTGCCTCTGATGTTGCATTAGTAGCAATTGTTTATGTTATCGAACATAGTGTGGCAGTTGTTTGTTTTTTTAGTGGCGCTGCAAAGTTAATGATGCATTTCCAATTCTTCTTTATAAGTGTAACATATCGTATGAGTGTTGCTGTTGTTTTTGTTTTTGTCTTAACGTGAGGTGACATCAATCTTTACTTTTATTTCATTTTACATTGCTATTTGTATGTTTGTTTGCTTTGTGATCAATGTTTTTGCTCCCCAAAAAGTTTCTCTCCAATATTAATGATGACTTTATTTATGTGATTTACAAGTTTATTGACACGTTCAATCACTCTACTGCAGCCAATGACCATGTCATTGTAAATGTTCTACTACATATTTTATCACACCTTTTTTTTTGCTGTTGAATTTTACAATTGCGAAATGCTTAGGATTGTTTGTGATCAGGACTAGAGAAGAGCGGAATTATTAAGAAAACTTGATGAGTATGGAAGGTTTATAAATAAGATTCGCTAAAATTGAAAAGGTAAGAAATTAAATCATTTTTATCTGCTACATTCAATTGGCTATTCGAGACAAATACATCAATATAAATCAAAAAAATAATTGTATCAATCATGAGGTTTGCTACAGTGTTTCTTCTGTTTCTTTAACCTCAATTTTGTATTAAAAAAAAACTTTATTCATTTTGAGTGCTATAATGGCTGATAGTGTATGAGACTTTCAGTTGAGGATGCTGATTCGATTTCCGCCAAAGACTATGGTTATTTCTGAAGGCAATTTGTGTTTACCAAACAGAAGAATATATTGGCGGTGACCACACAATTGCATTTTTTTATGCAGCATAAGAGAGCCGTGTTAAAAAAAACTGTCAAAAGTGATCTTTTCTAAGGTAGCAAATGCGGCTCAGCCAATACGCACATATCATTGGCTTCCGGGAGCCACGCGGCTCTTCAGTCCCTCCTTACATAGAATAGAAATTTTGATAGCATTTATGTAGATATCAAGGTATTTCACAGTCGCTATCAAAATATCCCACAATCTCCATTACTTGGTCTCTTACTCGTAATTCTTGTGCTTCTTTTTATCAAACATCATAGACTTTTAGAATTTATCATGGAATTCCAAAAAAATCCGCTTCGCTTGATTATGATCGTCTGTAGCTCCTCAATCCGAGTAAATTTTGACTCAACGCAGGTTTGGCATTGTTGATATCGATGAGAGATTCTAAACCTATAAAAACATGTCGAGGGAAGAGTCTGCAGCCTTTTTTCGTACACAGCCAGCCACCCAGTATTATAATATAAATTCTTTCTGGGTTTCAATTTCTTGACCGCGACCGCCTTCACCTCATATGACAGAAAGGCTTTGAGGTGCGCTTGATTGTCTGACATCAGATACATTTTACTGTTTCTTATACCCAGCACAAACATTTCCTCACACCAGCCAAGATGACGTATATTTCTCCCTAAAATATATGCAATTTTTCACGGGTATTGTCCTTTCAAAATGTAGGAAGTAGCAACCAACGCGATTGTTACATTTTTCTTGTTTGTATTTCAGGAATATTTGAGTAAATTTGTCAAGTTAACTTCTAACCTTGAAGGAAACTTATTATGATTCTCCAGACTTAAGGTTGAGAACCAATTAGTCTTATTACGGTTGTCGGATTTTCGTCTTTAACTTCGACAGTGTAGATTAAAGAGTAATGTCGAAGCCGAAGACGAAAATTCGACAGGGACAACGTCATACAAAAGAATCGCATGACTTAGTGTGTGATTGCTGCCCGATAACATTCGACTGCTGATGATATGTAGTAATAATCGGCTTCGTTTATCCGTTTATAGAGGTGTCATTCTGAATCTATGTGTCGCGATTATATTACGCGGTCTTCTCTAACCTGTATGTATTTAATTATCAGCATTATGCTATAATTTATGATCCGCTACTTAAGAAATCCATAATGCTCGACAGTCTAAAGAATAAGGCCGTTGAAGTGTGACTTTTTCCTTTATTTTTACCACCTTCCGCTTATGAACTTTGGCAAGACACCGAACAGGAACGGCTAGAAAAAAGTTTCCATGATGTGGCGGAGTCTCAAGTCTCGGCAGGTCTCTTCTCGAAAAATCTCAATCTGGGTATCTGATGTCTATTGCGTATGCTAGAGACAGTTGTGAATGGGTTGGCCGATATATACGTGCCTTTGGGAGAAAGTTGCTAAAGAGGACACTACTTGTTTCAATGTATGTGGGGGCGAACGAATATAATTTGTTTAAACGATGAAAAGAAAAGACTACGTATCATGAAAGTGAATAAGATTGTACTAAAATAACTTGTGAATAATTCTAATACTTTATAAGGATCAATGAGGAGAAAGTAATTATCAGGACACCATAATAGACCAGATGACTTTCGAGGTAGCTCAACCTTAACGAGCCTGGATTATTGTGCCAGAGTAAGACATTATTCTGCTGAATAGTCTTTTTATTATGACTCTCAAATGAAATTCAGCCGTTTGCCGTGTGATTCTAGATTCCTTTTTGGCAACATTCGGCTGCGAAATATTCTACATATTTTATGTGGAAACATAAACGGATAATTTTCATGTTATTTTAGGCATAAATTCTTGCTGATTTTTTGCTTTTATATTGCTTTTGAATTATTCAATATCCTTTCGTCTGAGGCTTTCCTTTACTTGGAAGCATTTTCATAAATAGATGTTAGTACTTGTAGTTTTCAAGTATCATGAATATTATTTTATTTGGTTTTTGGCTTTGACATTTATCAAAGTTAAAAGATTTTAATAACTTATTTCGTTATTTTTTTTTTCAAACTCTATAAATCACCACATAATTACCCAAGAAAGCTTTGTTATTTACATTTCATGGTTTTATTATCCAGTTTATTATTTTTAAAAGACCATACAAATTAAAAAAAAAAAAAAATTCAAATAACTTTGGCTACAAATAGTGTCCAATTGTACTTGTTAAGATGATTTAAATACACCATAAATGATAAAAACTGCTAAGAAATATTTGCAAATTCAGAAGACACGCACACACACACATACACGCGCACTTCCAAGTAGAATCATAAATCCTTAAGCTGGCGGGCAAGTCTCTGCTCGAAATAAGACAATAAGAAATAAAGAAAAGTTGCATTTCAAATTATGCTCAACTGAATTTGTGGCAATATGCCGAAATTGTTTTAGATCATTTGTTTTTCTTTTTAGTTTTAGTAATTTTATGTTTGACATTTTATTAAAATATTGTCGCTTGTATTAATTTATTTCTTAAAGCATTTTTGGCTTATTAAGATGGTCATTGCATGCATACATGCTCTATTATTACGCACGACTTGAAAGTATTTTATTGTCTTGTCTGTTTTTGGAGGGTGTTTTTGTCATGTCTAATAAATGGTTTTTTGTTGCCAAAATCTACGATTAAAAGCTGATTTATCAATGTCAAATAAAAAAAAATTCATAAAATAGCAGCAAAAAGAACTTTTAGATAAAAAATATGGATAAACAGAAATTTTAATAAAAATATGTTGATTATATGCTGCATGTTTGCCTATAAGAACAACGTTTTGGGACATGTCTCATAAATTTATAAAAAAAATATTAAATATGTATATATTTTCTTTTAATTTTTATTTTTTTTTGTGAAAAATAAAATTTTTAAAAAATTTAATTGAATTATATTCAATTTTACTTTTCTTCATATAAACAAAACAAGAAAAACAAAACGGTCTCACTTTTCTATATAAAATTATATTTTATATGTGGGTGTTTCAGCTTCAACAGTTTAAATTAAAAAGTTTTATTAATTTTGTTTATTTTTGTTTTAGCCAGAAATAACTTAATTTTTAATGACAAAATAAAAGCAATATATATACTATACATATGTATGTATGTATGTACATATGTACATGAATAATAGGTATATATCACCGTATATTTGTTTATAAAGGGTTTTTCAACAAGAACCACTATGAAATTGGTGGTTCTGTTAAAGTTACATTTCGTTAAATTCGCGATATTTTCGTACATTATAATCGTCCTTCTGAGACCGCTATTAAGAATTTAATCGTTAAATTTGAGTCGGCAGGCTCGATACAAAATGTGCCAACGCGTGTTCGACCGGGTCGGTCAACTGAAAACATCGCAGCCGTGAGCCACAGTGTTGAAGAAGATACAAATTTGTCAATTCCTCGGCGTTGTCAACAATTGGGGTTATCCAAAACCAGCACATGGCGAATTTTTGGTAGGGATTCATTCATTCAGGAACAACCCGCTGGTTTTTCTGAAAAAATAATTTTCCATTCCCCATTTTCACTTGTCAGGTTACGTCAACAAGCAAAATTGCCGCATTTGGGCTTCTGAAAACCCTAGATCACGCTATCGCGAGATGCTAACAACACAATTTTGGCCTATTATTGATGACGTGGATATCACTGACACATGGTTTCAACAGAACGGTGTCACATGTCACACAGCCAATGACGCGGTCAGTTTATTGCAAATCAAATTTCCCGATCGAATTATTTTACACAAAAATCAGCTGTTAAGTGGCCAGTCAAATCGTGTGATTTAACACCACTGGATTATTTTTGGTGGGGATATATTAAGGACAGAGTATACGGAGCCAATCGAATCGATGGCAGCCTTAAAACTCAAAATCTGTGATGTGACTAACGAAATAGAGCCGCCATTTTGACAAAAAGTGATTAAAAACTTTGTGAAAGAATCGACATCTGTCAGCATGATCGTGGTAGACATTTGCCAGATATCATTTCACATTCATAATTGACGAACTTTAATCTTCGTAACACAATCATCTTTTCAATCATCTTCATCTAAATTGTTTGTTTTATTTTGTTTTAGAAAACAAAGTTCTTGTTTAAAAACCCTGTATATTTAAATAGTTTGGGGAACAGAAGAGTATTAGGAGCTTTAAACAATTTGCAACATACTAAAAGTATGCTATAGTTTGTGAAGAAATCGGAAAAAAACCCGTGAGAGAGAGCGAGAGAGCGAAAGGTAATTTGCTGGATCTCCGAAAATGAACTTGTTCGAAAGCGAAAACTTTACCTTTTCAATTCCAATCTACATCAAAAATAATTGAAATCACATTGCAAATTAAAAAAAAAGAAACATTAAATAATTTTTCGGGCGTACTTTTAGAAGCAAAAAATAAATATTTAATTCTTTAGTTCTATCTGTCAAAAAAGTTTAAAGTGGCGCCTTAAGGCATTTTGAAGTTCTTGTGGCAAATAGCTCCAGAAAACCCGAACCAAAAAATTTAAAATTGAAAAATATGAATATTTTCACTTTCGTTCAAATTCTATACCTGATCTCGATTTTATTTCCCAGCTGCAATCTCGTTCATTCTATACATAACTGGCCCACTTGCTTCGCATTTGTGTTAACTGAAGATGTTGTTTTTAAAAATCTTTACGCATTTGCATCTCCTTAAACTTTTATATCTTTACTTGTTACGATTGAATTTTAAGCGTTTACATCTCGAAATAAAGCCCAGAATGTCGTCTATCCAAAAGATGACTATATAAAAAGTTAAAGTTATCTCAAAATTTATAGAATTTCAACCGGCTTTTCGAAACATATTCAGATACAATTGCTAGAAGATAAACATTAGATACAGTGTATCAAGATAAATACCGCCTTTGATAAGAGTAGTGAATTTCGAGACGTATCAATGATCACAAAATCAGGAACCTTTTCATGACACAAATCATGCAACCATTTGGAGTTCCCTGAATTTATTGCCAGGTTTTTAATATGGCTATTCTACACGCATACATTTCGGGCTTCAGTGGACATTTCGCTGCTATGACCGTCCGCTTTGAGCTCACGAAAATATTCGGATATTTTGGATGTCAAAAGCAACAAGATTGATTTAATAGTAGGTAATTGCATCCTACAGCAAAACAAAAACAACAACGATGTCTTTGCGAACTAATTTCCTGTTGTCAAATTTATTCCAAACCAAAAGAAAATAAATTTTTTTGACAACAGAAAATTAACCAACTGATGTCTCTTTAAGTTCATGCGATTACCTGCTATCAATCAATATGCCTTAATTAGAAGGTGTGAGTTCGATTCTGTTTACGAGTCGGTGGACAATTCTAATACGAAATACATTTTATATGAAATAAAATCTTTAATGATAAATTTCTTTAAGAAAAGAAATTGATTGCATTTAATTACATATTTAAATTATAATGGGGTTGATATAATTTTAAATTCTTGCCACAAACAACAACAACAATACAAACTCAACTTTATTTTCTGTTCATTAATTCAATTACTCGCCACATGCATCAACAAATGCTTGAGAATTTACTCGTATTACGCTGGATATCTGCAGCTAAATATTATTTAATTATCAAAGATTTGTAGTATTTTTTTTGTTAATTTTTTGCTGCGTTTTTGTTTTATAATTTTCTGTGTTTCTAATAAATTAAATTAAAAAAAAAATAAAGAAATCATTTACTGGCAGTGAGAACTTGATAAAACGGCAGCAGTAGTTTGGTATTTTCTTCATTGAAATAAGAAACATTGACACTGAACGGAAATGTTTAATAAATGATTAATTAATTGTGTAGTTTGCATGTTTGTTATTGTTTGAACGAAATCGTAAAATAAAACAAAAGTCATTAAGTTAAATTTATTTTGAAGTTTAACTTAAAAATAAAATAGATTGAAAAAACTTACTTAGTGTAGGAACACAGCAATGACGGGTCGGCATTTGCAGACAAATTTGACATGACTTGTAGTTCGATGGCAACAATGCTTTTTAGATAATTTTTTTAATTTTTATTTCATTGCATGCTCTACTCTACTCTCACACACATACTATGTACATTAGGGTTATAACTTAATCCCATTTTTTGCAAATATCAAAATGACCCTAGCATAGTCGAATAGTCAATTGAAAACTATTTAAAAAAATTATATTAATTTTTCGCGGTTTTCTAAAAAGATCACGCACAAAACGCGGTAACGTGCGATTTTTTTTAATATTATTTGTACTTGTACATTTAGCCAAAAGCTCACAATTAATTATTATATTTAAAATTCCGTTAGTAATTAAGAAACTTATTAACCTTTTTTCCATTTATTAATAAAATATTAAAAACTTTTGATTTGTTTTTCTTTGGGGATTTTAGAAAATTGCTTTTGCTGGTGCAAAAATTGTTGTCGTAAATAACACAATATTCGCTATCGTGTAGTGCTAGAGTCAAAATTTGGTTATGCCCCTAATGTACATATTGTCTGGATCAAACCTTGATTAATGTTTTGTCATACATCAATATTTACTGATATTTGTAGTTTTTTTTACAAAAGATTTAGATATAAAAACAAAACAAAAAAGGTTTGTTGTTGAAGTCTCAAATAAACTTAACTTAACAAAAAAGGTATTATTTTTTGAAAATTTCTAAAAGTCTGTGTAAAAACTGTGCAATTAATTAATTAATTAAACTCTTTAATTAATCAATATACGTAGCTTTGACTTCGAATAGTTGTACTAGATTAGAGAATCACACAGCATCATTCTTTAATCTAGTACAGATTGTCGAAGTTAAAGGCAAAAATTCGACAACCGTAATAAAGCGGAATCAATGAGTTAATTAAGATTTTGATTAATCAAAAGGCTAATTATTATTATGGTTATTTAAACTTAAACAATTGTATTGATTAATAATAGAATAAAAAAAGTTATAATTTAACAGGAAAAAAAACTAAAATTATTCAAATGAATTGTTTGTTTCAAATCTGATATTACCCATTTCTTCTTAATTTAAGCAATTTTGTTTTGATAAATTCGCTATTTTATTAAGAGTGCACCATTTGAAACAATTTATTATTCATCAGACCAACAGAATGGATCAGTACTAGAGTTGTGTCGTTACGGAACGACTTAGTTCCATTGAACGATTCCCTAATTGGAACGATGCGGACCGATCCAAACGTTCCTTTTTTTATCGTACCTCGTTCCGCAATTGCAAAACGTCTTGAGGAATCATAAACTTGTTCTGATAAATGTCAAAATCAGTATGAAAAGTCAACACCAATTTTATATCTATGATGCTTGATGGATATGCGAGCAAGTCGTTGACTCATTAAGACTTTTTGTTACATACAATTATTTTTTGTGCAACGTTAACATGACTTGTAGTGTTTAATGCGCCAAAGATTGGCTGAAATAGTACTAACCTGTTATTGGTGGTGGCTCGACTACGGTCGAAGGACCAAAAAATGATGGAATATCACTAGATGTCGTTACAGGTGTATTCAAGTCTCCCTGTTGAGCTTCAATATGCGAATGTTTAATATCTATACTATCGCCTACCGACGACACACTAGCACCGCCCACCGGACTATGTTGAGTAGTATTCAAAAGACTCAAATGAGAAGCTGAACTGCGACCACTTGTTGTGGTTGTGACAGCAGTATTAATACTAACAGCAGCACTTGCTATCGAAGGACTATTATGTAGCGGAGAATTTTGTTGTTGTTGCTGTTGTTGTTGTTGATGATGATGATGGGGATTTTGAGTCTCAGCAGACACTGAAATGGATCCCAAACGTGTCGTATTATAAGGACGTGATAATGCTGAATTCGGTGTGGGTAAGCTGCTAAGAGAGGACGAGGCGTTTGTTGATGCACTTGCGGGCGTTGTTTCGGCTACCGAAGATGAGGGCGAAGTTGTAGAGAGATTGTAATGTAAAAGGGTTTGAGAACCCAAATGACCTCCACCGAAGGAGGAGGGTGTAGTGAGATATGTAGCGCCAGAAGACACCGCTGTAGAGGGGCTTGTCTGAGCGGTTGTCTTAAAGAGGCATGTGTCAAAACTTAAAACATTGAAATGCGCCGCAGCAGCTGATTCGGTGAGTAGGAATGTGTGATGCGATGGCGCCACTAGGGTTTCAAGCCCTTCCATGATCATGGCCGCTGATGGGTTTCCAGGGGCTACGCCACCTAAAATAATACAAAATATTTAAATATTATTTCAGTTGATTTTATATATTTAGTATTATTTTATATATATACATATGTACGAGTACGTAGAAGTATAAGCTTAATTAATCTTGTATAAAATTTTTTATATATTTTCTCTTTTAACACTTGACTTCAAGAGCCCTCATTAAACATGCCACAGTCCCATTAGTATGCCCATTATTCTTTCATTGTCTTAATTCCTTAAAGTCAATACAACATATTTAGTGCTTTGAAACAAAGTTAACGGGGAATAGTGAAACATTATTCGTAAAAACTACAATTAAACGGTAGTGAATTTAGCGCATAGATGCTGTCATTAAGTGCACTTTAAATGTAAAAGCAACAAAAAAGAAACAATGAATATATTTTTAATCGCAACACGAAATATCTAAATGTTTAACATTTGTTAGACAAACTTAAGTACATATGTATGTATGTATGTATTTGTGTTTGGTTGTGTAGCACACGAACAAAAGCCCAATAAACACACTGAAATCAAATTTATTTGAAGAAAGACAAAAAAAATTTAGAAAAAATAAATAAATACATAATAAAAAACAAAATATTTTGAGATGACGCCACAATTGAGGCAAAGTTGATTTTAATAAAGTTGAGTGTTTGTAATTTTTCAACACTTCACAACAAAAGTATGTGCACACATGCACACAAATTGAATTTTCATTCATTATGAAGTTCATTAAGAGTCTACAGTGTCCTCTCATGAATACTACAATTAGTTTTTTTATAACAATGAGTTATAAAATAGTGGTCTTAAATGGAGCTGATATCTCAGATATTCGATATGCCGCCTTTTCTTAAATGTTCGCGTTATTTCAAGTGGAGTTAAAAGAAGAATGCGAGTGTTAAAGTGTGTTTAAGTATTTTGTACTCGAAAGTATACAGCATGTAGAAAGTACTTTAGAGTGAATCAGATGTTCTTAAAATGTATAGTGGGACAAAAATTAATGGAATGGAATTTCAGAAAATTGTTCAATCTTTTTTCTACTATCTCGGTCACTTTTTAAATTTATGGCGTTTTCTTTTCTAAAAACAGTGAAACATTTTTTCCCATTTTTATTGAAAACCTGCAATATAATGAATTTTTTAAATAGTGATTTTATTAGAAGTTATTGTATCATCACTTGCGGGGACAAATTTTTGTCTTAAGGAATCTTTGAATAGCAACTTTTTTTACAAAAGGGTAAAGAAATATTACATTTGTTTTAGGAAAGAAAACGGCATTAAATATTTCCTATTGGATAATCGTAAAAGCTGTTCTTTCAGAGTCTCTGAAGACGTCAATGAAGAACTCTGAAATTAATGTTTGCATATTATGGGACATTAAGAATGCCGCAGATTGAGCTCTTACACATTCTCTCGGTCTTCAACCATCATTTATTCAGTGATTCTTACGAAGAGACAATTATCAAGCAACAAATATATGCATTAAAAATATTTATCAACATTTCGTGATTACCTCCTACATTTTCAGTTAATCACCCTAATTATGTAATTTCGAAGTCAAAGTCGAAATTTCGACAGTGATGATTTGTATTAGATTAAAGAAAATTTGTGCATATTTTCTTTAATGTAGCACAAGTTGTAACAGTCGCCAATTCGACTTCGATATGAAAAATAAGGATCATTGAATGTCAATATCTAACTATAATAAATCACTAGGAACCAATTTCCTGACGGCTAATGGTTATTATGATTAATTACTCTGAAAGTGCATGCGTAATATGAACTCCTACAAGGAGTTCGTGTATTGGCTAATGGTCTAAACTATTTATAGCTATGGACATTAGGCTGGGGGTGGCCATAGACTATGAATTTGTTTAAAAGAAATTTCGAACGAGTATATTCCAAATTCATAGTAAACATACAATTCCGCTAACGAAACCATAAACATACTCTGGAATGTACAAATGCCTCAAGTCCACCAAAAACTTATGGTTTCACTAAAAATATTGAAAAAAACAAATATAAACTAGCATTTAGAACAAGTAAAACAAAATCTAAACTGGATAAGGAAGAAAAATCTTACCATCAGGTTTTGAATGCAAGGGAGATTGATTTAATAATTGTAACAAAACTTACATTGGAACAACCAAAACAGAAATTAAAAACAAGACTTGCCTCAAATAAATCTGACCAAGCTAGAAATAAACCACTGTACAAGAACGGGGTATACACCTTCATTCGATAAAACAAAAATAATTAATTATAAAAATAGATATTTTTTAGAGATGCTCCATATAATTAACGTACCGCCAAATAAACGGCTAAATTACAAAAATGATACAGAGAAATGTGCTCAGTTATATAGACACACAGTAGACAAATACAGTAAACAAAACAGACGAATAATTAGTAGAGGACAAACCAACGAGTAGTTTCTTAAAAATTAAGTGTGACATGACAATAAAATAATTTATAAAATGTAAACTATATTAAATTGTTACATTGTGAATTGATCTTAATTTGTTAATGTTTTTATTAAATCCCTGATAATGGTCAGCAAAATTGACCAGAATATCGGAAGAGAAAAATAAATTAATTTACAAAAAAATGTATACAATAATACATACGTATATTTTAATTAATTTTACAACACCTTAAGCCGTAACAAAATTACTCTTCAAATATTGAAAACTTTAAAAAATCAGAGGTGTTTCAAGAAATGTATTCAGGCTACGAAAAAAATACAATGCAAAACTTTTTAGAAAAAAAGTTCACCATAATCCAGTAATTTTACTATAAGATTAAAAAACTCACAAATTTAAGGCTACTCGGAATCAAAACTCCCCAAAAAAATCGAAGAAATCCGAAGAGATAAAAAATTTTTGGAAAGTTCTATCTATGTATGTATGCATGACACCGGGCCGTCGCAATTCTACCAAAAGTGTCCCAAACACTTTGTAAAGAAGTTTGTAAAAAATTTTAATTACTCGCCGGAATTCAACCCTCTTACGAAAGAAATCGAAATCTCAAAAATATATTAAATAATCTGAAAATTCTTTAAAAATACGAAACTTACGGAAATAAATATCCCATTCCATTGCACTTTTAATAGAAAATCATGAAAAGTGTATGAAGTGAACATCTCGTACATGGCCACCAACCATTGTAGCTGCTTTCTCCTTCTGCACGAGATGTCCGTCCAAGGGATAGTTTTTATAAGTAAAAACGAAAGCAAGGGACTATTAAATTCGACCGTCTATAATTGGTGCCCGGCCACGACAGCTCTCCGTTAGTAGAGCTCAGATCTTATTAATATTGCGGTGGTAAAAACTTATGCAGTTCTAGCTTTAAGCCCCACAAAAAGAAAACTGAATATTCTTATCAATTGAGTAGCAAGATGGTTTTGGAGCTGTCCTGCTTAACAATTACGATCATAATTATTTTCATTTAATACATGCAGAGTGGAAGTTTTCTCTCGTTACTATGCTACCTACACATAAGCCGGAAAAATATCTTAGAAATGTCGAATCATATAAATACCCATATGGTCCTATAATCCTATTACGAGAAGCTATTGAAGTCTAAGGTGAACCCGATAATAAATGGAATTGAATGTATACTAACTCTTAAATTGCGATTAAAAACAACACTTCTGTAGTTACATGCGAGTAGATGTATTGGAAAACGTTTCAGGTAAACCTGTCAAGGATAGCTATATAAATTCGGAAAAATATACATACAAATTTAAGAATCCCTGGCCCACACACTCTGATAGTCTTACACACTTCATTAATGGAGCGTAAAAATTCATTATAATTTTTTTTAGTATTAAAACATTGACAATTTGATGATCATCATCATGGCATTTTTAAAAACCATGAGTGGATATTTGCTTTTGGTTTTTCGTTCATCTCTTGCATCGTTTATAATTTTATGTCATATTGGCAGTGGAGGTAAGTGTTCCTGCAAACACTACACCACACAACAACATACAACACAACACCAATCATCATTTTATGCAAATTACTGTCAATACAAGTGAAGCTAATAATGATGTTTAAAGTTTATCATAATAAAAACAGAAATTAATATACAACGATATTTTCTGCTTTTAATTTTACGCTTTAAAAAAAATCACTTCATTGATCTCAAAAATTTCAAGATTTTCATAGAAAAAAAAGAAAATCTTAACATCGGTTTTTGAAACTAATAAAAATATAGATATAAAATTTAATTAAACGGAAAATTAAATTTTAAGCCTTTTTTTAGCAGAAGTACGAGATGTAATGAAACTATTAAAATTTTTTTACGATGATTTTTAATAAATTTTCACGAAAATTTTCTTAAACGAACAAAAATGGCGCCAAATATTTGTTGCTGTTAAACATGCAAGTAAATAAATACATTTTTAAAATTGTTTTGTTTAAAATTATATTTAAAGAAAATTCACTTAAAATGTGGGCAGTTTAAAAGAGAGAAAACTCTCTATCAATTATGTGTGTGTGCGTGTTTTCCCACCATATGTGGGTCAGTAGTTGATTCTTTGATTGCCTGATTGTCTGTTTGTCTGTCTGTCTTTAATTTTTATTTTTTTGCAATATACGATCGTTCAGTGTGTAATAAATATCGCTGTTCACATTTGACCATCACGATGTTGTATGTGTATTTTTTTAATCGATTTTAAGTTAATTGTTCATGTGCTCTTTTTCCCACTGCATGTGTGTGTCATTGACAGCTGTCACTTTTAAGTCAAATAAGTTGGAAAATCTTCGTATAGCATGTGGGCGTTTCTGTTTTTGTTTTCTTAGGTTTTTATTGTTTTGCAAGCAAAAACTTTAATTGGTTTGTATTAAATTTAAAAAAATATATTAAAGTCAGTTTTAGAGCTAATTACGGCACATAACAATTAAATAATTAATTTATAGTGAAATAAGTAATAACAATTCATCAAAAAATTAAAACTAGTTGTGCAATTGTGGCTTAGAAGGTTTAGATCTTATCTACATTCGAGCAGTGGTTTTACAATTAATACATTTGACACATACATACATATATGTTAATTATTTTAAGAAGTTTTCGTAGCACATCACTTTTGAATACTTCCTGTAATACTTTCCACAACTGATCATGTTCTGCAGCAGTCGAACATTTTTATCAGAAAGACCACATGAAATTGATCGCTGCAAGCAACAACATACATACATATATTTTTGGATCCGTCTGGCATTAAAATGCTGAAAAATCTTGCCGCATCGCTAACTCTGAAAGCCAATATGCCATGCTTTTTTCTCTCAGTGATCATGTCAACGAAATCATATTCAAACATTAACACCATACAATTATATCTTAAATAAAGCTAATTTAAATGTTTATTCTAATTTATATTAGTAATAATTGTTAGAAATAAAAAAAAATTTCAACTCAAAGACTTAAACGAACGAGCCACCAGTTGCCAAATTAACAAGATTTTAAATAAATTCAAAGCTTTTATTCAAAAGTTAATAGATTAAAACAGCGTCAAGATGAAGAAACACAATAGAATAAATTGTTTGCAAATTTTTACAAACTATTTTTGAACACAACAAAGCCAGCCAAAGCCAACATCATCTCATCAGTCTTTACAAAGTTATAAATAATTAATTTATGTTAAATCGTTTTTACATTTGGCAGACTTAACAAACAAAAAACCACAACAACACCTTAAATTATAAATATAGAATGAAAATATAAAAGAAACGTAAAGTTATGTATTTTATTACAACACAAACAACTCTGCACAAAACATGACACATAAGCTGTCAGAAAAATTTCATTCATAAAAATTTAGCACCAAAAAAAATACTTCTAAATAAATAAAATCAAAAAACATAATACATAATATTTAAAATAAGAAAAAAAGACAAACTACAACAATTATTACAAAACAAAACCTTAAAACGAAAAACGATGGATGAGTATTTATTTATTTTTTTTTTCTTGAAGCAGTCAACTCTTCATTCATTCATTCTTAGCATCGAAAAATCAATACAATAATAAAACCAGAAATCATGAAATCAGTTTTTTATTTATTTTTTGTTGTTGTTGTTTGAAACTGTTTTCTATAGTGTATATAATTAAATTGATTTTTTTATATTTTGTTATTTCTTCTTAAGTAAAGTCAATTGACACTCCTTTAAACTGTAGTGAACGCTGGCTCTTTTACCAGCCAGCCAGCCGTATATAAAATGTTGAAATTAAAAATATATAAAATGTGTGTTTTTTTAAAAAAAGAAAAAAGTTGAAAACTTGTTTTTTACGGTGTTGATTTTAAATTGAACTTGTGTCTATTCTTTAGAGATTTTAAACAGCAAAAGAACAACCATAAAAAATTGTCTTTTATAGGATGTTTAATAAGGTTTGAATTTTTATTCCATATTCTACGTTTTCATTCATGTATTATGGCTAGAAATGTCTTGAGATTTTGCTATTTTTGCATATTCGAAATTAATTCTTTTAACTTGTTAGTGAGTGGAGTGTTGTTATAAATATGAGGAAGTACAGTGATAAAGAAAAGTAATTACAAATATTTCCTAAAGATTTATTAAAATATGCCGCCAACAGCGCTGTCAACTTTAAAATTCCAAAACGCACCAAGATCAAGCAAAAAATGCGCCATTTAAACAAAAATGCACCAAGTTTAGAATTTCTCTTTTATATAAAATGTTTATCGAATTAATATTGCATAAAAATTATAATATTCTTGTATTAAAAATATAACAATACGCCAGTCTTCTACAAATAAGAGTAAAAATAACAACAAAAATACTCGTAGATAATAATTTTTTATTTCTTAAATTCTATACTAAACTTTTTTGTTCACTATTTATCCTTTTATTAAAATATTTTCATCAGAAGTTTGATATTTTCATGTTAGAAATTAATAATATACACAGTAGGGTTGACCGATTTGTAAGGACAAAAACTTGGCGATATTGTGCCATCAATTTTTCGATAGCTTTTGGCATGAGGAAAAATAGTTCCACTACGACATTTCAAAAAAATCATTTTCGAGGCTTCTAAATTTCACTTCAAATTTTAATTAATAAATAATTCAATTTCATTAAAAATAATTCAATAATAATTCAAAAATAAATTTCATTTTAAAAAGGTTATATTTAATAAAAAATTAAATCAGCCGATTTTTTTATTAAATACTAAAAAAAACCTTAAAAAATAAAATTTATTTCCGCATGCCAAAAGATATCGATAAATCGATGACACAATATCGATTGATAAATCGACCCATCCTAATACACAGCTTTTCACACTAGTGTTGGCAAATTCTACTACTTTTCATTACTCAATAATATTCAATACTTTTCATTTGGGTACTCGATACTACTCGATACTTTTAACTGATTTTTTGAATTTGTAACGCATAATTTTTATCTGCAAATTGAAGTAGTTTCTTCAAAAATTAAAAATAGATCTTCCACTATTATTGGTTTTACATGCCTTCTATTATTAAATAAAAAATAAATGTAAAGCTAACTTTTAATTTAACATTAACAACTTAAGAAATAATTTGATTGTTCTCAAAAGAAAATTATTTAGTTTTGATTTGATTAAAGAATCTTACAGTTGTCTTTTTAAAAAATTTATATAAAAATAAAAAATTTATAATAATTATTCTAAATTAAACAGGTGTATTTTATTGTGGAAAGATTTTTTTCTCACACTGAAATAAAAAGCTGTGTTAAATTTGCTTTGGTGCCACCAAAAATTAAAAAAAGGCACCGAAATTTAAAAAAAAAATCGCAATGCGCACTAAGGAATTTACCGCACAACAAATTTTAAAAAACCCCGAAAATGGTGCGAAACGTACCCAGTTGACAACGCTGGCCGCCAACTATTTTGGTCTTAGTGAGACTAAACTACTTGTAGAGAGGAAAAGTTTCACTTTGTTTCAGTTTCGTTTTTCCTTTGCTAATTATACAGGGTGTCGCAAAATTAATCAGCCTTTCCTTCACGAGATAGGGAGGGCTCATTCAATTCCCACCGTAAGAATTTGTTTATCATGATGTCTTTTCGTTCTCAGCAGCAATATCGGCGGTCAAAGAACGCCACCCTGCTACCAGAATTACCGCGCCCTGTAGGGCGTTTTGTGGTTATATTCTGTTCGAATCGAGCAGCTAAACGGCGGAATGTTTGTCCAATTGGCGCGAACGCGATTAAGAAATCGACGTTGAAATTCACGCCGAAACAAAACTAAATTATTCCACTATTTAGTATTTTAAATTTGGATCGCACTATTTCCCATAATTAATATTTTTCATACATATGTAGCAAAATATTGACAGTCTTATTAAAAACAAATTGAAATTGATGATTATTGATGGTTATTTACGTTGTTCTTGCGAAGTATGGTGTGGTGCTTCATTGTTCGTCTGTTTGTATACTACGGCTGTGTAGTTCAAATATGATTGAGGTGCGATACCAATTTGCAAAAATTATAACATCTTCCTATAGAGTGATTCATTTTCCTCCACCCTGTATGCATGTAAGGATGATTAGCCTGGTATGATTACTTTAGGTGGCAAATTAAGGCATTCAGGCCCATTCGCTGTACCGAGAAATTCGCCAAGTATTTTTCTTTATATTAAACAATAAAAAATCATTCAGTTAATTGGTATTATAATAATATTTTTAATTTTAATATTAACAACTAAAAAACAAATTTTTTATCTGGCAGCATCTTCCAATAGAGACCAGTTTCATCAAGAGTTAAATTATGGTCCTCTATAATTTTTTGCAATTTTATTTCAAAAGGATTTATTAGATCAGATCTGGATGATAACTTTTCCCCTGATTCTTTAAGAAGTCTAATTCCGTATCTCTTTTTGAATCTAGATAACCAGACATCACTTTCATGGAAGCCACCATTATAAATGCTTTCTTGTATCTCCATGACTTTTACTTTTAACACAATTCCGTTTATTTTAATTAATTAATTTTTTTTTTTGCTTTGGCTGAGAAACCAACAGTAGCTTCTTTTACTTACTAGGATATTCACAATTTTTCAAACATAGACGATTTTTGAGCCATTGTTGTTCGTTGTTTCCGAAGTCGATACAATTTTTGTTTGCATTTTCTTCAGTCACATATTGATGATTTTATTTTTTCTTACAACGAAATTCCTTTTCTGTTTCCCATTTTTGCTTCACGTTGACACTTGCACAGCTTAAAATGTAATAAAAAGGATCACAGCATTTAATTGTAAAATAAACTCTCAAATAAAAAACTATCGGTACAGCATTGACTTCTTCTTGCTTTTGCATTCTTCGCTGACTTTTATTTATTTTTCTTGCCTTTCGTTATATAGAGCACACATTTTCAGATCATTCGTTATATAAAGTAGTCAATGATCAAATTTTGGATGATGGTTTGTTTTTCACTTTTGATTTGTAATTATTTTCTTACCATTCGTTGTATCGATTACAAGGTTTTTTTAAAGTTTGTTATATGGGGTAGTCAATTTTAAAAATTTTACTGTTCGTTATATCGGATTTTCGTTAGAGCAAGATTCGTTACACCGGTATTTGCCTGTAATTGTTAAATTGTCCATACAATCAAACTACAAGAATATTTATATTGAGCACCTCGTCTGTTTCTTTTTCGAGTTTTACCTTTGTTACCCACTGTGCATTTAATACTTGATAAAGAGACTCATTTTATATACATATTAAATTTATTTTTTAATGAAAAAAAAAATTATAAATTTAATAAAAATTTTGCATTTCAATTAAAATGTTATGAGAGTTTGTCTATTACTCTATCAGAAAGGTAGAAAAGTAGAACTAACAACTTGTTATGATAAGAAATACAGTCAAAGTTCGGTATAACGAATGATATAATGTCAGACCGATTCGTTATAGTAAAAAATTCGTTATATAGCGAAGTTTTTTTGTGTGCATTATTTAATAAATTTTAGTTGATTTTTAATAGAAATACTTTATTTAAAAACATTTACTAAACTTAATGTTAATAAAATGTGCACATTCTTGTATTTATCTTAATACTAATGACTTCGAAAAAGAAATATTATTTTGTTGACTCCATTTTATGCACTTTTCCAAACATTTTATTACCTCTGCATGTTTAATTTTGGTATCATTATTGGGCAATGTGCTTACAATTTCTATGTGTTCTTCATTCTCATCGCCGTCTTTGTCAAACATAAAAAAATCAGTGTGGTTCCAAAATAACCATGTTTTTTTGCCTTTCCAATAAAAAGAGGAGTCACCTTCTTCTTACCTGACGCATTTGCGCAGAAATGAACAGTCATTCTGTCTTTTGAAATTTCCTCCCCGGAGGAGTTGCTTCTCCAGCATGAACAAATTTTTTGTCTGGAAGTATCTTTCAACATAAACCTGTTCCGTCCGCATTAAAAATTTAGTCATGTGTTAAGCCTTCTTCTACGCAGCTTTCTTTTATATGACTTCACAAGTCTTCTCTTGATGGTAGCTTTTCACCAGCCTCTTTTAGAAGTCGTATTCCATACAGTTTTTTTTAAATCTGTAACCATCCATCATTTGCATTAAATCCAACTGTATACAGCTTGCCGTGTAGTTCTAGAGCCTTTGCTTTTAATCCATTTACCGGAATAAATATTTTTCTCTTTCCCATATTTCTTTGCAATACCAAACTCAACTAAAACTCAATTGAAAACACACTCCAATTCATACGCATGATCAAATGTATGAGAAAGATGAGCATGTGCAAACATAGAAAAAAAGCTAATAATCTTGTCTATTTGTTTATGTTTATCTTTAACCATTCGTTATATTGAGCTTCAAAAATCAAAATATTCGTTAGTATTAAAAAAATACGCATACGTTATATCGCGAATTCGTTATAGTGAGTATTTGTTATACCGGGCTTTGACTGTATAAGCAAAACAGAAAATAAAGTGAAATTATAACTTGTGTTATACATTTCGAATAAATTTGATCGAATTTGGAAATGATGTCTCTAGATTTCAATGAAAATGTTAACATTGCTAGGCCGCGTCTATGCAACCTATCGCCACCTTGAACGCCAGATGGAAGTGAATATACTTAGTTTTCTTTACAGGAGAATCAAAACAAAATGTTATAAAAACAATAATAATACTGACGTATTCTTTGCAATACTTTAAAATTTTACTTGTAATATGGAGACTTATGTATTTGTTTGTTTAACAAGACAATAGATGTGGGGGAAGATCTGGTCCAAAGACCGGCACTGCTATACCTGAGGGATCTTTTGTGCACAAGACAATACATACTCGTACCTACATACATATTTATTTATTACAAAATTGCGTTTAGCCTTTTTCCATTAAGAAAAACATGCACTTGTAGTTACGTCCATTTGAGTTTCTTTAATAAAATCACTGTTTTCTGATCGTAGGAGTGTGAAATTTTGCATGAGCATGCAGTTTGATAAAACCAGCCATAGTTCATCAAAAACTTGAGATCAAACTTTTATGTAGTTACGTCTGTTTGATTTAAGGCATCGATATGTACCAAACAGAAGAGACTATTTTTTATCAAAAACTTGTTGTTTATCTGAAATTCCAAATCATGGTTAAGTATTTATTATTGTTTTATTTGTTTTTATAATCTCTTTACTTAAATATCATTTGAATTTAATTCTTTTCTTATTAATTGCGGTATGTACTTGATATTATTAATTTTATTCTAATATTCTAATATTTAGATTTCGTTTCAATAAAATAGCATGTTTGGATTCATTATTAAATTTACACTTTCAAACATTTTGCTTTTGTTTGTTGTTTGTTTGCTTCCTTTGAATTAAGCAGTTTTTTTTTCTGAAAACTTCAAGTTTTTCGAAATTCGGTTCGGCGCATAGATTATAGTTCCAGTATTTTATCAAGTGTCAAATTAAAAAATTCTTTCCTCAAAACCGAGTTGCATTAATGTAAAACATTTTCAAGCTAAATTTTCATTTGCATATGGAAATGCATCTCTGAAAGTATTGAGTAGTTAGTTTCGGGTATTGAGTACCGAGAAATATATACGGTATTGAGTACTCGGTACTCAAATACTCAAGACTTTTACAACAATAATACACAGATTATATACAAACGAGATGTTGTAACTGTTGAGTATATTTTCTTAGTGTAGAGTGCAAATACTCTACCATTTTGCAATTGCTATGATGCAACTCTGTTTGCCAAAAAATAGTGTTTAGGGCTAATAAACTTTTTCGAAAAAGTCGATATAATTTGTATTTAAACTTTCATATCCTTATTTCATTGTATTTTCTAGCGAACAAACAAATTTCAGCTTATTAGAATAACAAAATAGATTTTTATATTGGCTTTATGCAAATAGTTCCTTTCAGTTGGTACTCAGAACATTTGATTGAACCATTTTATTACAAACAAGTTTTTTTTTTGTTTGCTTATTGGTAAAACTGCTCTTAAGATAACTACATTATATTTCACCATAAATCATAAATAAATATTATTTTTATATTTCAATATTTTCTTTATTATTATTTTTTTTTAATTTACTACAACAACATTCATACATACATACATAAATACATATGTAGATATTTTGCCAACAAACTTAGATTTTTGTTGTGGCTCCCTCACTGCAGCCTTCTTAAGTCAGTTTAAAAAAAAGCGTTAATATTTTGTTTCCACAGCGTAGACAAGTACGATTTGAAAATGTAGATTGTCTACTTAATGGCTCCAATAGTTGGCCATTGTTGTTATTTATTTATATCAATAAAATGTTTGTGGAAATAAAATTTTAAATATTGTCAAGTGTCTATTATTTTGATTGGATTTATGCAATTTGTCTGCGACTTTAAAACATTGATTTGAAGCATACGAGGGCCAATCGTAAGACCAATTAACAAATTATAAATGAAAGAGATTATAGCAAATATAAGAAGTTTAAATTTCAAATTGTGAGTATTAAAAATTTTAGTATTTAAGATAAAAGTACTTGAAAGGGCTTAAAAGTCATTAAAGGTATTAAATAAAATACGTTCAGTGTCATTACTAGCTGTGAATAGTAAATAAAAGAACTAAATAAAAAGAAACATTTGAGAAACCTTTCATCAAAAAAAAAAAAATAAAACTTCCTTGGCAGTTAGTTTTTAAGAGATTTTTAAGAACTAGCTTTCATATAATCGCCTTGAAAATCTGCTATTTTTTAAATTATATTGTATAGTATGTAAATTTACTGAAATTATATGATGGGTGATAAACTACAAATGTACATATGTATATGTATGATGATGGCTATTTATGCAAACTCTTCACTTGCAGCTTAAAATTAACTAAAAGAGATTTTCCATATGAAGCATTATAAAATAAGAAAAAATCGTTACTAGCGTTTTTTTAGATTTTTCTTGGACTTTGTACAAATATTCTTTGGGATCCCAAAAACAAAACCTGCTGTAATTTAATTTTTAAACTCAACATTCCATTGTGTAGATCATACATATTGAAACGATTAAATAGAAATATTTTTGAATCATATTTATTCAACTCAAAACCGTAGTAATCTAAAACATTGTATTAATTAAATTTACGAAACTTGCGAACAGTCCCTTGTAAGTTTAAAAATTAAAAACAGAAGATATATTGTTTCCGATATGAAACGAATTCACCTTAATTGAATATTATCTTTTTTTTAGTATTATAGTGCATTTACACCAGCACGAAATCTAGTAGATTTTAATTGAAATCTCTTTCAAAATGTATACCATTTATACCGCGTTATTCGTAACATTTTCCAAGATTTCGTATCCGTACCAACAACTATTTTTTGGCATTTTTATTTTCAAGTGTCAAACTCCATAAAAAAATATCAATCAAATGCAAAAGAGCTGGCGAGTGCACCTTTTCAAAGACTCATTATTGAGCAGCGTAGTAATTTTCAGTATGATTTTGCAAAAACACACAGTTGGACTGAGCACTACCAGATGTTGGGTAGATTTTGTCAAAATCAACAAGATTTGCTCTAAATCTCGTAAGTACTTTCAGTCTGGCTAAATGTCATATTATTAAATATTGTATTTAAAAACTTTAAATATTGACAATTAATTGTTCTTTTTATGTTGAAAATTTGGCATACGACATTTGAAAAACGTTGTACAAATATTATTTATAGAAATTTCCAACAACGTCTTAAAACTTTTGTAAAATACATTAACATAAAACTCCGACAACAGGTTGTCACTTGAACAATTGTTTCTATACGAGATACAAATGTATTTTGGGTTTTCAGTCAATCAGGAGGTTATCAATTAATTCATTTATACATTTTTTTGCATTCATTTTGGATCCGATGTTCATATGAATACATATCCGTACCTCTGTCTGTCACATTTATTTGAAAATCTCCGTATTTTGTATAAACTGATTTAAAAATTGTGTTTTGATTTTATTTGATTTTTTATGAAGATATTTTTTTTATTTGATTTAATAAGATAAATTTAAACCTTCTTATTGATCTTATTTTTATTATGGATTCCATGTGCGTCTGTTCGCCTCTCTGTCTGTATCGGAATTTTTAAGAATTGTTTATTTTGTTCCTTAGTTTAGATTCTTCAAAAAAAATTGTTTTTAAAATGTTCTTAATGGATTTTTTGACATAAAATGACCTTCACTCAAATATATATATACTTAAATAAAATTAATAGATACACAAGCATATTAAAATAAAACGGCAAAATAAATTTCTTTTCACTCATGAAAATTTATTTTTATGAGACTTAAATTTTTATCTATGGAAACCTGAAGCACTGGTGATGAAACAGAACACAACGGTAACGTAAACCAAAAATCTCTCACAGGTAAACAAAGCCCATAATAAAAACGACGGCAGTAATGAAAAGTGCTTTATTACTTTTATTGAATTATTATTTTTTCCTTTTATTTTTATTTTTTCGTTACTCAAGGCATAGGAATTTGTTTTAAAAAAAGTAAACTTTATGAAAATAAAGTAACTTGTTTGTGAGATAAAAAATAAAAAAAAAAACACAAAAATTTTTTATCCTAAAAAGATAAATCAAAAATTCAATTTTATATTTGAAATGTCAATTTGTATTTAGGGCAATATTTTGTAAAACGCAACGGTTAACTTTGATACATTTTTATGGAAGAAATCCAAAATACAAAAAGCACTGTCTGCCGTATTCCTAAAAAAATAATTTTTCCTTGAAATATATTTGAAAGAAAATTTTTATGGAAAATTTGTCTTAAAACACATTTCAAATACAAATTGTTTTTTATGAATACGGGCCTATAAATTTTTCAACGCTTAGCATTGCGTTTTACGAAATAAGGGCTTAAGCTTTAAGGCCCCCTTTCCCCCCAAAAAAAACTATAAATCACTCATAATCTGCAGGAACCTCACTACAAGGGTTTGTGAAAAGGGAAGTTTTTCATTTTGAAAAAAAACGTGAAATTAAACTTATACATTGTTAAATAAAAATATAGATATTAAAGATTTAAAAACTTTTGTTTGTTGAGGGTTTTTAGCTAGTCTATATACATGCATTTCATTGGTGCTTAAGCCAAATCATCAGTAGACCTTAAACCTAATTTTTAAATGTTTCAAACCTCTTTACTTATACAAAAACTTTTAAAAACTCAATAAGAGTTATAAAAATTACAATAGTATAAGCATAGTATGCTTTGAAACTTATTCAAAAATCCCAACAAACAAATTATTATATTCGATATGAATCTATTTTATTTTCTTTACCACCTTTTTTACAATTAGACGCCCTTTGGGTGACAATAAAAGTATTTAATAAGGCAAAACGGAAAATAAAATGTTAACTAGGTAATTATGAAATTTATATTAATCGAGGCAATCTCGATTAATATAAATTTCATATAGATATTAATATATATTTTATATTATATTTTCTTTAAAATAGTTCTTAAAATTTATAAAAAATGTTAGTTAAAGCGAATGTGATTTTGTTTCATATGAAACTGTTTGAAAACTTCCCAATTCGCAATATTTATTTAAGGCATTACAAATTTCTCTTTAAATAAAAAAAAATCAAGTATATTTAAGAGAAATGTTCTTAAAATTGCCTGTTTTAAAAAGTACATAAATGAAGAATTTTATCGAAATCGCTTAATTCACGATAATCAGAAAAAGGTATAAAATGATTTAGAGCTGTAAATGTATTAATTATTTTATAATTTATTCGCAAATCATACGTGCACTGAATTAGCAAATTTTGAATTAATTCTTATCACGCGAAAAAATGAATTGAATGAAATTTGAAGCAATTCAAACGAATTAGGCAGAAATGAATTGAAATTCATTTCCTAATTCAAATGAATTTGTCAAATGAGCTACAATTCGTTTCCAATTGAAATGAATTTATCAAAGTGAATTGTAATCCATTTCTAATTCAAATGAATTTTTCAAAGTGAATTGCAATTCATTTCCAATTCAGTTGAATTAAATTGATTTTGAATTAATTCAAATGAATTAGAAAAAGTAGTAATTCATTACCAACTCATTTTAATTGAATTGATTGAAATTTGAATTGATTTTGTAAAAATATGCAGTAAGCATCACTGCCGTTTTTTTATTGCAAATGAATCGCAATTCACTTTGACAAATCCATTTGAATTTTAAACGAATTGCAAATCATTTCACAAATTCATTTGAATTAGGAAATGAATTGCAATTCATTTCTTCCTAATTCATTTGAATTGATGCAAATTTCATTAAATTCTTTTTGGTTGTGAAAATAATTAATTCAAAACTTACCTGATTCGTAATGAATTAAAATCAAAAGAAAAAAATTATTCATTTGCAGCTCTGGTATGATTCAACTGCTTTAATCGTTTCGTAAAGTAAAACAAATAATTAAAAGAACTTTGGAAGGTTTAGATTTTTAAGGCAGAGAATTGGAATCCTCAGGACTCAATTTTTTAATAACAGAAGGACAGTATTAGTAAAACCTAGTGTTGGTAAGATTAAAAAAATGAAATGAAATGAACCTTCAAAGCATTATTAAAGCAGCGACTTGTGTGTGTAATTATCTATCGCTGGAAATTCGGCAACGAAAATTTTGAAATAGTGTTCAAGTATTCTCTATACAATCTTTTTATTTTTGATAGCTTAATACTCCGTTTGTCTAAATTCACTTTACTGTTTTAAATTTTTAAATAATATTATAAAACTCACTTTCCGCAGGAAGCGAAAAAAGTTCGGGAAACCACAAACCTTAATCATAATTGTAATAAAATTGATTTCTACTCACAACTTAATGGAGATATAAAAAAATTTTCCTCTCAAGAGTTGAGTAAGCAAACATTTGAATGCAAATTTGTACATATTAACAGAACAATTATTATCTCGAAAATCAAAATACAATTCCATGCAAATTATAGTAAGAAAACTATACATCGTAAACTAAATCAGTAAAACTGAAAATTGACGTAAATTAATGATAAAAACAATTGTTTTTACGGACAATAAGAAGTAAAATGAGCATAAGAACTTGTTTGTCGTTTTTATATTTTGACAACCAATTGATAAACGATGACTGACCACTTTTTTTAACAATTCTAGTCGCTTAAAAATACGTCTGCTCGTGTTATTTATTTTAATATTTTTTTATATATTGTAAAAATTATATTTTCTTTTTAATGACATTCATTAGCAAAATATTTTAAATAAACGCGAATATTATATATTGTGACGTTTTTATAATTTTCTTATTGAGGAAATATAAATTTGAAAAAGAATACGTATGTATGTTCGCGCTTAATAAAAATATATTAATGTTTGTGTAAAAAATGAGATTAAATAAAAATTTTAGTACATAATAAAATAAAAATAAATAAAAACTAAGCAGAAAATATATAAATAATAACTTAATCAAAATTCATAATTATCTGGCAAAAATAGTAATCAAATTCCTTAATTAGACTAGTAGATAATGTCCTGAACTATTAGACTGTGAGTGGCAGATACGATTCCCGCTTAGACCCTGGATGTGTCTGCAAGCCTACCAAAAAAAAAACCTTGAAGTTTGTGTTTGTTAAAAAAAGTATCATAAGTTCATGCTTAATCACTGCTCAGTTATATTCAACAAGGCAGCAATAATTGAGCTTAACACCTTCGTTTCCAACTTAAAGCTTAAACTTGAAGCAAAAGTTTTTTTGTGTGTAGATTTAACTTCATTCAGTTCTACTTATGTTCAAGAAAATAAACATTTTTACGATTTAAATATAAAACTTTTCTTCCTCCTTGTCACCTGTAATCAAATCGGAACCGTAACTTTATATTTTGTGTTATTTTTTTTTTAATTTTTTTTACTAAAAACCAAGATAAATCCCAAAAAAAAGATCTTAAGACGACAGACAGACGACCTAACGAAAACAAAAACACTTACGACAACAACTTAAGACAATCAGTCACTCAGCAGGTCATAAATGTTAAATGGTGACTATGAATATGAAAAACGTCACACCGTTTCATGACAACAGCAAACAACAACAAACAACAACAGCCACTTCAATACGGACACTAAAATAAAATGTCAGTTTTGAAACTAAAAATGTGTGACATTTATTTTTAAAGCTTTTTGATCTTTATGAATTTTGAAAATGTATTTACATACGTATGTACGAGTATGTGTGTATATTATTTGATTAAAAATTAAAATTTTCCTAAAATAAATTACTTGTAAAAGTTGTTTTCAAAGCTCATTTTGTCAAGATATATGCACATCACCAGACAAGACACACATTTAGTACATCAATAATTAGTATGAGTGGCTAACAAACTATTTGATTGGGAAATCATTATTTTAATTTAAAAAATTTTAATCAAGTTTACATTTACAAAATGTATATTCTGCGAAAATTTTATTTCGACGGGCCTACTTAAACATAAAAAAACATTTGTTGGCGCGGTCCTATTTACTCGGGAAAACTTGGGTTTAACGCTGGGATTTAAGGAATATTATTCTGGTACAATATGAAGCTTTCATATAGCAGTTTTGTAAGGCAGAGCAGCAACCGGTTCGCTTACTGTAAAATAATGTAATTGTACTAGAAACTAAAAAGCTTTGAGGAATTTTAATGAAAGATATCTATCTGGTTTGATACCATTTTATTTATCATAATAATTGCATAATATGGACACATTATATTATGTTGGATATGTAGATTAAGAAGTACTTATGTATTTATATTCCATTTAAATGTAAGAGCTACCGCAAAATAAATTAGGGGTCCGACTAAAAAAATTTTAAATTCAGTTACACGTATTTATTTTTAATTTTTTTTTTTATTATACAAAATTTTTTGTTTAAGATATAATAATGATTTTTAAACCCGGGAACATTATAAAACCATAAGGTCTCAAACCATCTTTAAAGCAAAAGTTTTCTTTGTTGCTATACAAAGTAATCAGCATCGTGGAAAAGGCACAGACAGCGATAGTGCGAGCTAAAATTTTACTACCAATACGAACATGTGGTAAAAATATTTCCAGTAGCAGCAGAACGATGTGAAAGTAAAAAAATTAATACTCGTATGCTCAAAAATTTTTTACAAAGGAAAATCTTTTTTCTAAGATTATGACAAGACGAAAGTGTTTTAAGAAAATTTTAATATGTTTTTAATGCTCTTTGGGTCATTTTCAAAAAAAATATTCTTGATTTTTTTATGTTTTTTTCTCAGTAATTATTTGCTAACAATAACATTTATTTAGTTGCTTTTTCAAATTTATACGTCTTAATTTTTTGTTTTGTAGGCTGGACATGTTGCACAGTGGCAATAAAAATATAAATAAATAAAAAATTAAAAAAAAGATAAATAAAATTAGACGTTCATACTTTCTACTCAATATTTCGTTATTACGTCACAAAAATATTTCATCAAATATATTAAATTTTTGTGAATATTTATAAAAAGAAAATTAAAAAATAAGTTTGCATCTGCCAGGTACTCTACCATATAAATTAGAGTTGTGCTTTTCAGCTCTTTTGAGTGAACGCTCTTATCAGCTCAGCTCAGCTTACTGTACAATAGTTCAGTTGCTCAGTACACAAAGTTAAAATAAGTGACCTATAAAAACGAGTATTTTTGACATTTTTAAAGAAAAGCGACAAAAGTATTATGTACGAGCAAGGGCAACAAGTAAACAAAAGTGATAACATAAATATTGTCTCGGTAAAAATTTTTTTTTTGCATAAAACTGCACATATTGTTTTATGTTAAAAATTAAATAAAACAATTGAAATGAGTTTATGTGATACACATATATGTATATGAAGATATCACAGAAAGGTTAACAACGGATTTCTCTATCAACGCTTGTCTCTTAGAACTATCAAAGAACATACTAAAGGAAATATTTGTATGGTATTTGATGCTTTGAATAAAGTGATGCAAATATGCGGAATACGTCAGGCATTATGTTACAAAATGTAATTTGTCTGCAGTGAGAGTGAGCGAAAAGGAAAATAGGATATTAAAAAAAACATGAACGAAAAAGAAATAGTATGAATGTAAAAGAAACATGAACTAAGGAGCTGAAAGAGCTCACTCTTATGAGCAGCTCACTTTGTTCACTTGTGTGAGTAGTTCAATTGATCTAGTTCGTTCATGAACTACCCAACTCTACATCTGAGTCATTGCTGACTAATCCCAGCAAAAACAAATGCGGTAATGGAAAGTAGAGTACAAGTAATGAGTTGTATATGTTTTGGGTGAACATGTGCTTGTACGCGAAAGCAAGCATTTAACACAGACAATGAGTCAGTGACTAGACTTTAAATCTGAAAGAGCGTAATTTCATATTCCATCTTAATCATGAAAATAGTAGATGCAAAATAATAAACACAAATAATGATTGAAAGGTTCATTATTATATTATTATTAATTGTACGAAAATAAATAGAAAGTAATTTTTATATGCAATAAAAAAAAATACAACACAATTTATGCGTTGATATTTATATTTTTAAAAGATGTAAAATCGAATTTTAAACAAAGAATACTTAATTATAAAATATTCTCGTTACTCTTGTAAAATTTTAACATTCAAGTCTAAACTTTTTATTTAAGCTGAAGAACTCTCTAGTACTCACTTTTGTATGATCATTCTGAAAAATACTTTTGAAGAAATGTTCCACAGTGCGCCGGTTTTGTGCAAGTTATTTTTAATTTGTTATTTATTTGAGATTTTTTTTTAAACAAAAAAATATTTATTTTCTATATCCATCCGTCCATTGTCTATGTTGCGACAAAAAGAACAACAAGTTTTATTTGCGATTAAGTCCACCAGTTTTTTATATCTTTTATAATTTAATACGTTTCTAATTATTTATACTACAAAGTTGTTTATAAAAATATTAACAGAGAAATGTTTAAATATACTGACGCCAGCTAAAAAAAACAAAATTTTGCGCCTTAGTGGGGTGTGACAAAGTGATGTGGACACAACAATGCTATTTCAATCTTAAATGTTCGTCCAAAAGACAAATAAAATATACATACTGTACTAAATATATTTTTTAATTATATGTACATATAATTATTTAGTTGCTTTATTTACCCGCAATTTATCTTAAAAAGCCAGAGAAGGCTTTGGAGGATCAGTGAGTGGCAGACAACGAAACAAATATCCAGTTTTTTAAAAATTCATCCTAAATTATAAAGATCATCATTACATATTCCATTGCTGTTGTTGTTAAATAGATGTGTTCACCAGGATTGCGGGCATTAAACAAATTCTACATCTACATTAAATATGATTTATTTTATTGCAAAAATGTGGCCAAAGTATTAGATGTGTGTGTGTGTTTGTGTGTGCGTGTGTGTATATGGTGGCTGTTATTTGCATCTAAAATATCTAACATTTTCATGTGATGATCTTTAAATTTATTTAACCAAATAAATTTGTGGCATTTTGTCATGTAATTTTCCTGCATTCTTTTTTAATTATAATTTTCTTAATATTTATATTTTTAATAACATGAGTATAAGATTAAATAATATTCTTTGAAGACTTTTTCATTGTAAGTGCTGTGTATGAAGTAGCCGCTGTATTTGTTTAATAAATTTGTACTGTATGTATTATGTTTGTTTCGTTTCAATGCATTTTGTTGTTTTTATTTTGTGGCATGACGATTTGCTTGCTTTTACACCTTCAGTGGTGGTGTTGTTTTTAACACTTTAATAATTAAAACAATAAAGTATATTTATTGCCTCTTACTGATGCGCAAATCATTTTTCTATGTGTAGTAAATTTTATTTTTGTGTCTATTTGTTGAAAAGTTTTAATTAATTATGAAAACCCGTTAAATTTATTTAAAAAAATTTCAATTTTCAATATGACCAATTGCATTAAGTCAGTAGAGAAAATATGCCTACAAATAGAAATTTTTTTAATTAGTGTTCTAGATGCAATTTATATGCAATATTTGTTCCAAATATTATTTAGAAATACATTATTGGAATTGATTATGGAAGTTTAAACGTAGCTAGTTTCTATGCGCATTTCACTGTTGCTAAAGCAGATCATCAGAGAACCTTACGCGAATATTTCTTACAGCCATACCTAAATCAAATTTTTTACTCATGAAAAGTAACGATTCCGCTTACGAGGTTGCTTACTTACTTTATACTAAATTTATTAGTTTGATTTTACAAATTTTCTATTTCGTCTAAAAACTGTCAAACAATTTTAATCAATAGCCGACACTGGCCAATTTTTAATACATTTGTTTTTTTATATAGATGTTTTTATCATATTATTGTATTTACATATTTATTTTTATAAAGTTATTTAGGATTGTCACAGAATCCAATGTACTCGAAAATCGATTTAAAAAGACGATAAAAATAGTTTTGTGTGATGAATATAAATCTTATCGGCGTTATGTTGAAAACAGATAGTAATTCTAGATTGAACGTAAAACCAATATAATTGAAATTCATCACACAAAAGTATTTTTGTCGTTTTTTTTCGTTTTCAATTCCGACTACATTGCATTGTGTGCACCCAAAAACGAAATGGATGTGTCGCCAAACCTTAACTCGATCAAAAATCGAATGGAAGCCTGAGTCCATTTTATAATTACCAGTTCCATTTAGTCCCTGTCTGTACATGTAATTTTTTGTTTCTGCAATTTTCTTAAATATTTTTTAGAATTGCATTGCATCACACTGCAACTTTAGTTGTGCAATTTTTGTTTTGATTTCATATGATGTGTTCTTCAAAATTACGTAGACTTGGGCTTTGGATACTTGAAGCAGCTTTTGTAAAACTTAAAAGTTTCAGTCGGTTCCAAAATACATGGAAGATCACAGAATTGAAGTATAATATTTTTGCAGCACTCATCCAGCACAATGTGTATATTTTTACATACAATTACAATTTTATTTCACAGGTTCAATAGACGATTTAGATTTGACAACTCACTATTTATTCCATTTTCTCGTTTAAAATTTTTTTTTTTTACGAAATGAGTTTTTATTTTTACCACTGCTTTTAGTTAACATATTAGATTTTTAATGTAAAGTTTCATTAAATCTAAATAGCATTTGAAGACCCATGGCGATTATTCATAGTCGCTTTTAGTTCCAACTTAACACGTTGGCGAACAAGCCGGCATATCGTCGTCCCGAAGTTATCTTCACGTATATATCTCCAAAAAAAAATTCTTTGTGAAGTTGAGTTTTAAGGTTCAACATTTAATACCAAAAAATTATTACATGTTCCGAATTCGCATTACTTCCAGATCACAAGTTCCTGATCCTAGACCCGGTTAAGACACGTCAGGTTTGCCTCATCGATTCTCGAGTTTTTAGGAGAAGCGGTCTTATGTCATATTTATTTTGATTTTTTGATATACGTGAAGATAACTTCGGGACAAATATGAGGGTATTTGGACGAAACTGCTTATGCCGACGCGAAATGTCTTATAAAGTATTAAAATATAATTTAAACGACCCTTTAAAAATCATTTTATTTTCTTATATGAGCAATTAGGAAGGTTTCAATGACAATATCACATAAAGTTGCCAAAATCTTTTTTTTTTTGGATACGACCCGCTTATATCGAATGTCCCTTCACTTGCCAACAACTAATTTCTTCTATCCACCAACGTATTAAGTCTGGTCTACTTACAGTTGCAGCTGAAATGATTTATAGTCTGTCTATGTTCGAACTCCTCTCCTTCCATCGATATTTAAAAGCACAATTTTCTTCATATCTATCAATTTCTGTTTTTCTTTATCGTAAAAAACCCCGTATCAGCTGTCAATAAGTCGACTGTAAATAGAGGTGAATTATAAGTTGACAGCTAATCTAAGTTGCATATTAGCAAATTTTAAAATGAAAGCTGTTATAGTATTGCTAACTTTTGCAATTACCAATCTGCAACGGTTTTTGGTTATGCATATTTGTTCAAGTGATGCAAATCTCAATTACATGTATTTTGTTGTTGTGGTCTTGCAGAATACAGCACGTATGCTAGATTTGCAATATCTGCAAGGTTTGCAAGGGTAGTTTGCAATGAAGGGCTATTCCCGCTAAAGATTATTTACATATACTGGACTACGATTTTAAATTTTCTTTTAGCACAAACAAAAACTGCGAATCCCTTGTGGCTAGTCTGCAAAAACAGCAGGCCTCGTACCCTACGATCACCAGACTACTAGTCTAGTTCGCTATCCACTAGTCTACGAGGCTGCCCATTGAGAATGTAAGTCAATATTTTGTTGTGTATTGCAAAAATAAAAAGCTTGTCTTGTTTTTAACTAGAAATCGAAATACAATCTTTGTTTTTTTCAGTTGTTTCGCTTTTTTATTCTGTTTATTTTATTTTTATCTTTTATTTAAGCGCAAATTTAATTTTTGAATTGTTAAATGAAATATATTATTTTCAAACAATTTTTGTTACTTTTTAATAAAAATTGAAAAAAAAACTAAAATAATTATTTTTCAAAGCGTTTAAAAAAATGCTCTCTAAATAATAGTTACAAATAAGCAATAGTTTTTTGTGCTTCATATTTTTATTAAAAATTTTTATTTTGTTATTAAAGCTTCCTGAAAAATTTAACAAAGTAAGTGAAAATTTGGTCATGGGGACTTCTGAATAAGGAATTATAATGGAGTTTTTTTTTTGGTTTAATTTAGATTATGTTGACGTAAGCACTTGTTCCTGTTTTGCCGCAGACATTAGAAATGTGACTGACTCAAATACCTAAAAAATAAAAATCTTTATTTTTATTCGCACTTTTTCCCAAAATTAATATTTTACTTATTCAGTAAAACATTAACCATTTTGTTAAAAACAAATTGCAATTGATTATTGAGGGGTATAGCTAGCTTGTTCCTATGCGCAATTTTATTGAGTTCTTGTTACAACTTTGATATTGTTTAAACTTTTCATTTGTTTTAATTAAGGTTTAATATAATATCTCCAGTTGTTCTAAGAAATATTTGGGTAAAGTTCCCTGATGATCTGCATTAGCAACAGTGAAATTCGCATAGGAACAAGCTATACCCCTCAATAATCAATTGCAATTTGTTTTTAACAAAATGGTTAATGTTTTACTGAATAAGTAAAATATTAATTTTGGGAAAAAGTGCGAATAAAAATTTAACACTAAAATTTGAAAGATTCCCATAAAAAGCACCTAAAAATCTTTAATTTGGTAATTTTACGAAGACTGAAAACATAAAAACCTTAATTTATACTTATAGTAAAACTGTAAAGGTAGGGTCAGACTTGGCAAACTTTTGCCCAAAAAAACGTAACCACTACATTTGGTTAGGGTTAGTGTGATTTTACTTGGTTTTTATATCACAAAATGAAGTCAATTGTGGTGCAAAATGCTACTTTTATATTATTTTTAATAAATGCAAAGCCATATTTCAAGAAAATATTAGAATTAAAGAAAAGGCAAATTTGGTTTGTCTGTGGGTCACGTTTTTTTCGGCAAATATTTGGCAAATGTACCCGTACCTTAGGACTTTTTTTTTAATTTTTTAATCGAAATTGCCCCGATATCTTCTTTCAAAGAATTTCAAAATTTTAAAAATATTGTGTCGCAAATAGAAATCGATCTACTATAGAACACAAAACACAAACTTTTGGAATTTTAGTCTTTCTGTCGCTCTGTCTTTCTGTTTGAACACACATCACGCAAAAACCCTTGAATGTATTTGTATGGGATTTGATATGGAAGATATTTTATTATTCCCGTTTACGTTTAAGAAACTTTTAATAGCGATAAAATATCTCTTTTTCAAGTCAAAACAGATAAAAACGACACTACGTACGCATTTTTTGATTCGACAGTATTGGTAGCACTTTTTTATTTTTACTATTCTTGTTTGATTTGGTAGCACCTTCAACTTTTTTAAAGTTGGCAGCACTTTTTGGCAAGAACTTGCAACAAGTAAAGATCTTCTTAATATTACAAGTGATATATGAGTCGTTCAGCGGATAAAGGGAATGAGTCCAAAAATTTTAAATGGAGAAAAACGACAGAACAGTTGACGTTGACTTTAAAACTAGTTGCTACAACAAAACTCAAAATGAAAATTGCAAAATTAATTATTAGGGCTTCTTTTACAATTTGTAAATATATAATGTTAGTAAGTGTATGTTTTCAGAAAACCTGTTAATATGATGCAAATACGTTTTTATTGATAAGAGTTTCAGTGGAAAAAGGGAACAAGTACACCAAATTTTTTGTTGTTAAAATCGATATCGTAAAAATGCAAATTAATTATGTTTTGACTTTTAACATTCGTTCGGAAATAAAAAGAAAAAATATCCATGTAAATGTTGGATTACTTCGCGTAGTGTTTTAATTGAATTAGTATATTTTGGAAAGAGTAAATTTTTTATAATTTTGAAAAAAAAAAATAAAAATGCTGCAGATAATTTGTGTTTTAGTTCAGGGCATTCGCACAGTTTTATTTTTAATGAACTTAAAAAAATAACATAAAACATGTCTTCTTTTTAAAACAAAAAATAACTAAAAATAATTTAACAAAATATTATGTCTTCTTCAGAATAATCTTATATATTTTAATAAATCAATCATATCCTGTTTCTTTTCTTTTATTATAGTTTCAGGTTACAATAGACTTTGACTCACGCTATTCAGTAACATTACTTTACCTTTCTTTCTTATGTTTATATTTTCAAATCAAAAATTTTGATCGAAATTATTTTTATATTGTATTACCCATGGTTTCGATCTCTCTAGTTTGATCCACGTCATTTGGTAAATAGGTATGTCCGCTTACTAAAAATTTTATTTCAATCGGCTTGCTTTTATATCAGTACTTTGAACTAATTTGAATAAACTTAGACAGTTTTGATATTTCTATTTTGTCCAATACAATTCAAAGAACAAAAAAAATTGACAGGTAGCAAAAGCTCGAAGAGAGGCAAGAAATAGAAACAAATAAGAGTGATTAAAAGCAAAGTTAACAATGATGATGAATAAATTAATGCAATATAAATGTAAGCGTGGACTTATTCCCTCTTTCCACTGAAAATAAAAATTTTGTGTTTCGTACAAAAAAATGTTTTGTCTTTAAAGGGGGTTTTCCGTTGAAATTTGAAAACAAAATTTTTACCATACATTGTTAGTCATAAAAGGAAGTGTATCCACGCTAAATCTCAAAAACGCAAAAAATGGACTCATTCCCTTTATCCACTGAACGACTCATATGTGAGTGTAAAAGGATCGTGTCTGCACATGAACAATATTTTAAAAACCTAATTTATGGAAACGTAAAACATAATAATTGCGTAACTGTATATTATCTTAAACATGTAAGGCTTATTTAGGTGTAAGATAATAAAATTTTATAGACCTATTGTATATATTATAAATAAATATTTATGGCAGGACTAAAATTTTGTTGGGCTGCTTAATAATTCTTATTAGAGGACGGACAGTTTTCTTACTACTTGGGTATTTAAAAAAATTTATTTGAATTAATAGTTTACATTAACGAACTCAATTCTTATTTCAATGTTTTTAATTAAGTTAAACAAATGTTTCATAAACATGCAAAACTCGCAAAGTTTCGCTGCGGCTTGTTGCTAAGTCAGCAGCGTTGTCAATTTTAAAATTTCAAAGCGCACCAAAATGGATCGAAAAACACACGAAATTTTAAAAAGTTTAGAATTTCTCTTTTATTCAAAATGTTTATTGAATTAATTTTGCATAAAAATTATAATATATTTGTATTAAAAATATAACAATACACCAGTCTTCTACAGTTAAGAGTTTAAAAAAATATATAAAGCAACAAAAATAGATAATAATTTTTCATTATCTTAAATTATATAATAAACTTTTAAAAAAGAGATCAACGATTAATAGTAAGGATTCAGAATGAATAATAACAGTTCACTATTTATCCTTTTATTAAAATATTATTAAAAATTTATTTTTTATCAGAAATTTGATATGTTCATTTTAAAAATTTATAATATACACAGTAGGGTTGACCGATTTGTAAGGACAAAAACTTGGCGATATTGTGCAATCGATTTTTCTATAGCTTTTGGCATGAGGGGAAAAAAGTTCCACTACGACATAGCAAAAAAAAATCATTTTCGAGGCTCCCAAATTTTAATTAAAATTTAGAATTTTCCTTAATAAATAATGCAATTCCATTTAAAATAATTCAATAATAATTCCAAATAATAATAATTTAAAAATAAATTCCAGTTTGGAAGGGTTATATTTAATAAAAAATTATATCAGTCGATTTTTTATTACCTTCTAGAAAAAACCTCAAAAATTAAATTTATTTCTGCATGCCAAAAGCTATCGAGAAATCGATGACACAATATCGATTGCTAAATAGTTTAAAAAACTAAACAAATTCATACATACTTAGTATTTACGAGTATGTTTGCGTTCGTTTGTACTAGATGATACATTTTTGTACATTAATTTTATAAAACTTTTTAAAAACAGATAAAAAATTTATAATAATTATTCTAAATTAAACAATACACCTGTTGAATTTATTGTAAAAAGATTTTTTTCTCACACTGAAATAAAAAGATGTGTTGAATTTGCTTTGGTGCCACCAAAAATTAAAAAAAGTCACCGAAATTTAAAAAAAAGGTGCACCGCGCACTAAGAAATTTCTCGCACTAAAAATTTTATAAAGCATCGAAAATGGTGTGAAACGCACCCAGTTGACAACGCTGTGAGTCTATAATTATTAAAAAAATCGATCAATCCAAGTCACAACGTATTAATTTTTATGTTTTTTTTTAAATTAATTTTCAATATTTTTAATGAATTAAGTGAACTATTACTTTGAGTAAAATCAAGTTTTAAAAAAGCTAAAAGTTGATTTCCAATAGAATATATTGTACACAAACAAAATTTTAGCAATTTTGTTTTGGATTGAAAATTGTTATGGGGAGCAATGAGGCCAGGAGCTGGAGGAAAAAGACGCTAAATTGGGTTTTTAAAAAGGTCAGAGAAAGCTAAATCACCCAAAAATAAATAAGTCCAATTTTTTTTATTCATAATTCAATTGAAAGTTATTAAAAATTGCACTTCAGGTACATAAACAAATGAAAAAAACGAATGCAAGTCTACATATGTATTTTTAAATTCCTATAAGTCAGTTCATATATAATAAATATCTGGTATTTCTTTTGAAATCAAAAATTGAAGATCATATTTAGGATTTATATTGCAGTAGAATATCTGTTGTAAAACAAAAAAATAAATAATATAATATATATAATATATTATATACTTTTATGTGCATTTATTATTTACGAAACGGCGAACAGGCATCATATTTTCCTATCTTTGGCATAAATAACACGAGAGTCTAATAATTTTTTTAAATCACCAGAAATTATTATATCATGGCAACATGTCTGTGTAACTACATTGAAATTATTAACATTATTGGGCATTTCACAAACGACATGTGATCCACCGAGATCTTATGATTTTAACCTTTAGACTTTTTTATTTGGGGCTACATAAAAGATATAGTCTATCTGGCACACTATCTACTGTTGACTCAACATTTGTCCATTTCTAACTTAAAAGTTTTCGCCATTGGATTTCAATCAATGTAACTTTGTCTTCAGTGGACTTACGTTTATTTTTTTATTATTTTTTTATTAATTTTTTAAACTTTCAAGATGATTTTATGGGTTTAGTAGAAAATAAAAACATTTTTGAGGCTAAATTTAACATAAAAGGTATATTTCGAAGCTAAAAGAAAAAAGGCAAAATCTAGCGTTAAACTTGCATCACTGTTTTTCGAGCACGGTATTTATGCGGCCCAGTGTATTTCGTGAAAATCGAGGCCGCAACAACCATTTATCCATCAGTCTGGAGTAGTAAATAATTATTTTTTATTTTTGCTTTTGTTTAATTTTTTTTAAATAAATTTTTCGTTTCCGTTTTTTTTAATCTTGAAACTACCCGCAATTTCGTTTACTTTATTTTGATATAATTTTTGCAACCACAAAATATTCATAAAACTTTTCTTCTACCCACCTGGATATTATTGGCACGTGCAGAAGATAGAACAGCAAAAATGTGTAATAAAAAGAGCCCAAAATAAACCACAATTTCAAAAATTTAAATTGTGATTTCTCCAATTAGTTTTACACTTTTAAATGGCACAAACATTTAAATTGTTGTTCTGGCGATTTACTAATTATTCAGTGTATCTTAAAGATTTTGAATATTCTTTTTCTAGTTTAATTCAAAGTAGTGCTTTTCATTAAAGAATATTAAAAAACACTAAAATATTATTTATGGTCTTGTTTTTTTTTTTCTATTTTTGCACTAAAATAAAACTTTTATTTAGTCGCTGTATTTTAATCTCGTAGTTTAAGTAAATACGTAAGAGCGTATAGCGAAAAAAATCGATAAAATGTATGTAATGCAAAAATGTATATCCCAATTGTATGTATGTATATGTAATTGTATTTTTTGCGCAAAATAAAATACGTCACAAAGTTTTTTTTTTGCTTAGAAAGCTTTTTCTCACTTAATTCAATAAAAGATTCATTCATAAAAAAAGTAATTCAAAGGTTTTTACTGACTTTCTCTTTCACAATTTGGAAAATAATCCTTTTGGGTTTTCAAATTTTGTTTTTAAATTTTCTTAATATCAATTTCTTTTTATTCAAAACTATCTTTCAGATACTTTTCATTTTTAACTCTTTCTGATTAGATTTTTGTTTTATTTTTTTTATCCAATTTGATTTTCTATATTTCGTTATTTTCACTTCTTTTTTTGTGCTGTTAAAATTGAATTATTTTTCAAATACAATTCTTTGGGATACTCTTACACATATTTGACAGTTCACATATGTATGTATCTTTTTACTTGTTATGCAGCAATTTTATTTCTACTTTTATTGAGTGTCTTGTGTAAATTTCTTGCTTATAATAGAGTAAATATTATAAAGATTATAGTGGTAGTTGGTTAGACCGTCACGTTAGCTTGTTCGAACACAACTGAAGCACGAGATGAGTACTCAATTGGTTTTTATGAATGAAACCGGCCAAAGCTTATAAGATACATTTTTCAATTTTATAGTATGGACACAACCGAATCCGAATCTTACCAAATGCCCCTTCTACATGAAATAGAATAAATGGCAGCACACTTCAACGAACAAATTCGAAAACATGAATTTTCCCCTATTCGAGCCACCTCTCTCATACTCTTTATTTATCTGCTCTGTCTTTAATTAACATAATAGAGAGCTAATGTATCTGTTGTTTGGATCTGTATCCAATGGTTGTATAAGTTAACTCCCCGTTATGTAGCCATTTTCAGGCTGTTAGGCTGGCGCAAGCGCATTTAAACCAATCAACAGTTTGTTTTCAAACAAACAACAATCTTTCAGATACATTTATAACTTGCTCTACCTGACAGATACATTGTGCATAATAATACTCTTCTCTTAGAGAGCCAGAGCGAAAACTTATTCCTCTCACGTAACAAAAGAAAAAAAATGTGTTTGCCCCTTTAGCATATTTTCTACCTAAAAACATTACATTTTATTTTCTTTAATAAATTCTCTAGCGTTTAATTAAAAGTAAAAATAAACCAACAGGTATTAAAAAAAACGATTTTTGTTTAGTTTTCTTGCAAAAACGAAAATTGAAGTAATCAAAATTATAAAAATAAATTTTCATATCATACACAAAACTACGTCATTAAAAGCTGTTGTTTTTATAAGTTTTCTTTTTAAGATATAAACAAAATTTAGTTTATTTTGTGTTAATCTCTCATTTTTAGTATTTTTATTTTTGAGCGAAAATTTTTAGCAATATGATTCATTTCTGTAAGAAAATTATTAAATAGGTATTATGTATTTATTATGTCTGTTTTTATTTTGGTTGATCGTCGTTTTGTCTCTAGTTTCTTTTTATACAAATAAACTCAGTCAACTGCGAGTCCGGTGTACGCGCGTGTACGGTTGGTTCCGTACTTGTTTTAGAAGAAGGACACCCTCTAATATTTTTAACTAATTTATATTTTTAATTTATGTTATTAAGGCGGCAATACACATCATGCGATAATTTCCAATGCCTACATTATGTTCCATTTAAACGCTTATGTAGCTTCCCACAAATTTCAATAAAACAAACATTCTGCACTTAAGATCGTGAACATCCATCAAACAAAGGAGGGAAGAATCAAATAGTTTAACAAGCACTTGAGAAAATTTTTGTACACTGTTTGGCCTTTGCCTACTTATACAGTGCAGACTCGGTTAACGCAACCCTCAATAAGCGCAACACCTCGATATTCGCAACACCCAAATTCTTGACAATGGTGACTCTGTTAATGTGATTTGTTCTTTTACGCTAATGCCAACCAAATTAGTTGGAGTGAGAGAAAATTAGAGTAAGAAAAGTTCGAGTTATGGAGTTCGAATGTATTTATTTAAAACACACCTTAATATACTACTTAACGCATACAATGTGTGCATTAAAACCGATTTTTCCCAAATGAAAGTCATACCACAAATCTCCTATAACTTTATTAATCGTTTGTCTACTTATTCTGCTTGACGAGATATCAGCCTTTGACAGACGAACATACGGATAGCTTAGCGAAAACAATATGGTTCCGTTTTCTACACTTTTTGTACGGAACCCTAAACATATTTTTGAAATTCCTTAAAATAGTTAAGCGAAACTCGTAACCCATTTTTTTACGTTATGTCACTCGATTTGAAAAATGTATTTCAAATGAAGTTTTTTAAAAACAAAAAACTAAGTAATTGAAAAATACTGATGTGTATATTATGACAATATGAATGGATAGCACCTTGTGAGTCCCCTCCATGTTTGTAGTAAATTTTGTAATAAGGAATAAATAATGCTGTTGTATTCATTCAATCAATTGCGTACAAAAATGTTTATTTCTATCACATATTTACATATTAATTATTAAAAAAATGTGATTTAAAAGAAACCTCTCCTAGTATAAAAAAAATGAAGTAATATAAAATAATACATGTAATTTATTTACTCATTTGATGTATTTATAATTCTCAGTTTTTCGTTCAATCCCAGCTAGCATTTTCTATCGGATTTTCGATGTCGTATTCCAATCGCGTAAGTTTAGTACAACGGGGGAACTGCGTGTGAGTCGTGTACGATGCGCCTAATAAAATCTTGTAAGACTCTTTAATTCTTACTTCAATAAAATCTATAATGAATCGCCGTAATAAGTCTTCTACGATGCGCGGAAAAGGATCGCGTAAGACTCTTTTAAATACAAAATCTTTTTTGTGGTCTTATATTTTTTAGTAATAAAAAAGACAAATTTTTAGATCCCTTTGTCTCCTTTTCCAACCGATTTTCTTCATTCTTTTACCACATGGTAAACGTTGTTGAGCTTTAATGACCCGACTATATATATTTCTAAATCAGTTCAGTCTTAAGGGAATTAAAGGCTCCTAAAGTTGACACCACTACATATGCTAAAAATACACACGAACATTCACTTATGTAAGTATTAGTTCAAACTAAAATAAGTGTGTTTGTATGCAATTTTATTTTGTTTATGGTTTTTTTCATGGCGAAGGAAATGAGAAATTATGTAGTTTTCTCTCTTTAAATGATTGTAACTAAAATAAGTATATGTTTAAACTGGCAGTCGAATTTTGACCACTATGCGAACTCTGGTAGTAATAAATATTCCTTTTTATTTAAAAAATAACTTTAATTTAAAAAAAAACTTATTACAATTTAAAAAAAAATCTTTAATTTAACGAGCATCTTTTACAAAAATAATATACGATTACGGTGAAATAACAATCGTTCATTGTTCTTCGGAATACTGAAATGACGATTGTGAATTGATGTCCAATAATTATCAAAATCATCTTCAAAATGCGTAAGCGATGATTAACTTGTCCAATAATCGTCAGAATGACTTTTAAAAACATCATTTGGGAGAGTAAAAAGTAATTTTACTCCAACAATCGTCTGGACGATTAAAAAACGTGTCGTGAGAGGATCGCGTTTGTCAAACAGTCTTTCAAATGCTAGCTGGGTTTCCTGATATTAATATTATTAATTACTTTGTATTGGTAAATTTTTAAAATCTTAGGTGGATCCATGATATTGAAGACCTTCACAAATGCTTTTTTTGTTTTAATCCAATTCAAAGACTCTACCGGGTCTGCTGTGACAAACCTAGAATACAAATCGCTACAAGGGTGGGGTTTTTAAGATTTTGCAACCATAGCAGTGGCTTTTGATCACTATTTATTAGAAACTTTGTATCGAACAGTATCGAGAACTATTTTAATACATATTAAGAGAACGCTTAGCGAAATAGATTGAATAGTCTTTCTGGCTTAAGTTGAAGCCGTCTACTGTATTAGAAGGGTCTTTTTATAGTCTTTTGTTGTTTTATCTATGCTCTTACCTTTTTGAGGCACTTCGTCAGAGGTTTTGTATTATAAAATTCCGCTCTATATTGATGTCGCCGTTGACACTTTTATTAAGATTTTCAAAAGCTTCCAGGAATCTCTTGCATAAACTGATGATGATTGTTACTTCTCGTCTTTATTTCGATTAATTTAATCGCTTTCTTAATGCTCTTTTCAATTATTAACACAATAATTTTCTTTTATTTATTTTTAGGTGAATTCTTCATACATAATTTGTTTAATTGTGACTGCGACACTAAAATATTTATTTTCTGGTAAGTGATTATTTTATAATTTTATTTGCTTGAATCTACATTCTTGGTTTAATTCTGCTTGATTCTTTTTCAATATTCTTTTCACTAATAATACCGACTACGCCAGTAACAGTTTTTTATCCTTTTAAAAATAAAAAACTATTGTATTCGGTTTAACAATATTTTATTTGTTAAGTGTTGAAAGTTATAAAGTAATTAATGTTATACTTAGAGCTAAAATACAGAAGCATTTTTATATAATAATGGTGCATTATCAATAATCACAATTCAAGTATTAATATTATTATTTGTTTACAATGGTTTCATATTTCGCATAAAATTTCACTTACGATATATTGTGGGAATATTGATGTAGTAAATGAAAATGAAATATTATGAATATTCACTTATGAAATATTTGGGGAATCAGAAACGTAGTGTATGTCAGTTACGCACATAAGTAAATCTTTCTTCTTTTTTGTACTTTTAGGAAGGTTGCTTTTATACACCTTTTCAATGTTGACTTTTTTTAAATTCATGGGCCGACCTTTACCAAAAACACGTATTTCTTTATGGGTTTCACTATGGGCGTATTTATACTCTATTACACCAGGTTTAATCTTTTGGTACCTAAAAGATTTTACTTTCAACCAGTCTATTTTATCCCCATTTTCGTCTAATTTTTTTGTTTTTTATAAACTCTGATATTATAAGGATTTCCTTTACTTCTAAGTTCACTTGGAACTTCTTTTCTCTACATGTTTGGGTGCTTTGAATATAGAATAATTTGTTTTAATATAATAGCTACAAAAATATTTTAAAAATGCATGAGATTTTTTTCTACAGCACGTAGGATATCACTTTTGGGACACTTCTGCATCATTAACTCCAATTCGCAAAAAAGTGGACTTAGAACTTTTTTGCAGGATATCGACGATATGTATGTATATAGCTCATGTACATTAGGGATTTGATTTTTTTACTAAAAATTTGACAGACAATACGCTATGGGGAATATTGTACTGATTATAAAAACCGATATCTTGGACCAGTTTGAAACAAAAACCTTCCGCACCGAATGAATTTCTAAAACCTTAATTTTTTTGCAATTTCAAAACAACATAACAATATTATCTTTACTCTTTTCTTCTTTTGCCAAGGTGTAAAACCTTCCAATAACATCTTTCTGCTTTGGTAACTAAATTCTAAAAATTATTTTAAATACTGTCATCAAAAAAAAAATTCTAACTCCAAACTTCACCGCATTTAATGCGGAACCTTTTTTAACTAATTAATTATTCTCATTTTTTCCATAGACTTTTCAAATTTTGATATTTGCAAAAAATGCCAAAAATTGTTACCCTAATGTGTGTACATATAGATTATTTTTTGTTTATTGCACTATTCACTTGTTATTTATCATTTTAAATAAATATATTAAAATAAAAACAAACCCGTTTTCGAAATCATGTTTTAATATTTTTTTTAGTTTAAATAATTATCAAACCGGTTTCTGTAAAACGTAGATTTTTTGGATCCCCTATTATCTACACTATTTTTTAATAAGAGACGTCTTAAAAGATGTATAAATCTTAATTGTTATGCAACTTCCAACAACAACAACATATTTTCTATATATTTTGTGACAGATATGAGGGAATAATTTTATCATTGAGAAAATTTTCAGCGGCACGTGTCATTAACAACTTGTTGATACATCTATTTTCAACTCAATTCGATTTACAAAATATAGTGTAGATAAATATTACATCTGTATCAGTATTTCAAAATGCTTAAAAAATGTTCTGCAGACCGACACAACAATTATTATTTGGCTACATGTCGCTACGAAAGTGTTTCTATTTATGTCGGCGTTGCCGTTTTCGGAATAACCATCTAAAAACGGTATTGCTTAAAAATTCCCAGTAAAATATGCATCCCAAGAAAAAATAAGATTCTCAACTTGTGATCCTGGAGCAGAAAAATTTCCAATTATATCTGTTGAGATTATTGTTTGGTTTGTGATTGCAAAAACTTTTTATTTTGTATACCTCTTCATTGGACTCGAGACCATGTTCACGATGTTAGAAAAATTATATTCTTTGAATACAGCAGATATCACTACATCTTTTTTCAAACTGAACTATGTACTTACATATGAGAGAAAATATCCTCTCAAAATGGTGTATAGCAAAGTACGTAATTCTGTATGTAATTGTGAGAATTAGAGACTGCTTTATTTATTTATTTACGAGTGTATCCAGCGGTCGACTCAATCGACCGCATTTTAGAAATTAATATTACTCATTTACATAAATACATACGATAAAATACAAAAACAAAAAATATTCTAAATAAACCACTTAAAACTCTGACCCATTTCTATGCGAAAGGAAATTGGACAGACACACGTGCACACTTTGTTTATTTTTCAAGTTGAAGCTCATACATGCATATGTAATAAGTGTGCATGAGTTAGTAGCAACTTTAAACGCTTATAGCTCCCTAAATATCGAACCGATTCAAATAAAATATTGTGCACATCCATGTAAAAACCCCATTAAAAACATATAAATTTTTCCAAATTCGGTTCAGTATTACAGCCGCAAAAGGGATCTAAAAAACGTGTTTGCCTATTAATAAAATAGATACTATTAGGTCAATAGATTTTTACTTCCTTACTGACTAAATATGAATAATAAAAACAGAATTATATGAAAACAATTGGTTCAACAATTTAGATATAAAGTAAGATTTCTCTTCATTTGCCGAGAACAAATAAAGCACTCAGCATGAGTCGTCGACTTTTTAGATTTGGCAATTTTATCAGAGCAAGTCTGTTACGGCGGCAATATATAAGAATTTCAACCAAGACCACGGAGACAGAAAATTAAAAACTGTTTTTCTACCGATCCAATACTATTAATATGAATAGAATAACAAGGATCCCAAACAATTAATCCATACTTAATAATTGGTCAGACAAAAGAAGTACAAGTATACAAAAGTTTTGTAATCTAAGGATGTATAAATTCCTGAGACCAGCGTCTCATGAATCCAAGTACCCCATAGGCTTTATTTACTATTGTAGAGATATGATCGCGAAAGTTGAGCCTATGATCCAACGGTATGTCAAGATCCAATATGGTTGAAACTGTAGTGGAAGTATACTGTAATAAATCGAAAATATTCATACTCGTTGATACCATGAAATCAATGAAAAAGTAATTTCTTACAACTTTTTTTTAGAGGACTCTTTGGATAATTTTTGAATATATTTTCCAAAATTAAAAACTAAAAAACTTCTAAAAGTTTCTCCTGTGAATTTGTCATTAGTAAACTAACTTCTTAGAAACACTTTGTTGTTTAAATAAAGCATTTTTAAAAATTTTTAATTGAGTATCGGTTTTCTTTCTACATTTTACAAGGGAATCGGAAAGAAACAAGTTTATAAAAAATTCCTTTTTAAGTACCCAGAATAAATTTATACTCTTATGACGAACAAAACGAAATCGCAAATTTTGTGCTAGAAATTTTTAAAACGATTGAAATAATTATTCTTTATTATTTGACACATTGATGAGAAGAAAAGAAAATATGGTAATTTTTTAATAGATAAGTAATATATGTAATTTATAAACACATCAAGAAATAATAAAAGTATTGGAAATAAAAAGATCTTTTACAAAAGCAGAGTGAATGTTTTTATTTGAATTTACAGAATAAACTAAAGGAAGAAATAGTTTGTACGTTCTGTTCTGTTACGAATCAGCTGTTTTGCTTCTGTTCAATTGAAAATCTGTATGTGTGGTTTGTTGTTACTTTTTCGTTCTGTTCTGTTGCGGACTATTCTGTAGAAAATAGAATACAACGTTAAGTGACAGCCAAGAGTTTGTATGTATTAGATTTTTGTGGAATGAAATATTACAAATTTTGTTTTAAAAGTCAGAATAGTTTATTTTAATTTAAATTATTAAAGATTTATATATTTTTGTCAAGTAAAAAATATTTTGCAAACATTTACAAAATTCAATCCTATAATTATATCGTCCACATCCGAAAATTCAGACACAGAACAAGTAAGTAAGAAATATTTTCTACAGAAAAGAACGGCACAGAACGGCAACGAAAAGTAAAAACTAATGAGGCCTTAAAACTACATAAAAATATTTAAACAATAATGACATCGAAGTTTCAATGTGATACTGATTAAAATTAAAATAAATGTTAAAGTAGATTTTCAACAAAAAGTAATTAACTGCCTGTTTTTTGGAAAATGAAAACAAAATTGTCAGTGAGAATTAATGTAGAAAACAACAACAAAATACGAAAAATTTGTTTGTGTTTTCAATATAAATTCTCACTCACAATTTTGTTTTCATTTTCCAAAAACAGGCAGTAATTATGGATTATTTTTATTTCTGCAAAGAAAAGTGTTTACTGCGTTACTAAAAAACATCGTCTATTAAGAACGAAATTTTCTGGACTCGCTGAGTTCACTATAACCAAATTTCACTGTATGTTATTTTGAGTATTAAGATAATGATGATTGTAATCATTAGTTTCTTTACACAGATTAAAATTTTTTTTAAATTTTATCTAACTGAAGGATGTTTTATATGTGACTCCTTTTTTTGTGTAATTTTTAATATTAAATAAATTTTGCTGAACCGCTCCGTTGGCAATACTGGCCTATGTCTATTTGTATGGATGTGTCATGCACTGAACATATTAATCGAGATTATTATCTCTAATGCTTATATAACGTTGGAGTGATAATAGTGTTTGTTGGATGGAGGAGGGGGTGTGTTAGTCGATGAAAATTAAAATGATGACAGTGTTTATGACGATGATTTCTCTTCTTTTTTTGCATGCTGTGGTTTAATAATGATGATAGTTGAACATGCGAGCGGTATGTTGGAAAATATTTGAAATATTTATGTATGTGATGGCGATCTGCAAATTAAGACATCACTTCAAAAAATTTGTATATTACTTGAGTAACAGAAGGAAGTTTATAATTGGAAGTAATTCGCATTTAAAGCCGTAGAGGCAGTGAGTAGAAAATGTTTGAATATATTTGACATTAAAACTTCCAGCTATACTTAGTGGACTAAACGAAATAGGTATTTGTAAGCTTTCAAATCAATCCAATTTATTTACACTTTTCGCTGTTAATCACGCTGTATATCGACAATAATGTGTGGGCTTTCAAGCGCGTAATTGTTTTAGGATTATTGGCAAACTAATCTTAAAAATAGACCAGACTTTAGCTAAGTGCAGTGTCCGAGGTCTTAATTAAAGATAAAGCTAATCAGTAGCTTTGCGAATTACACACCAAGAAATAAAATTAATCATAGATGAGATAGAGATTTCGTATTAACTTTCCTATCGATAGTCCAAAATATTTTATTTAAAGCAGAAATTTTATTAAACATTTTTTCTGAGTGTATTCGTTAAACTATGTCCATGACCATTTAAGGTTACTTAATATTTACAATAATTTTTTGAAAATTTTCATTTTGGTATTTTTCTCAGCTGATGAAAAACTAAAAAATGAAAACTTTCAAACACATGTAGAACATTTTACAAAAATTAAACCAACAAAACACCCACCCAAATGAAAAAAAAAACTCAAACTTGATGATGAGTTTGTAAGAAAGAAGCACTCGTAATTAAGTCAAAATATAATGTGTGAAATCAAAGTTCTGTTGTGGCAAGAAACGTGTGAAAATTGTTGCAAATAGCACGGATTGTTTTTGTTGATGAAATTTTAATACGATTTCTTGATTATTAGAGGGCGTAATGTTTGTTTGTTTGTTTGTAAATAAATAATTTTGTATATGAAAATTAGATGTGTGTTTTTACCGGTAAATCGAATCATACCCACATATTTTGACATGTATTTTGTTTTGCTTTTAGTCGAATGTAAATATTTATACATACGTTCATTTTTATATGATTTTTAGGTTTAAAAATAGCTACAAAATTTATTTTTAACAATTGCAAATACACTTTATTGTTAAATATTTACTTGTTGGTTATATAGAGCGGTTACTCGGAAAGTACTCTAAGTCCATTGAAAAAAAAAGAAATCGAAATTAAGCGGAATAATAATGTGAGAAATCTGGAATCAGATGTGCGAGAATAAAGATCACTCGGATTTGCTCCTGTATTTTTAACATAAATTGGATTATTTCCGTCTGTATTTCGCATATTTTTGTGGCTGGATGTTTATACCAATCACCGAGCTATCTCTTTCTCGTTGACTGATTTTACTGATGATGCCATCTGAACAGGCGTGCAGGAAAGTTGTTCATCATGACAGCCTTAAATTAAGTTTCCGCCAGAAGAAACCATTGCCTTGATTGCCCGAGTATTGTCTTTCACCAGAACATACATTTTAATGAATCATATAATCTTACAATTTTTTTAACAACGCCCGAATATTCTTTTACTTCCTGCGTACGCGATAAGATTATTTTCACTTGGCATATGCGAAGTTGAATGTCCTGGCAGATAAATTAGAAACAACTGATCCTACATGTGATACGATCTTGCGCAAATAATGTGCGGAAATCAGTCCACTCGAAAAAAAGACAATCCATCCGTACTTAAATCGATCCTAAGCGATGTTAAAAGTACGGTAATCCAAGATTTACTTTATTTAAGTACAGAAAGATTGATTTAAGTACGGACGGATTCAAAAGCTCAATTTAATTTGAGAATTTTATAGTTGGCTCAAGATTTTTCACGTGATTAAAGAATTTTGTACTCATTTTAAGAAAATCCAGGATTGCTTAACTAAAGGAATCGCGTTTTCGACTTGATTAAAGTGCATTTTATAGTTATTTCTACTAAAAATTTGGAGTACAACTCGTACTCAAAGTAAGTAGGAATTCCTTGAACTTAGTACGTCGTTTTTCTTTCTGTGTCCACAAGAAGACGCTTTTGACAAGAGAGCCTAGGTAGTCAAATTTTCAAGATCATGTTCAAACATTAATGCCATCAAATTATCTTTTAAATAAAAGCAATCTCGTGGATTTTGAAAGTAGAGGGTGCCTCAGTATGAATGCACTTTTTCACTTTAAAATAAAAGCACTTTTTTTAAGATATAGTTGAAATTTTCTTATTGGATTGTAAAGAAGACATGTTCCGATGAAGTATGGAATAAAATATCCATCAATATCCGCCCCCACGGCTCTAATAAGAGGCCGTTACCCTTTTTATAAAACTGTGCATGATTTTTTCACAGTGATGCGGATGTATCTCACCGATGACGCGTTGGATCTCGGCTATGAGCTCAAGAGTCATTTCTGGCTTATTCGCACAAGCCCGAGATTTCAAAAATCTCAAAGAAAAATAACGCATGCCTTTAAATCGCATGATCTTGGTAGTCAGTTGACATCAGAATTTCCTGAGATAATTTGCTCTAGAAATCGTTGCTACAACATATTGATTGTTTCATGCTGTAACCACATGTCGTCTAGAGCCATGACATCCAGTTGAACGCACAAGAACTCCGTTATCATGCCGTTTGCAGTCACTGCATTTACGATATCCTCTTCTCTCTTGTTTACAGCAGCAATATTTTCAAGATGCCGACCGTTACGATGAAACCAAGAGCCTTGTTGTCCATAACCGGCCCAAAGTCTTGAAATTTTTTTGAACACTCTTCGAATGGTTGACCCATTAGGGGCACTTTCTTGGCTGAAAATTCTTCGAATCTTGCGAGCGGTCACAGCATAATTTTCCAATTTTTTTTTTAATTTTCACAATTAAAACGCGTTGTTCTTTCGTAAATCGCTCCATTTTTAATAATCGGAATAAAAATATGTCTTGGCTGCCGAATTGCAGAGTTCCCACTTCCACAAAAAAAAATGAACACTAAATTTAAAAAGTGCAATCTTACTGAGACACCCTTTATTTTTCTGTGTCTTATTTCAAATGAAAAAATAAAAATTGATAAGAATATATTTTCTATTTTCTAACTTCTTCGTTTTATACTGAATTTTTAGGGAATTATCAGTATCCCATAAACACTCCGTGATTGCCATGAATGATCAAGTTTCTCCAAACCGGTTTGACAAACATGTGTGTGGTGCACAGCCCGGCCTGCATTACGCAGCAAACAACCAGTACGATCTAGTAACATTATTTTTCACCATTTCACGGCCTTCACATTGGTAGAATTTTTCTGAGTGTAAAGTTGTATAAAAAAATTGCTTTAGTTTTATTTTTCATATTTGTATACGTTTGTTGTATCATTTTAATATTTTTATTCACATTTGAAAAACATTAATTTTCCGACGAATTTGGAAAGTTTTTACGTAAATATACGTAACTACGAAATATGTACGTCATTATTGTTTGGCAAAAATATTATTATTGGTAAAAAGAAAAACTTTTAGGCTTATTTTTCTTATACCAAGAAAAACTTGCAGCAAAATTTTATTTTTAGATCAATAACGTAATTTAGGTACATATTAGGATCGCTCTAGGAACATGTGCGCAAGAAAAACAGAGAAAATTACAATTATTTTTGAATACTCATACATACAGCCACAGGTGTCCATTAATTTTTTCTTTTCTAATTGTGCAGAAAATACCAATTATGCCAGCTTTTCTAATATTAAAGAGATGAATCAGTTTTTCAGTTATAATGAGCTGCTGCTATAACGAATGTATGTGTATTTGTCTGTCCCGTTTTTTTAAATTTTTATTTTTAAAACGTTTCTAATGATCTTGTTCAGTATTTTGCTGGCAGGTGATACAAGAAGAAAAAAAAAATTTAAACAATTTAGGACTCATACATTTGAAAAATTTACGTTAGTGGTGAGCGCGAGTAGGTACGTGCAAATTTTTAATTATTTTTCAAAATTACTCACCTTCACCTTGTTTTATTTTTTAATATTTTTAAATTTTTGACTTCATTAATATTGCGATCTATTTTGCGTTTGTGTATTCATGCGCGGATTTATGTGCAAAACATGTGTTCAAAAACTTTATGCCCGTTCTAGTAATATTTGTTTTCTTCTTTCTGTGTTTGCTCCCAAAAATTGTTTTGTTTATTTTCATGAAAATTATCTCGAAAATTTATTTGTTGGTTGTGTGTGTGTGTGTTAGTAATGTATGTATGTTGAACAATTGGAATTTCATGCGATATTTGACGTCAATATTTAATTAGCTGTAGATAATGAATATTTATAAATTTAATACTCGTACTAATACATTTCTTTTTTTTGTAATTTTATTTTTCATGCTAAATATTTTCGGCGAAATTTGAATGTTTCTGCTTTGGAATCTAACGCATGTATTCCTTGAAAATTAATTTAAATATCTGAAAAATTAGTGCATACAACACATGTACAGACATGTAAGAAATTCTTAAAAAGGAAATAAATCAGACAAACTGACGCGGTTTCTTAAAAACAAAATTTCGCTTTTGCGGCGTTAGAAATGTTATTCACACTGCTTTTGCGTAGTTTTGTTTTTGTTGTTTTAAGATCGATTTTCAAAGATTGAGTCGGATATACTAAATATTTTAGTTGAAGGCTAAAAATATACATATTTCTCCTCTTGCGTTGCTTTCAAAGTTTAATGCAGAGGGTTTGTGAACTTGTGTAAAACAATTTTATAAAAATTATTTAAAAAAAACTAGAAAGCACTTTACGTAAATTTTCTGAACAAGTTGACAGTTGAGATTGTGTAAATAGCACTTCATTAAGAAACTAATTCCCAAAATGTGGAAAATTTGTCTAGAATTTTGAATACGCTGGGAAATTGAAAAGTTATCCCCACTTTGCTGAAAAGCGATTTTTAATCGTGGGATAAATCGTGGGAAATCGATTTTAAGTTTGAATAAAATATCATACCCCCATTAACACAAAGTTCAGTTATGCTAGTTTTATTTGTAAGTTTACTAACTTTCAGTTAGTAAAAACTTAATTTTAAACTGATAGTTAAACGTTTTCTTTAACAATAAAAAATTTTGTTAACTTGACTTTATCTATTATTGTGAATTATATCAAAAATTTGTTTTCGAGAAATGTAAAAAGATGTAAATAGCACTATCAACCAATCACATCTTAATAAGATTTCTGCACAAAAATTAGTCTTTTTGAGATGAAAAAATCTTCAATCACCTATTTTATTTGTTTAAATTTGTGAAAAATATTTTTAAAATAACAAAAAAAAATAATATTTTAATGTTATAATTTTTTTCCAGTTAAGAAATCGAACTGAAAATATATTTCAGTTAATTGTAAATAAAAGTTAAAACTGAATTCTTACTAACTAAAGTTCAAATTTCGAGTTTAGTGTTAACTTCAAGTTAATATTTTTATTGTTAACGGCTCTTAACGTATAAAATAAAAAAAATTATTTGATATGGATATTTTGTATAAATATGGGTTTTAAGTAGACATAGCTTTAGAACTTTTTTGTTATGTATTTTAAATTGCTTTCTTATTATTTATTATATAAAATTAGGACTCTTACAAGTTTCTTGAAAAATATTATCGATATTTTGTTAAAAACTTTCAGAAACATATTTCGGTTTCCGAATTTCTTTCCTTCAAATATAACAACTAAAGAAATTAAATATAATTGGAGGATTCAAATGGTGGTCATAAAATTATATGTTTCTACTGTTTGGATATGGCAAAACAATAAACATACCTCAAAAAGTCTTATGACTTTTTTGTTTAAAACACAACAAAATTTTTTTTTAAATATGAAGACATTAAGACAATAAGTCTTAATAGGACACCGTTTGAATCCCCCAAATATTTAATCTTATTTTATAAAATGCTTGACTAAACAAAAGCTTTTAATTATTTGCTCGAAAATTTATTTATGAAAAGTGAGTCGTTCTCTTAAATAGCTTAAAAAAATAATCATGATTTTTTTTATTTTTTTTTAAATGATGACGATCATTGTTTTTTGTTTTGTGTTAATTTAAATATATTTGTTATTTTCTTCAATTGAGTGGGCACTCAAGGCACACTTTTATTTAATATAAAATAAAAGATAAAAACAAAACAACAACCAACGAGTGGCTAAGAAATTTTAATACAAAAAAAACAAGTATTATGAAAAATATTATTTGAAAAAAAAAAATTAAATAAAATTTTAAGCGTAGGGCGAAAACATTAAACTGAATATGTAAAAAATCATACGCATACACATGAAAAATAGTAGATGAAATTGACTTTAAAAAGAAATATTGACAGATGGCACGCGTCTTTCAGGTTTTGTATCAAATTAACAGCCATGAAACAAAAATGATGAAAGAACAACAAACAGCAGCATCATCATCTTCATAATTTATTGCATCTCCGCCAGTATCACGATCTTCATTGTCGTAGTCAACAACATCTTCGTTTGCTTCATTATCAATATTAAATATTGTATTTGATTGAAAGTTTTTATTTCGCTTGTTAAACCAATATTATTACAAAACCAATACAGACAGACAAACAGACAGACAGACGGATATCATATGATATGAAGGTGCGCGTGCAAATGATAAGGAAAAAATTTTAATTGTATAGTTTGAATTGCTTTATGTCCCTATGGCAGTTGACAACTTATGATGAAATAATTTGGTAGTCGTTTGAAAATTCGCATTGTTATTCTCAACTCAACACATAGTTGACTTTTTGGTTGTGTTCACAATTTTTTATGGTATGTATTGTCATTTGCAACTGCGCACAAGTTTGGTCAATTTGGTTTTTGTGCGTTGCAGTTTACTTCGACATAAAGTGCAAAAAAATGATGAGATCGTAAGTAGAAAAATTTATTGTGCTTAATACGAGTATTACAGTTCCTTAGCATTTAATATATTTACAGAGCATTGAAATGAATTTTCAAATTACTTAAATTAAAAATCAAATATCAATATATCGTATGATCCTTTTATAATCACACATCTAAATAAACGTTCAATCATATTTAAACCCAAAATGTTAAATAAAAATAAATATATACTATGTACATAGTATATCTAACAATCATAACATTTAAGCTGTAGTATCTCTTTCTTGGCGCAAAAGATCCATCAGGCGTCGCAGTGCCGGTCTTAGAACCAGATCTTCCCCCTATTCTATCCCTTCCGATTTAAGTAAAACTGCTGCATATCTTTTCGCGGAGAAATAATTCCGAAATGTGTACCATCGGTACAGCACAACACACCGGGAAAACCACCTTTTGCAAAGCTACTCTCATATTGAAGTCGTGGCCAGTGCACTTCTGGTAGTTTCCGCCAGCAAAAAATTCAAGGTCAGCACACAGTTTCAATATCGGTCGGAAATAGTTAATAAGTCTGTAAAATTGTTTTCTTACTGTAGTTCTAATTTATATTTGGAATATTTTTACTTTGCAGTTGGTAGTTCAAGACGGTTGGATTCATCACGAATTTTCCTGCTTATACTTTACACATTTATATAAGCATCTTTGTCTCTATAAAATAAATCTACTTGTATGTAATACATACTATGTATATCCATTTGAAATTATTTGCTTTCGAATAAAATACTTAAAACACCTTTTTCTTGTATATATTTTCTAAAATTTTTAAATGAATTTGTCTGCTTTTCTGTCACAATGGATATGGGTCGACTAGTAGACAACTATGTTGAGTTGAGCTGAGAAAGACAATAGGGAGATTAATTTTCTTGTGGCTGTTAGATATAATGTTACAAGCAGGGCCAGTTATTCATGCTTTTTGCATGAAAAATATGCATTTGCATATTTTTTTAAATTTTTCCCAAGAAAAAGCTTTTTTGATATAACTTGCATAAATTTTCATATTACATAAATTAGCAACTCTTTTTAACAAAAATTGCTTGTGATAACTGACGCAGATCGATAGATGATCTCCACAATCCGATCATTAAAAATTTTTTACCCCTAAAATATTGCATGTCACATGTCTGGCTCATGGATTGCATAGAATTTCAGATTTTGTTCGCTTACATTTTGCAATGCTAACTCACTTGTTGCAAACTGCGAAACCGTTTTTATGGTGGAACTGCATACATGTATAATATGTAGTATTTTTTTTCGAATAAACTTAACGAATTAATTAATTTCTAGGCGCCCTATCGCATTCATTTAATGCATTCGCTGTGCCGAAGACCTGTTCCACTAAACGGGGATCTTGATTAAAGGATGCTATATGTTATTGCGTCAACTTTATAGATATAAACAGCGTATTAAATGACCTTTCTGATGATGATGCAAAGGCGATATATAATGAAAAAGATTTATTTCAGAATTCATCGGGAAAACCAGATTTATCATACATTAAAGGTACTTTTGAATGTATTTGCCACAGTTAATCAAATTGGAAAACCAATTGACATGAAAGTTTATACGTTATAGAAGACGTAAACAAAAAAAAATTCAAAATATTAAAATATAGTATTTATTGAAAAACTTAAACTATTTAATCGAAATGTTGTTCTTCGAATGTTGACCAAGATTATAAACATTATATACAGTAACATCGACTCCTGTTGAACGTATATTTTCAATATAAAGTAAATATAAAGTTTATTAGTCTGTATTTTTTTAGATGCATATGTTTGTGCATATTTTAGAGTTTTTTTTAGGAATATTTGCCTGCATATTTTAATAATTTTTGTGTATATTAAATATACACTTGCCCTGGTTACAAGCAATCTATTTCCCAAAGAAGCTAACACACCTAATGGTTGGTAGGCCTCCGCCTTAAAAAAATAAAAATCTGGTATTTTTTATTGTTAAATAATTCGTTTCAATGGTTAATATCCGTATTATTCCGATTTAAATAATGCATTGCTAAGGAGCAATCAAGCTGTCAAGGGACAGTTTTCGAGAACTTTTGCGAGAGATAGAGAGAGAGAGAGAGAGGGAGAGCGAGAGCAGTATCATCAGCGAATATTGGAACGTTGACGTGCGCATATGAATAGGCTTTGGCATGTCCAAAGAATATATCTGGCATAACATTAGTGCAAATATACTACGCCGTCTGCAACTGTTGTTTTCGGTAACTTGTGGGGCTTAAGGCCGAGGCACATAGAATCCGTTGTACGTTATACGTTACTTTTTCAACTGACAACTAAGTTGAAATACAGGTTTTCTTATGAGCTTTATCACATTCTGTACGTCTCCGTCTACGCAAAGTACTAAAGTTGGGCAACTTTTAACTTTTAACGTACGTTGAATACTTTGACAAATACCAGTTTTTTTTGCTTTGTTGTTATTAAGCTTGTTGTGTTGTGTGGTGACAAAATTAAATTATAAAAATAAAAAACAAAAATAAAAAACAGAATATCCTCGAATTCCATTGAAAATGTGTACGTACTTTAATTAAATGAAGTTGATTTAATGTTCGTCAACAAAGTACTCATTGTGTCAACCTCCTCCGCCGATACTTTAATGTCAGTTGAAAAAAGCAACGTATGACGGATTCTATGTGCCTTGGCTTTTAAACATAAACTTTTTATAGATTTTATTCAATTCGAATCGAAAGGAAATTTTCTGTTGATTTCTTTCCAATACGTTTTAAGTTCTAATAACTTTCGTATGAGGATATCAATGCCTGCGAGACCATGCACTTAAAGTGCCTTAAAATAATTCTCAATCGAACATATTTGAAACTACAACATTTCTATGTAGCAAATTTATCCTTCAGGTTGACATCACTGGTTAAAGCTACCCTATCATTTTGATGCACACATTACTTGTACATTTATGAGAGTTAGTCAAACACACAAATGTACTTATACTCATTAATAAATAAAAAAATTAAAAAAAAAATGAATGAAATTGTTTAAGGTAAAGTCTACTTACCTTAAATGGTGAAACACACATCAAAAAGGTAGTTTGTCTGATTTTCCTCTATCGGTGCTACAAAACTAACAATAATAATAAAAACGAACACAAAAACAACATGTTTATTACAACTACCACTTACGTGCAACTACCAATAACAATTTGAGTAGGTTGTTCGTAAGTGGATGGTAAGAAAGATAGTTTCTTTTGTTTATTTATGCACATGTGTGTGTTTGTGTGTGTGCGTGTGTGTGCGTTTTTATGCATGTGGTTGTAATTAAAAATATCAAAGTGATACCACAATATTTATTGTCTTTGGAAAAAATATATATGTATGTATGAATGTGTGTGTATATGTGCATCTACACTTGAGACTCTTTTGCAGCCGCTTTGAAGTTTGAATAAGGATATGGTATTTCCAGGACAACCGGGCTTTTCAGTATTTAAATCGTTTGACAAAACTTAGACTCATATTAAGTCACTTTGTTTAAGTTTAACAACTTTCTTCGAATTCGAAAAGGCTTTCCTTTACATATTGTAACACACTGTGTCTTTGACGAGAGCTCCAGCTAAAGTCATTCAAAGGCTGCGTAGGGCCAGCTAAGTAAACCTTTGTTAATTGTTCTTATAGAGGATCTCCCACTAAGAGGGTTCATTTTGAAACGTAAAAAACGGAATGTAATCATCAAATATTTATTTAATTGTTAAGAGGAGGGTACGCCGTGAATATTAAAAATCAATATCAGGCAAATCCCGCCGCGGCGACGCTTGTAGGACCATATTCTTTTAGTGAAATTTTTCATTTCGCGCACATGCGGCTGTATGTCCTCGATAACTTCACGAATTTCATATTTGAGGTCTTCAATAAATTGTGGACCATTGACATAGACCTTGTCTTTCACGTAACCTGAAATAAAATGTGCGAAAGCGTTAAATCACAAGATCTCTTTAATCACACGGTCAGTAAACTTTTCACACAAAAGAGCGTTCGTATCGTTACTCATGTGGCGCCTTCTTGTTGAAAATAAACGTCTTCCACATCAATATCTTCCAATTCCGCTCATAACCAAAACATTGCTGAGTTACTCCAGTCTTATTTTTGAATAGTAATCTCCGAGCCCCCAATTCGACAATTCCGCTTGCTAAGAAAGTTTTCGAGCTCAAAATGGGCTTAATCACTTAAGATAATTTTTCCATTAAAGTCTGAATCAGTTTAATGCATTTCAAGTACCCAATCAGCTAAACTACCACATTAACTGAACTTTAAGAGCCTTAAGACCTAAGTCTATATATAAAACATGGTGTAATGTCGTTTGTAAAATGCACAATTCCAAAGATCGTTGAGCAAGGGACAATCCCGGCTGGTTACTCTCTATTGCTATAAGTTCACTGAATTCGCTTTCGCAATGCAATAGAGAGTAAACGCCCTGTTCATAAATGATTTCCAAGATTTTATTTTTTGTTAACTACAATTTCTTGGAAAAGTGGCAAAAACCCCTTTAAGCGGAGGTACTACAAAAATAATTTCTATAAGGTTCTTCTAGAAGTCTAAACAGAAACCGATGCTCCAAACTCAACTTGAATGCCAGAAATAACTTCGTAGTCACACGATCAAATTTTCTTTCAAATTTTAAATTCTCTCTTAATTTTTATTGCCAATACACTCACACTTTTAAAATTTGACGAGATTATGCTTACAAATTTTCATTCCATAGAGTGTTTCAAATTACAGTCAAGAAAACAGCCGCTGTTTTTTTTCTGTTTCTATTATTTTTTCTATTTCCTCTGATAATTTTAAGGAAACAATAATTTTAAGTTCTTTTCTTGATGGCATCTTGCTAAAAAATTTTCTTTAAATTTGCTTACAGCCCACGTCACAGCTTTAAATTTTTGTGAATTTTGACAAGCAATATGTGTAAAAATCTTGAATGAGAATTGAAAAATAATTTGATGGAGTGACTGCAGCGTAAGTGAAATCTTAAACATACGAAAAAGTACGAAATTGACCCTTCTAATACATTTTAAGCTTTGACTTTTTTGGCGTTCCAGAAGTTGCATTTTCAGTTTTAGTGTATTGAGAAACTTATGATAAGTATTTTTGAAAAACATTTAAGCACAATATAAAGTTGTTTTAGAAAAGTTTGTTGCCCTTTTTCAGAACAGTACCGGATATGTATAAGACCGTTACAGCAAAGAACAAGGAAATTAAAATGCTTCACAAAAATATTTCTCCTAAATTTTTACTATAAATCTTCTAAAAATATTAATATTCAACTTGAATGCTAGAAAGAATTTTTTTTTAGATTTCAATGTGCAAAATTTGCGGTTAACCAAATTTATTAAATGTTTTTCTCTCTGGTAAAAACTGCAAAGAAATTAAATCGATTTATTTATTTTTAACTTGAGCAACATTTTATAAATGTTTATTTAGTTTATTCGTGTATGAATTCTATTCCGCATGCCACCACATTTTATTGCATTTGAATATTTTAGAAAATGTTCAAACAATTTTTATATAAACAATTTAAATAAAATAAAATTTGTATTTTCATAGACGATTCAGATCTTTTCTGTTGGTTCAGATAGTCCAAATTATATTATATGACTTCAATCAATCGATTAACTGTTTAATGGCTAATCGATTAATATGTGTTTAATTAAATGTTTAAATATTATAAAATTACCTTTATTCGATTAAAAAATTATCTGATTTAATGCTCTCGAATGTTATATATTTTCTAAACTAGTATTTTTTAAACTAGTTAATTAAATTTGTTGCTTCTTGATGGGCGTGAAACCGTCAAAAGCATCATTTGAAATTCCTTGGAATAATATCTAATTATATTGCAACAACTCCAAACAAAATTATACTTAGAGGAAACTAAGTTTTGTGTAGATTATAAATCTTTTAAAGAACGTTATTGTTTTAAGGTCCAGTTGCGAAAAAAATTCCACCTAAAGCAATGAAAAAAAGTCAGATGGCGTAAAAACAAAAACTCTAATATTTTAAAAGCTGAATGTATAAAAAAAATGGTATTATATACAAGAATATTTTTTTGACCAAAAGCAATAACAGTTTTTGAGGTAAAACCATTGAACAATTGGCGATTACAACGAGTGAAAACAAACTACTTTTTTTATTCTGCATTAGTTATGCGATTTATCTTTTAATCTGCAGATAAAGTGTAGTGAAACTGCTTACTCAGTTTTTTACCTAATAATCTTTAGTCCTTTTTATAGGACTACATTTTTGAGTGACATCAAATTTGAAACATATTTGTTTTATTACGAATATGCAATATTTTGTAAAAATAATAGTAGCGAATGATCTTACATGATCTCTAGAGTTAAAAAACAAATACGCATTTGGTTTCACTGAAAGTTCCTTTAGCAAATGCATCCTTCTACGCGTATCCTTAAAAATTTGTATTTAAATATTTAATGCAAAATATATGATGAATACATTTTTCTAATCTGAGAATCTTTTAAAAAACCTACAATGAACATTTTTTTTATATCCTACTTAAAAATATTTTTTTTAGTGTTAAACCTTTCGATTTAAAAAAATTTACACAGAGACAAATTTGTAATATTTTCTAAATTCAGCAACATAAAATCATAAAACTTTTAAATATTGCAAATGTGTTTTATATTTTTTTCAAATTTTAGATATCATTACGTTTGATATGGTAACAATTAGATATGTGATAGAAATCAATTTTAAGAACGAAAAGATTTAAAACCGCAAAAAAATTGTTATGTACTTATTATTTCCCTTTTGTTAATATTTTTCAAATGTATTTTAATAAATTTTAAAATAATTCGAGATAAAGTTCTTTTCAAAGTTCTTTCACATTCTTTGTTTTATGTCTGCTTTCTTCAAGTTAATAAATTGAGATTGACTCAAAATCGATTCTCAAAATCGATATTTTTTAAAACCAATTGATTTCCATCACATACCTCAAGGTTAATATTAAAAAAAAATATTGTAAATTGTGAATCCTTAAGAAATCTAGTCTAGCAGAAAGAACAGAAGATGAGGAAATGAAAAACTGAGTGGGTTATTCATGCCGAAAAAATGCTGTTGCATGGTGTTATATCTTGTTGAGTTTTTTATGTCTTTCAGAGCTTTTTTTAGTGGAAAAACTTAGCATCACTGCTGTTTAGAGGTGGAGTTATAACAATTGATGTTTAAAAGTAAAATAAAAACAAAAAAAAGACAACAAATAAAAGCAATCTATTCTCTAAAAAAAACAGAAACAAGTACAATTGAATTAAAAAGTTAACAACAACAAAATTATCATGGTATCTCTTTTCAGTATACCAACACTAAGCAATAATGACAAAATACAAAAACGAAACGAGCTTGAATCTGTTTTTCCGTCAGTCATTGCAAACAACAATAGCAGCAGCAGCTGAAGCAGCAGCAGCAATAATAACAAAAACATGATAAAATTCAATCACAATTACAAAGAAAATATCCACAATTCATAGATCATTATTTTTAAGTTGAGTGTACAATTGTTTGAGCTTTTTTCTATTGCGTGGTCACAGATCGAAATTCCTGATAATGGGCGAGGACAAACAAGCCTGAAGAATTACGTATTAAATTGACTAAAGTAACCAGCACTTGAATAAAAGAGGAAGAACCTGCAGTCGAAGATTTTAAGGAGCTGGACTAAAATATTTATTAATTTAATTTTACAATGACATTACACTGTCCTGAAAGCATAAATATAAAGTTAAACAAAATAAATTTAATTTGAGCTAAAAGATTCCTTTTCAGTTTCTATTCGACAGGGCCGTTCAAAAATTAACTTATTTATATTATTTTATTAGATTTGTGTTATTTTTCAAAGGCGAAAACTTTAAATTGACTTAATGATCTAAAATGATTAAGAGCAAACGATCGACGAGTCTCACGCGAAAATATCGTGGTCTATGTACCCATGTTCTATAACGTAAGTGTGGACTCCTCGCAACGCAAAGTTGTGCAACAAAAAATTCCATCGTTTCTCGATTGGTAAGAAAACGTGTGTCTTGTTCATGATATAATAAAATAAACAAGACAAACCCATTAGTACAACAAAAATGTTTATATTTTCTGACTGCCAAACAAATTTCATGCGTAAAAATTAAAACATTTTTTTTTTTCATATTGAATGTGACATTCAGAAAATGTATCATGAGTGATCAGCTGTTTGGACAGGTTTACCTTGTTTATTGTATCATGGTCTGTTTGTTTAATATAAAAAGTTAGTCCCGTTTCACACACTTAAAATTTTGCTCCTCAACTTTTTGTCAATTCCCTTTAGCAGCTTTAGCCTTAATGTTTAGGCAATACAAAATGTGTTGTAAAAATACCTGAGCAACTGTACATAATAGGGTGGCACTGTTGGCACAGCTGAACCTCTAACAAATGTGGAACATCATACAAAGCTGTGGTGTTTGTCAGTTTGGCATCAGCCATATGGTTACGAGTATATTATCAACACAAATTTAGTGTTACATTTAATGGGCATTTAGTCAGGTAAATCAGCTGTACTATCGCTACTACCTTGTTGATATGCCTTGCCACTTCTCCTTCCCCTCTATCCAACAAACTCAAAATTTTGATCAGCAAAATTTTTAAATGTGTGAACCTCCACTTAGCTTTTTTAATGCAATGTTTCCATTAATAATGTGTTTAACCAAGAAAAAAGTCGAGGGCGGTTTCATACGAAACCTTAATTTTTCATCAACAAAAATACTTCATTAACTGTGTGTCTGTTGGGTTTTATTCTCAAATAATGAGTTATATAATTCAAAACTATTTCAAAACATTTGTGGTCACCTTTTCAAAAAAAGGCAATGCGTTAGTTTTTATAGGCGGTGGAGCGCAATTGTTAAATAAACAGAAGCCTATGGCTCGCCATCGCCATCGAATGATTTTCATATATTTTAAATGTTTATAAAAAATTAAATTATCAGCTCAATTATAAATAGATATTCCACATGAAATTTTTTCCTTTTTCCTTTTCTCCTATTATGAATAAAAATTCCCTCATTTTACTATTTAGTTCGTTCTTATCAACCGTGTGAAAAGGAGAAAAAAATAAAAAGCGAAAAAGTAGTTATTCTAAATATATATAAGCTTATGTTTTCCCTAAACAAAAATTCCCTTACAAAACAGAAGGGAGTTTGAGTTAGGTAATTGGACAAATTTTTTCTCAAGAAAACATGAAACAAATTGCTTGCGAATATTTATAATTGGGCTGATTCATTATAATTTTTTTATATATTAATATTTAATTCAATATTTTTGATTTTAGAAATACTATTTTAAGCATTAAATTTTGACGTTGTTAGTGACTTTGTTAGTAACAAATTGCAGAAATACTCTTCTATTGAGATATGATTTTTTTTAAATTAGTAGTTTTTAATCCAAAGTTATTATTATTGTGGCTAATGTTCGTAACATTTTTAGTCAGAAAGATTTGCATATGAGACAATATTCCAAATGAACAAGGAAAAATTTAACATAAATTAATTTCAACTTACACGGCAGAACAGAAACAACGTTGTCTTTCGGGAGCATCTACACTCCATCATTAGAGTTCATGTGTGTTTCCATGTATCCGCCACTGTTTAGGTGGCTCGGTTGAATGTGATTTCAAATTTATATTAATACAAATTATCACCCAAAAATGGATATGAGAGTTATATGTATTGTGAAAGGTATAATTAGTTATTCTTACAGCAAACACAACTTTACCACTATCAATATTCAAATTTTACCATCACTAATTAACGTTAAATTAACCCATTGTTACACGTTTGTTTTATCTCGTGTACCGTTTTCCATCTAATTTTTTGGTTTTACTTAACACAAACTTTTTTTGGTTTTATTAATACTTAAGTACTATTGCTTTTTGTTTTTTTTGTCAACTAGTTGAGTTTTTTTTTAATTTATTTGACCAATTTTAATTAGTTGTGTGACAGCAAACATTACAAGGCTCAATCCAGTATCTAATTGTTTTTATTTTTTAAAGTGATATGATTTTTTATTTGAGTTGACTACACTTTTGTTTCATTTTGCATGGTTCAAGCGAAAACTTTCTCGCAACGCGACCTCCAGAACTCTTCTGACTGCTGATTCTCAAGGTGATAACGTTTTAGAAATACTAAATGCTTTGCGGAACGTATGTTGTTAAGTTGTTGTCCACTAATCGTGTGTTTATTTCGAAATCTTAAAATGCATTTGCATCGTTTAATTATTGCTGCGTATTTATTTATATATTATATTCTTTAATAAAATACAAGTTTTTTTCCTTTCTTAAAGTATTTACTGGTTCTATCATTTTATTTTATTATTTTAGGTCCTTTTTATGAATTTCATAATCGAAATCGAATTTAATTGTTTTTGTGATACTAAAATTATTTACTTATATTTTTTGTACCCTAAATTTTTTGTTCCAAATTCTAAAATGTTTTGATCAAGCTGCTAAAAAACTGTCTTAATTAAAAAATTAAAAATTTTACATCATAAACGTAGTGAGATAAAATTCAACAAAAAATTATTTTTAATTTCATTCATAAATACATGACGCGTTATTCAAGCACCTACACTTAAAGAAAAATATATCGACAAACTTGAATCAATTACTGGCTGACAATTATGGAAAACTACCAAAAAAATCTTTAAAAAAACGACGAAAATCAAATAAAATCCTCCATATTTGGATAAATAAGTTGAGATTGAAAATAATCGTATGTCATTAAAAAAACAATATTTAAAACTCAAAAATATTTAACAAAAAGTAAAACGCCTCTAGAGAAAGTGGGTCAGTAAATTGACATTAATTACACAGTTTGCTTCATATTAAAAAAAACAATAAATTTATTAATTGTATTTTTTTTTAAACTGTGAATCAGTTTTGAAAAATGAAAACAAATTACATATTGCACATGCATTTATTATAAAAAATATGACAAATGTTAGCGTATTAATTTTTAATAAAATTGTCATAAATGCATTTTGATAAACAACTAAAACAAAAATAAATATATTCTAAATTTTTTGTCGGCAAGTCATCGTCAAATAATCTCAAGATTACGACAACAAGCAATCATCTGAATAAACTTAAGAGGCTTTTTCTGGTAACAAATTCATAAAAATAGATTTACAATTTAATCTAAATTTAAATTGCAAATAAGCATCTAAATCTAAATTTAGTTCATGAGTTTTAAACATTTGGCATTTGCTATTTTTTTTTTCTTCTTATAATCAATAAACGAGGCTAAAATAATGAAAACAAATCATTTTAAATAGAGTACAGAAGGAACCAACAGAAAGAAGAACTATTCTTGCAACTGCGTCATAAATACAAATGAATTGTTTTGTCGGACTGAAATGTAAGGCAAGACGGTTAAAACGCAAGATTTGTAAGAAAAATATAAAAAGATTGGCAGCACCGCCTGTGTGCCCCATTAGCCAAAACATTAAAAACAACACCATCATGACCAAACTACATTCATTACCAGATCATTATGATCATGATCGTGATAATCGTTACGCCGGACGGACAAACTGCCAGCCATGAATGAATGTATGTACATTCAATACACTTTGAACATTCAAAAATAATAGCGAACCAAAATACAAACATACAAACACACATGCATAACAATTCTGTCTAAATTTAACAGGTCGTCTAATCTTACTTTCTTGCGTTTTGCTCATCCCAATTGCATTCAAATTACCCGATAGTTCATTTGTTCTGAGGGGCACCCATTTTATTTGTTTATTTTGGAAATTTGTGTAACTTTTTCATTATTTTTTATAATTTATTTTTATACACACAGAAAAAAATAATTTTGGTATTTGATAAAAAAAAATCCCGGTATTCAATTAATTTCTTTTTCTAATTTCCTGTGATAAAGAAAATCGCAGAATTCGTAACTAGAATTGTAAAAAAATTATAAATTTTTTAATTAATAATCGTATTAATTGAATGAATAAAACATTTTATAAATAATTTATAAATATTTCAATAAACTTTATTTCAAGTTCAATTAAATTTTTGGCCAAAATTTGGAGGATTATTGTTTGTTAAAAAAAATATCATTCAGTAAAAATTGCTGTTGATAAATTGATAATTAAATCGATAAAAATATTATTGAAAATCGGAAGAATGTCAATAAATATTTTACTTGGTTTGATAAAATTTTTATTACATTAAAAAAATTTATAATAATATTATTAAAAATATTAAAAAATTAGGAATATTTATATTGCAGAGAGGGAAAGAAATAGTGATAATATGGGCGCGATTTTTTTCTTAACAGACGAAAACAAACAAATCTCTAATCTTGTTCGAAAACTTATCATTTTCGAGGCAATTTATGAAATTGGTTATCTAATAAAATTACCATTAAAGTTTTTTTGTAATCCGCATAACGTCATAAGATTATACAAAAACCTCAAGTTAAAAAAATTCAAAATCTACTTGTTGATTGATTACGATGCACCTTTTCAAAATACTTGTTCCTGGAAAATTTCCCATATTAAAGTTTTACTAATTGCTTAATAAGAAATAAGCTTAAGCTAAAAAAAAATTAGAAAACTGTTTGTTAATTTATCATATCAGAGAGTTTTTTGCCTGTCATGTAAAATTTGTTCAATGTAATTTAGGGATTTTTTGAATATTTCGTAATACTTTCGCCATTTAGTAAAATCATTTCAAAATCTTGACTTGATTCTTTTAACCATTTGTAGAATTTTGCAATACCGTATATGGAAGATAAATACTTGCGAAATACAAAATAAATTAAACGTAAAAAATGGAAATTGTATAAAACAAATCTAAATATAGAAAATAAATAGCTTCAGAGTAATCCATATATAAATATACCGAACATCTTTTGAATTGTTGCAGATGACTTAAGCCCCCCGTTAACAAAGTTTCAAATGAACCACATATCTTTGTATTCGAAAATTTGGAGTATATGCTTAAGAAATTTTCAATGTACACAGATCTGTGGTTTTCAAGAATAACAATATATTTTAATTTTTTCTCATTTCGCGTTAATGATACCAAATTGTTACATTTTAAAAGTTTTTTTTAAAGGTAAAATAAAATTTCAAAAAATATGGACCTTTATCACTTCTTTTTCTAACACAACAACGCAACTTCTACATTTAGTCAAATAAGTTTCAACACTAACGTAATTATTTTCTTATGAAAAGAACACTGGGTCAAATATCGTGGCGTTTCTTCTTAAAACACGTAAGCGCCATTTTTCGAAATTAACTTTTCTGGTTTTTTTGGTAGAAAATAACATTTTCCACCATAAAAACTTCCTTAAGGATTTAAAAATGGTCTTAAAAGACGAGTAGTTGGTATCGAATAATAAATTTGTTCCAGTTTTTTCTTTATATATAATGAATCTTGACAATCGAAAATAATTAAAATAACAATAATCTAGCAAAAAATTAACCGGTTAATCGATGAACCATAAATCGACTGAATACTCTGATTCACAAAGAATAGTGAAGCTAACGCTCTGTTTCCCCGTTCAAAACACTACAAGTCTTATTGTGAACTACAGGGTTATCAAACTTATCAAAAATACTAAAATACTTTTGCCGCTTGATGATAAAGCAACAGAATAATAACAAATTAAATCAACCACAAATAGAACAAAAAGAGAAGAACAATAAAAAGAAAAACTATTACCGGCATCATGCCTAAATTAGCCGCACGTCGTCATAAAATGTCGAATTTTACAAAGCAGCGTAACATTCATCTGCCGCGAAATCTACATGCAGCCCATCCATACACTCACAACATTTATTGAGTATTTGTTGTCTATGAATAGATGATGATAATGATTAACATCAATAACATCACTTTTAAAATCATGACGATGCCTTAGAATATTTTCAAAACCCAGCAGGTGATTGTTGATCTAAAAGTTGTATTCATTGCGCGTTTGACCAAAACAAAAAGAAGAAAAATTTAAGTTCTTAAAAAACTCTTCAGCAAATATAAAATTTTTAAAACTAAAACAAAGTTATCAAATCGTGCCCTAGATGGCACTTTATGACTATTACACTACAAACGCTGCACAGTGGGATATTTGAGAAAGCTGTCAACAAATCTGCAGCCTATAAACGAGTGTGCAGCTCAAACTAATTTTCTCATAACTAAAAATGCATTTATTTGTTAAATAACAATAATAATTTTCATTAAAAACGAAGCAATAAATTGGTCTTGATTTGACTTTTTATGTAGCCACCTCGCCTACATAAGAAAGTCCTATTTGGAAAACTTTTTGTATGCACTCAAAAGAAACATCAATCCAACCGTGCTTAAATCAATCCCCAGCGCTTTTAAAAGTACAGTAATCCCAGATTTACTTCATTCAAGTACAGAAAGATTGATTTAAGTACGGACGGATTTAAATTCGCAATTTAATTCAAGAATTTTTTAGTTGATTCAATATTATTCACGTGATTAAAGAATTTTTTACTTAACTCGAGGATTGTTTATCTAAAGTAATACCGTTTTCGGCTTGATTGAAGTACATTTTATAGTTATTTGTACTTAAAATTTTGAGTAAGATTCGTACTTAAAGTAAGTATAAAATACTTGAATTTTGTACGGCGTTTTTCTTTCTGTGTGCTCTCCTTAGGGTTAATGAAGGACTTCAAGTCAATTGTCACTCCTTTAAGGACAAGCGAAAATGTGCTTTAGCCGGTTTGTTTATTTAAAAAATAAAGAATTATTTAAATTTTTATACAATCTCCCATTGTGTGATGACTGCGATCATAAAGACGATGAACCGCAAAATCTATTGCATTTTTTATAGTTTTGTTTTTTAATAATTACGTCAAAATTATTTTACAACCAGCCCCCACCAAAATAATTGTTTATATATTTAATAAACATTTACATACGAGTATAAAGGGTTATTTCGTTGCCTTCGTTTGTTTTATGTGAATTAGCTGACGCACATTGCAGGCATAAAAATAGAATTTTCACATCGTCAATTGCTGGCATTCCTATAATTTTGGGTAATTAGTTGGAATTATTTGTAAACTGAGCGAAATCAAGTTCATATTTTGTGTTTTCTTTACTAAAATTGCTTAAATACCCTACACCAACTCAGATCGAGAATATATTTCGCAAATACTTTAGACCAGTGCTATTCAACCTTTTTGGCTCGTGTACCACTAAATTCACGACAAACTTTTCGCGTACCACCAAAAAAAATATAATGTACTGAAAAAATAATTAGATCAATAAATACCAAACAATTTTAAAATTTTTAATCCATTTTATTTATTAATAATAAAAAACAATAAAATTAAAAAAAAATAATAAAAATCACAAAAAACATAACAAGAACATGTACATTAAAAATATATTTTAATAAGGAAATCTTTCATTTAATTTTTTATTAAATGTATGTAGATGAGAGTGTTACTTAAATTTAAAAATTCAAAATTTTACAAAAAAGGTATACTTTTATGATGATTTTTCTTTTTGTTTCCAATTGCAAAATAGAAATCGTAAAAATTTTAAAAGATTTCGCGCACCACCTGGAAATTTTTCGCGTACCACCAAGTGGTACGCGTACCATAGGTTGAATGGCACTGCTTTAGACAATTCAACTAGTCCTGGTGTTAAAGAGACTAAAGCAGCGCACAATGCACAAGCATATTAACACCTATCGCAAACTGTGTATAGAGTTGGAGCTTAAGCCGATGCCTATAATCAGCATTGCCAGCGTAGCAGTCGAAGTACATCCTTTCAAATAAAGAACAAAAATCACAAATGCATTTATAACTGGTGAAGTTATGGGAGAGCAAACATATAAAAATACAAACGAATTTATAACCACCTCCTTTCTTTAGAGATGATTAATGACCAGTGATGTCAGTTTAGCCTATTTACTTGTATTTTAGCCTCGTTATTTACGTTTTAGCTTCGTCGCTTTTTTAACTTTTTTTATTTTAAATTTAGCTTTGAAAGGGCATAAAAATCATAAAATCATCTTGAAACATAAAAAATTTGATCCAATGTGCAAACGTAAGTACACTGAAGACAAAATTGCATTGATTGAAATCCAATGGCGAAGTCTTTTAAGTAAGAAATGGACAAATGTTGAGTCAACATTTGAGTTCTGGGTGGAGGTGTGACAATTTAAAAATGCACTGCAAGAAAATTCATTTGTTGATTTGGTTAATCAAGTCTTTCAATAAGAAGTTTCATATTGATATGTAAAAAAAAACAATATATTTAAGCGAAATCATCGGGTGCTTATTTAATTAAAAAGATGAGAGTATCCCATTAATAATGGAAAGCAATATAATTTAAGTCACCGCCATGGCTACGGTATTTTTTAGCCTCTTTTAGATTTTATTTATGGGTGATTTATCTTTTTCTGGCCTTTTTAAAAAGCCGATTTAACCTGTTTTTTTCTCCAGCTATTGGCAACACTGTTAATAAATAAAATTATAAAATACATAGATGGAAAATGTGTTTTTATATTTGTTCATAATTATTGCAAAACAAAATATGACTGCCACAACAAAAAATAGTTGTGTTGAACAGTATTTCGTTGTAGTAAGCAATGTTTGGTTGTAGCAAACAGTCCATTGTTACTTTTTTGATATTAAAAATATATGTACCTACTATGTGTCGTGACGAACCAGTTCTTATTGAAATATATATGTGTCTTGAAACGATTTATTTGGCTGAAGTTCACCCATTTTATTTATTCTAATTTTTTATTTCATTTTTATTAGAAATTTTTTTTGGATAAATTCATTATTTTTATAAGAGAGTACTTACAAACATTAATTATAAATAACGATGGTACGCGTCAAAAATATGCATAGTTACGTGGTCATAGTTGGTTGAATACTAAAAAGAAATTCAACTACAAATGACGGAAACCAGACAACATGATAATAAACGGTTTATTCTCAGCAGCCAATGGCGCTGAATAAACGAGAGAGACTGGAATATATGGAGTAGTAATTCATTAGAGATGGGATTTCGTACTAACCGAAATTAATTTAACATGTAAAACTTAATAAGTTGCACTTTTTGTATTCTAATTCGTTAAATAATACGGTTAAATATTTGATATTCCGAATCACTAGTATCCACCGTCAAAAGTGGTAAAATCTAACAAAGGACGCTGATGAGATGGTGTAGCTACCTCGAAATCAGTACTGATCCGTTCTGCTAGCCTGATGAATAATAAAATTGTTCTATATATAGTACTCTCTTATAAAAATAATGAATTTATCCAAAAAAATGTCTAATAAAAATGGAATAAAAAATTAGAAGAAATAAAATGGGTAAACTCGGGTTTGAACTTGAGCCAAATTAATCGTTTCAATTTACATATATACAATATATATAAGTTCGACTAATTACTTACAAACATTAATTTCACTATTTTTATATTGTAAAATATCTCAAATTTGAGCGCCGCTGCTTGTTTTTATCGAGTTTACTGGCAATAAGCTTAAATGAATTGTTCAACGATAGTCTCACTATTGAGAAGATACATCGAATGGACACAGAACTATAGATAGTATCCATAATGTCAATGGCTTGTCAGCTCGAATTCACAACAGTTGAACAACTTTTGATTTCAACAAAATCTTGATTGACACACATAAAAGAAAATGTTGTTCGATTATAAATAAATTATGTTATACGGTTAATATATAAAATATAAATATTTTAGGTATACTCACATTCTCGTAACGGTTTGATTTCTGAGAACTAAAACTTGTGATTGTATCACACAGAAAATCAGACAATGTAAAACCAGCGAAAACAAGGTTGATTTTACATTTTTCGTTAATGATTTTGCTTCATAGTCGTTTCATTTTAAATCAACATGACTCTACGATAACTTGCAAACAACAGCAGCCCATTTCAATATAACATGCGAGTCTTATTAAATAAAAATGTACGCACATTAAAATAATATGACGAATCTTGTTAAATCAAAATTATGTAAAATATTAATAATGGAAATAGTGCCATTAAAAAATTAAAATCTAAAATTTTAGCAATTTCCATAAAAAGCGCCAAAATTATTTCAGTTTGAAACAACATAAAATTCATTGAATATGTAAGTAAAGTATAATGTTGTGTTAATAAGATTTAATGATTGATCGAACACAAAATTCTTTAAAAAATTAATCCGATACTTATATTAAAATAACACTAAATGTTTGTTAGTTCAAAATGATAACCTTAATTAAATAACCCATAAAAAATTTAATAAAAACGATTTCTAATATGTATTTACTTTTTTTAATATTTATTTTATTTACATACATTTGGTGCTAATGCCAAATCATCAGCAGACCTTAAACCATATTTTTGAAAAGTTTCAAATCTCTTATCTTATACGAAAACTTTAAAAAAACCATTTAGAATTTCTTATACTTATGTAATTTTTAAAATTCTCTTTGAAATTCGCGGCATACTTATTTGCAATGTTGATATAAAATGTAGAAATTTCGTCTTTACACTACTCAATGTTGATTTTATCAAATCCAAAGTTAATTCAATGTAATAATTTATTTATTTAATTACGAAGCTGAGTTTTGTAAATTCAACATTGCACAATGTTATTTTAACTACGAAAAATGTTCAATCTACTAATTGTTAGTTCAAATTTAAAGTTATAAACATTATATCAATATGAATATATGTTAGCTTTCCACAAATTCAACATTTTTGCACAAAAAGTACATGACATGAAATCAACATCGTTTAATTATGGTTTAACATTGATGCTTTTTTCTTTGTGTACTTGATCATAATAAGTTTATTTTTTACACGACCATAGTATATACATGAATATTTTATTATAATATTATAATTATATGCTCAAATATTATTATTAATTTATAAAAAAACTTAAAACTGCTTTGGTTTGACAATAACATGATTCTATTACAACCATAACCACGTTTTCTTCTCTGTGTGTACTTGTTGCTGAAGTGCAAGGACTTTAGGATTTTTTGGTCAATTAAAACATAAAGACTGAATTATTTTCAAAGTCAAAGAGAAATACACCGGAACACCGCTAACTGCTTTATTGGTAGAGGCTTATTCATTCGGATCAATTTAGATTTTCTAACACTCTTTTTTATGTATTGTTTTTATTTGCTTTTAAATGCAATAAGTACGAGTACGTTCATATCCAATCAAATTAATAAAAATTATATGTTTAAATTGATTATGAATATATACGAATATATTATACAGGGTGGCGTGAAATTAATCATCCTTCCTTCACAGTATCCATTGTGGCTGCTGCAGTGTGTGCGGTTAAACCGTCTTCTTGAAAAAACATGTTCACCAAGCCCCGCTCATTCAATTCCGGCAGTAAGAAGTCGGTTATCATGACCGTGTAGCGTCTCCACATCCACAGCCGGGATATTCCACCAGAACGGCTACGCCCTGCGAGACATTTCGTGGTTCCATTCTGTTCGATCCAACAGCTAAGCGGCAGAATGTTTGCCCATTTGACGCTACAAAATTAGGAAATCGATGTCGAAATTCACGTTGCGCTCATACCACCGAACGTTAAAAAAGTCAACCCAATTATTCCACGCTATTCTTGCGGAGTATAGCGATCCATTGCTTCTCTGTTTGTATACTGCAGCAGCCTAGTTCACAACTGTCAAATATGATTGACGTACATTTGCAAAAATCATAGCATCTTCCGAAAGGCTGACTACTTTTGCCCCACCATCTACTTTCGGAATTGTTTATAATGCTTTTGCTATTCAAATAATTTCTTTTCTCATTAGAAAAATTTATTACACGTGTTGTAGTTATTGTTGCAGACAGTATTTATAAGATAAATATTTTTGCATTGATTTTGAACTTAAACTGTTTGGTTTTTGTATATTTCTTTGGACTTGTGTTTTTTCTTTTTAGTATTTTTAATATTTCTAAATTTAGAATTATGTTCGAATAATGAAAACTATTTTTAAATATTTAGTAAAGGTAATGTTTCGAATATATTATGGATTTTATTAGCTGTGCTCATTTCATATGTTTATTTCTTTGAAAATTTTTGAGAAAAAGGAAAGCCAAAAAAGCTGGGAAGATTTTAAGTCTCAAAAAACATAAACGAAAATTGGAAAATTCTTTAATTGAGATATTGATATAACATGAAAGCATATTTACTTGATCCGCTTTCTAGATGTAACAAAAATTTAGATACTAAAGAATTGCAAAATCATCTCAAGAACAATTTATTTAAGAAACAAATATTTATTTTTTAAGAGCTCAATGTTGCGCGACAAAATAAAAGTCGCGGTATATTTCAACTTTATGTTTTAAATTTGTAGCAGTACTTCTGTTGCAAATACAAAATTACAAAATTCACCAAAGTTATTTATATTTCTTAATATTGCGCACATGGCTAAGTAAACTTCATCTTCATATTGAAAATAGTTTTTTTTTCACTTTATATCCGTAATGTATTTAAAACCTTTTTGTTTTGCTTTTACAATTCGATTCGTACTCAATTTTGTATCAGCTTAAAACATTGTGCTCGAATTCAGGATCATTTAATTCAATATTCAATTTTTTATCTTTTTAAAATATTATGTTCGAATTAAGCTTAATTATTTTACAAACAGCAGCTTATCTAGAGAAACTTTTTAAACTTTTCATTTAACATCCTTAAAAAAGGACTTAAACGCAATTTCAAAATATATTTCTGTTTAACTTATCATTGATTGGGAAAATAAAAAAATCTGTACACTATTCCAGTATATCGCCGTTTTTAGGAAAGTTTTTTTAAGAACTCTATTATTTTATCCAACTCAATTAATGTTGCGGAATCTTTAGTGACCTATTTAATGGCCATGTCATTTTACTAGATTAATTGACATCAATTGTTCGAATTATTCATTAATCGAAATTAACTATTTTCATTATATGATCATTGATAATGGAAAAACTTTACACGATTAATCGAACAAAGATTAATCAAGTGGATACTCTAAAACTTAATGTAAAAACATATCAATATTTAAATTAAATTAATTTATAAGTGATTGTTCTTTTGGCTAAAGTTCGTAACATTTTCAGTCAGCAAGAATTTGTCATGGGACAGTATTCCAAAGGAACAAGGGAAAATTTTAACATCAATTAATTTCAACTTACACGGCAGAACAGAAACCAACGTTGTTTTTGGGGAGCCGCTACACTCCCATCATCAGTGTTCATGTGTGTTTCCATGTATCCGCCACTGTTTAGGTATCTCGGTTGAATGTGATTTAAAATTTGTATTTCTACCAATTATGACTCAAAAAAGGAAACGAGAGTTATTTGTATTGTGAAAGGTATAATTAGTTTTTCTTACAGCAAACACAACTTTACCACTATCAATATTCAAATTTTACTATCACTAATTAACGCTAAATTAACCCATTGTCTCATGTCCAGTTCTTTCAGACTAAAAATGTCACGAACTTTAGGCAAAATAATAATCACTTTGGATCAAAAACTACTAACAACCAGTTTGTTCGAAATATAATCACTTTATATAAATTAATTTAATTTATTTTTACTATTTTAACATAAAAAATTCATTTGTTAAACAAAGCTAAAAAATATATTGAAACGAATTGTTTGGGTCAAGTACAAATCCGAGTTTACCCATTTAATTTTTCTAATTTTTAGACATTTTTTAAATAAAGTCATTATTCATTATTAAGACAATACTACTTGGAGCAATTTATTGTTCATCAGACTTGCAGAATAAATCAGTACTGATTTCGAGGTCGCTTCACCATCTCATCAGAGTTCTTTGTTCAATTTTCTCCCTTTTGATGGTGTATTCTAGTGATTAGGAATATCAACTATTTAACCGTATTATTTATAGAATTATTTTATTTCTAAAAATTAGGAAATGATACATATATGGGTATACTCGAATTGGAACTTTAGCCAAACAATTCGCTTCAGTAATTAGAAACATTAATTTTCAAAGCTAAAAAAGTAATGCTATATACCTGAATCCTTCTTGTGCTGAAGTTTTGGTTTGAATTATAGACTTATTAAATTGTTGGGAAATTGCAGCTTTCTTAAGAGCAACAAATGCTATTTTCTGTTGTCCATTGTATGGAAATGTTTAGGGCATTATTGGCTTCGTCTACTTTAAGTTTTTGTGCTTTTTCAATTTGTAGAGTCTCTGAAATTTCAAAAATTTTGGGATTTGAGCAGTTTTAAAGCGGAGTTTCTGCGTGTGAGCATAAAGAGTTAAGGGAATGAAGTTCGATAAAAAATTTCAAAATCGGTCCATAAGTGGGGGAATTGTGCGATTATTTTGCAAAAAGGGACGATAAATGTGGGAGTTCCACTTCAATTTCTTAGGGGCCAAACACAAGCAAACACTTTTAAATAAAATAAATTTTTTTATTGTCCAATAATGGAATAATTTGATAATCAACATTTCGAGCGGGCAAATTCTCTGGCCGATTAAGAAAAAAAAATATAAAACCAAACTGCTATCATGATGTTTCAAACAAAAATATAATTTTCCAAATTAGTTTACAAAGGAGTTGTGCGTGTAAAAACATTGAAAAAAATACGGTCGAATTGATAACCTCAAGACGGTCAAAAATGATCAACTCTGACGTGTGGAAAACGTTTAAAACGGGTTCTTTGGTGCAACTTTGTTGAATCAAAAATGCAGAGATACAATTGCCTAAAATTTAATAAAACTGTAAAGGCTGCACTGGTTGATACTCTTTTTTTAAGTTTCCTTATAAAGAATGCAAAGTAGAAAAATTACCTGTTGCTCAATTTAGGTGTTGCAGATATCGGTAGTTTTGCGAATCCAGCTCGCACTGTTTTTTGTTTTGCACCAATTAAAGGCAGCACTTCAATAATTTTACCCATATTATTTATTCATGGATTTAAATCAAACCCGAATGATTTGTGAATATTTTATGTTATGCTTTTATTTGATTAAGCTCTTAATTATTATTTTAAAAGCGTTATAGGTATAATTAATTTTATTTATAAATCAACGAAACTTAGAAATCGGTTTGTTATAATTTTACTTTTTGTACTTGACTGCTTTTTACTAGAGCACGGCAGAATAATATTTTCGTTAAAAATAGGAATTTAATAAGTTGTTGTTGTCAGAGTGCATCTTTTAAAATGTATTTTGTTGTTAACAACATTTTTTATTTTTAAAACAGTTTTTCTTTTCTCATTTATGCCACACTGTGACGCATGTTGCAATGTCCAAACGAATAATTCTTAAAGTTTTAACAAGTTGACATTTTTCCTCTTTCAAAACACATTGTTGTTTTTCTTTTGTGGTTATCTGCTGTTGCAAATACTTTTATGAGTGCATGCACATTAAATAATATTGTATTAAGTATACAGTTTTTTTTGTAAACTTAAATAATACTATTTTACTCGCTGCTTTTCTTTTAATTTCACTGTTGTTTGTTCGTTCATTCAGTCTTTATTTCTTGACGTTTTTTTTGTTGCTTTTTGTCTTTTCTCGAAAAATGACATAAATCCCTTTAACTGCATACAACAATATTATTTATGTTAAACTTTGTGCCATACTAAATTATCAATGTACCAGTACTTAAATTTATGTATGTTTGTCAGAGAATTTTTCTGAAAGTAGCATTTACTAATGATACAGCAATACACTCGAGGAAATATCTCTGTTATCGCTTTTTCCAAATTTATTCCAAGAAACATTCGAGGTTTGAAGCATTTGTTCATTTATTTTTTTTTTCAATCCAATAATTCAATATATTTTGTAAGTGATTTAAATATAATTACTGTAAATGTAACTGCTGTAAAAACACTTTTTTCTCTAATAGTCCAAAAAGTTGAGATTAAAAAATATTATCCAAGGTCTGTGTTGCCAGGAGCTGGAGCAAAAAGAGGCTTTTCGTCAAACATAAAAATGGCTGAAAAATTTTTATTAATTATTTAACGTTTTATTTATTATTAATAAAAAAAAAGCATAAAACATATTAAGTTATCAAAAAAAAAATAAACTTCAACAATAAAGCAATTTTTTGATTTCGCTTTCTTTTACAATGATAGTTTTTCGAGCGTTGCTGCGCATATAAGATAAATAGTGTGTGTAATAACAGCACTTGTATATTAAATATTTGCAAATATTTTATATTTTGTTTTATTTTTTTGGCTGCATTTCATTTTTAATACAAGAGTTAGCATTCATTAGGTTTTCTACGACAATAATAAAAGACACACACCAAAAGAACTACAATAAATAAAATAGTATAATAAAAAAATTAAAAAAACAAGGAAAAACAAAATATAAAAATAAAAAATAAAAAATTTAAATGACAACATAATTCGCCAGTATATCATAATCAAAATACGCCCACATCTTGCGAGACAAAAGTATTTTCATGCAACATTTTTTCGTTTTCTTTTTTATATTTTTCCTCTTTTTTTATTTTTTATCGCTGTAGTTCTTTTTTTTCTGATAATAAAAATTATAGCAACAAACTGTAAAATACTTATTAAATATTGAAAATTATATAGTTAAAAAAAACAAATTTAATAAAAGTCATAAAATCAGAATGAAGGCAATGGGAGCAACCAAATATTTAAAATAAAATGTTTTTGTTTTTTAAGCAACAAAAAAATTGATGTGATTTAGTCGCTTTTATAAAATTACAGTTTTCTTGACTATCGGAAGTGAAAGATAAGTTGTGAAGAAATATTTCTTCATACAGCTTTTTTAAATAACAATTTATTCATAAACGATTGTTAAAGTTAAATCGTGCATTGAAAACGGAATTTGGTTTTTTAAACCAGTTTTAACTTTAAAAAACGCTTATGAATAAGACCGGATATAATTAAATGATATAAGCTAAATCTAAAATACAACCAAAACTTAGATAACTTTAAGGTAGAAAAATATTTTTTAATATTTTATATATTGATTGACGAGTAACTCAAAACGTTATCATGAATATTTACATTGATTTTCAGAGTACTTGCTTCAACTGGACATTTTGATTGAATTCTATCACGTGTGGATATAAGGTCACCAATTGTTTGGGGACTGCACGAGATATACTTTTCCCCATTTTTCTAAAACAAAAAGAATTGTCTTAACTAATCGATTGTTAAAAACAGAAACTATTATATTTTTAATTCTTAGAAATTAAACTTTTTGGCACTTATAAATAGCATAAATATATTTAACATCTAGATAAATTCTGCGTCTACTAAAACTAATTGTTTTTTATGCTTAATTTGCAACTATGACATAACTCTCGAAATATTTATATTTTTTGTGCCACTAAAATACCGAATACTACTCATCAATTGTATCTATTGTTAATTTTTAACATGATTTTTATCTTAAATCGTTTTTTCTACCTTCATTGTCAACGTATAAAGTACAATACCAAATGTTGTTAAGGCATTTCAAAACAATTTTGTAATTCGACAAAAAAATCTTTACCATCAATTAATATTTATTTGATTTTCTCTTTAACAATTATAATTTCAAATGCTGATTTTTTCGTTTGGTTTCATGTAATAAATCTAAATTTGTCATTTGTTCATAACCTTTGGCTAAAATAATCAAATTTCATGTAGCAATTGATGTTGACGTGATGTCTGAACGAACAATTGGTCAATTACAATGACTCATCTGGTTTTGCAAAACATAAAAAAAATAAATTTTAAAACATACTTACCAAACTGTTTGACTCATAAACTATACTTATAGAGGTATGACAGTATATGAGGTATTTTTTTCTTTGTTCATTTAAAAATCCCTGTTAAGGTAAAGTGGCATTCAGAACATCCGATAAATTTTTCCCATTGCTCTGTGACAATGCCTTGTAACTCAGCTTAAGCAGAGTCCCTTGCGTATAACCAACACGATCTGCTTCAAAACCAGAAAAGTTTGGCAGATCTACTCTTTTGCAATTTGGGGTTTTCCGGTTTAAATTTTTTCAGTGTAATAAAAGATTCGTGACATGTGACAATGCCAAAAATGCTCAGTAAGATATCCCATTTCACCACGAATACACAAACGAACGAGCAACGCTTGCAAATCATTGAATTTTATTGTCAAAATTCGTGCTGTATGCGAAATGTGTTTCGTAATTTACGTCCATTTTACGGGACATTAATCCACCAACCCGTTTGCGAAATGTGCGTACTGACGAGAATAATGCGATGTGTGAATGCTGTCAACAATTGTGCTTGTGTTATTCGACCACCTGGAAGATTTTCTGTCAGGACGCCCGTATGAAACCAGCTGCTGAAAAAACTCAATGGGTACCTCAACAAACAGAATTGCCGAATTTGATGTGAGGACAGCCAGAGGCAGTTCAAGAGCTGTCAATTCACTCAGAAAGATATACAAATAAAACTAAAATCTTTCACAATTTATTGTTTATCATTAAAGTTAAGAAAATCATTTGTTTTGTTTACGATTGACATTTCGGTATCGAACAAAGTTTCCAAAGATAACACTCGATCGGTGACTCGCTATCGAAAGCCATCATCTCAAGCGTTATTTATTTTTGTTCGATATCGAATGCCATAATCCCAAAACAAAAATGTTCGATCTAATTAGCTCGATATCGAAAGCGGTAATTTTTTAGCACGCAATAAAATTAATAAGTAAGCAATGGACCATAGACATAAGACACTTGATATCAAACACAAAAATTCCTTCAAAAGCACAAGTTCTGTGGCTTGAGCACACAACTTTTATTGTGGTTTGTGTATTCAATTACTTCTAAATGTCTGCAAAAGTGATAACGCCATGTTAAAATAATGAATTAAAATGCCCAACTAAAAAAATTGTTTATTAGCATTTCAATTCATTACTTTGCTATCAAAGTGTTTGGTTGATAGTTTTTCCTTCGACGGAAATAGAATAGATAATTTACAACCTCGGAAGGACTTTCAATTTGTAGCTTTTAATACTCTTAGGGCCATTATTACTACTTGCTGTTAGTTAAAAGTAGGTTGTTGTCGGACCGATAAATGGCTTTGCGTTATAAAACCTTCATTTTTTATTTTTTTATCCATTAAATATTATTATTATTATTGTCAATAGGAATAACAATAAAAAAATGGAAGTTGTAGTCATGGAAATAATATAATAATAAATATACGGCAAGTTGTAATAATGATCCTTAGTACTTTTTTAAAACTTCTTTAATTTAAAAATATGTTTTTATGAAAATAAAGTTGTAAAATATCGATACTTTTATATTCGCGATACCACTCGAGAACTATTTAGTACTCGTATTGGGTCATCATTACTCAATACTCAAAAAGGTGTCTTGATTTAAAAAACTAGTTGAAACAAAAATTCCAAAAAAAATTGTTTTATTAAAAATGTTGCTTAGTCCTGGTCCGTACTTGCAAGTTTTGTTGCAGCAACTTTATATTTTTTTTAGTGAGAATTGCTGCAACGAAAATTGCAAGTATAGACCGGGAGTTAGTTTTTTAAAATTAATTTATACATTTTAATCAGGGGGCGTATTACGGCATTCGAGATCTAACGAAATTTCCATGCAAAGGCAAAAAATGTTGTATGGGATTTCGTTCGATATCGAATGCCGTAATTTGCCCCCAGGTCTTACAATATTTTAAACAAATAAATCTCTTTTTGTTCTTTAAATTTTATATTTTTTAAATTTATTTTTACATCATTTGTAATATATGTAGCTGAACAATAAAAGTGTTGAAATGCGCTACCAGTATTGAGTAATTATTATCCAAATATTAAATAATTACACAATTCGATACTGAAAGTAGTTCATTATACAGGATTATTAAAATGTGATGTCACTTATAACAAAAGTAGGGAGATTTTAGTTTTAACACGACGTAATAATAATAATAATAATAATACAATTGATACAATTAGATATAATTTCTATAAATAACAATTATTTAATTGGACTACCCAGTAAACATTAGCAGTACAATTAATACAAAGTGCTAATTTTAGATTTAAGGTCACATTAGTTATTATAAAATTTTTGTTTTATAAGTGAAGAATAAAAAGTAAGCTCATTTATAAACGTTTAATAAGACTAAATTAACTATTAAATGTTTTTATTAGATGTTTGGTTGAATGTGTGGGGCATACTCTTAGGAGGGAAAAAATAAATATTTGCTCCTTTAGCTTTGTGTGTTAAAAGAGTTTAAAGTAGCGCCTTAAGGTGATTAAGGTTTTTACAGCTGCTTTAAATTATTTTGTTTTGATTGGTTACATTTTGTGGCTGACGGTTGCTTGAAATTTGGGTAATAATTTCTATTAAAAATTAAACAGAATTTAAATCATAATAAAAATATTATGATCATAACAGTTTCTTTTATTCAGTGCAACTTGGCAAATATTCCAAAAGTATTTTTTATATATATTTTTAAATGAGTGTCCCGGAATCACGAAGGAATCTATATTCGGATCTTTTGAAATTTGATCAATGGTCACGAAAAATACCGAATGTATGCTTTTATAAATTAACCGATTGAGGCAATTAAAAAGTTATTATATACGTTACTTGTTCACACTTAAAAAAACAAAATTAAAACTTAATAGCAAACACGTTTTTATGACTAAAAATGCCAGACAATTAATATTTTAAAGTAGGCTGGAAGCTATAATAAATATGTGAAAATTAATGCGTGTTTATAACAGCTTTATAGCGCTATTGTATATTTTTATAAATACTATTTTTGCTATGGTTTTTCTTTTGATCCTCTAATAAATAATGAATTTATGAATTTGACTGTTAAGATACAATATCCATGTGAACAGTTTACCACACTCATTATTTTGGAGCCTTAGTCCCGGTCCATATTTGCAATTTTTGTTGCAGCAAGTATTGAATATGTGGGAGAGTGGTGAAATAGAAATATAATTATTTTGTGATCCTCTCTCGCTCTATCTCACTAAAAAATAAAAAGTTGTTGCAACAAAAGTTGCAAGTCTGGACCGGGACTTGCATTTGTATTTTATATTCAAATTGTAAAATCAATTATCACTATAAACTTTAACCATGACAAAACCGAAATTCAAAAATAAAAAAAAAACTTTTAATGCGCAAAATTATTCAATGAAACAAATGTAAAGAACAATTATATATCGAGAGCTTATATTCAAAAAGTACCATCTACAGGCTGATAATTTTTTGGGATTGAAAAAATTACTTTCGTTCTCGAATTGCTAAAGTTTTGACCAATTAATCTTCTAATAATATTAACTGCCAATGTTGTAGAATATTGATTCTCCAAAACTTTAACGGCGTTATTCATAAAAATTAAAAAAAATTAAAATCAATAAATTTCCCGAAAAATGTTTTTATAAAATGTAAATATATTTTTTAACAAAATGTGAAAATAGCAAAGTGTCCTTTTATTTTTGGTTTAAAGAAGGGTGAAAGCAACAATAAAATTTTAGATTTTATAGATGCTTTATTAAACGTTTAAAAGCCTTTTAATAACTTATGAATTTAACTTTATTGAATTTTGCTTAAAAGCGGTTTATAATAACCCAACTGTAAGTTTTTATGCATATGGCTGTAAAACTTTAATAATGAGAGAACGAAACGAATTTTCGGCCCCCTAAAAAATTTTGTGTTTCGAGATAGAACTATTTGAACATAATCCGTCGATAATATACTCGTATATGGCTTGAGGAACGGAGAACTATGTAGCTAAATTAAACCAACAGTTATGTAAGTTATTTGACCGTGGGCCACCTTTAATCGAGCACACGCTCTTCTGCACGCTCTTGCACAACGTTTCACGCGTTCTAACCGAAAATTCGGCCTTGTAAATGAAACGACGTGGTTAATTATCATAATGTGACTGAGTTTATTGTTCATCTTTGCTTTTTTAAATCAATAACATATTTCATATTTAATTTTTAATTGTCGATTCCAGATAGTAAAATAATAATAATAATAATTACAGATATTTACAGATATTAATCTTTACAAATTCCCAATTGGAACTTTAGCTTAATATGTTATCAGGCTGCTAACTTGTACACCACCATTTATAGTTGACAGCTTGTTTTTATACACAATCTCCAAACAACGTACTAATTTTTATAAGTGCATAAATAATGACTTAGCATTTTTATATAAATATCTACAGCCGAATTCATAATGATAAGTTGTGTACTGCATATCTATTGGATTGATTGGCAATGCTTAACTAGCAAATATACTTGTGTCATTGAACAAAGTTTCATTTACTGAAACCCCAAAATGCAAGAAAACACAGTTGCTTACAATAAAGTTTACATTTTCATCTTGATCCTATTGCCAAGTTTTCTTTGTAGAAATATTTTTGTTCCCTTTTTCTTTCTAAATATTTTACAAAACAATTTAAAAATAATTTACTTGTGTCAAAATCTTCATTGATTTTACAGTCAAAAGTGGTGAAATCAAACAAGAAACGGTGATGAGATCAACACTGATCCGTTCTGCTAGTCTAATGAACAATAAATTTGTTTCAAAAAAGTAATCTCTCAATAAAAAATAGTGAATTTATCCAAAAACTATTTCTATAAATTTGAAAAACTCGGATGTGAACTTAGGCCAAAAAATTGCTTTCAATATAATACAAATATAAGTTCGACTAATTACTTACAAACATTATTACACTTTTTTTAGACAGTGGATGTAAAAGTATTCATAATGAATACGCCGGCTGCTAAAATACAAACAAAACACAAATTTAATAGTTGTTCTAGTTTATTTGTAAACAGTAGCGTTATCGTTCGAATAAAAATTATTCGAATAATTCCAATAATTTTTTTCATTTTTTGTTTGAACGAACAAACATTTTTCAATTTAGAATAAAAAATTATTCGAATAACTTTTTTCGAATAATCAAACGTTCGAATAATTAATGAGCGACTTATAAAATCATTAAATATTTTAATATTATTCGTAACCTCAACTACGATGAAGAATAAGATGACGTCTCTTAGGTAACTGATATCGTTTTATTAACTGATTTAAAAAAGTCTAAATATAAAGTAAGAAATTGCACAAACGCAAAAATCGTTAACAATATTGATGATTATCTGATCTATTTAGAAAAATCAAAGAAAAGAACAAACAAACTTGATGTACTATTTAATGCTGTTTGAACTGTAAATTTTTTTTCTTTGTTCGTTCGAATTATTCGAAAAAATTTCAAAATTATTCGTTTATCATGAAATTTTATTCGAACAAATAAAAACACGAATAATTAACAGCCCTAGTAAACAGTCTTCTACATTTTTCTGATTAATTTTTGGGTGATATTGTAAGGGAATGGTTGCTGGGTACAGCAGGGTTACTAAACAGAGATAAGCTCTCTTATCACATGGCAACGAAATATTGATAAAAATCTGACAAACTAAACTGATGTAATTCTTCTGATAAAATATGACATCAATAATAGAATGAAAAATAAATATATATTTATTTATGTAAATAAATATTACTTTTCAACGTTATAGCCTGGTGCTCGCAAGTAAAAGAAGCTAAATCGGCTTTAAAAAAAGAGGGTCAGAAAGTCAGTCAAAAACCAAATTGAAAAATACTAACAAATTTTAATTTAAAACAGTATAACAAATGATTTTGGGGCTCAATTTTGAGAATTGCACGTGAAAGAAGGCCGAAAAAATAAGAACTTCTGCATCATTCGTTTTGTCAAGTTGGCTGCATTAATAATTTAATGGCTGTGGAATAACCAACCCATCAGGTGACCATGCCATTGGAAAAGTGATTCAAAGGCAAAAATTAGATGCATTGCGCGCAGATGTTTGTTGGTGGAGTTTTAAAATTATACAGTTTGAAGATGAAAGCACCGAAGATGAAGATGACACTGAAATTATTGGACACACTAAAGAAAACATGCCCTTGAATATTATGTCTAACTCGGATGATGATGCAGATTCGCAACATGACAACAACCTACGAAGAAAACAAGTTCATTAGAACCGCAAGCGTCAACTTCAAAGAGGATGGTGTACGGTCACACTTGACAAACATTTGCCTAAAAACCGCAACCACTACTTTTGCTTAGGGTTAGTGTGATTTAACTTGGTTTTTATATCACAACATGAAGTCAATTATGCGAACCCATATTTAAATAAAATATTAGAGTTAAAGACAATGCAAATTTAGGTTGACTGCTGGACACGTTTTTTTCGGCAAATATTTGGCAAGTGTGACCGTACCTTAAGAATACTCGTAGCTGTAATATGAATCGGAATTTTTTTGCAGAATAAAGTTTATAAAGAAAAAAAAAACATAATTGTGGATTTGTAATCCACTTATTGAGCAAAAAAGTTGAAATATGGGGAAAAATTTGTATATTTGCAATTTTTAAGGCACTTGATGCATTTATATTTATATAAATATCTACAGCCGAATTCATAATGATAAGTTGTGTACTGCATATCTATTGGATTGATTGGCAATGCTTAACTAGCAAATATACTTGTGTCATTGAACAAAGTTTCATTTACTGAAACCCCAAAATGCAAGAAAACACAGTTGCTTACAATAAAGTTTACATTTTCATCTTGATCCTATTGCCAAGTTTTCTTTGTAGAAATATTTTTGTTCCCTTTTTCTTTCTAAATATTTTACAAAACAATTTAAAAATAATTTACTTGTGTCAAAATCTTCATTGATTTTACAGTCAAAAGTGGTGAAATCAAACAAGAAACGGTGATGAGATCAACACTGATCCGTTCTGCTAGTCTAATGAACAATAAATTTGTTTCAAAAAAGTAATCTCTCAATAAAAAATAGTGAATTTATCCAAAAACTATTTCTATAAATTTGAAAAACTCGGATGTGAACTTAGGCCAAAAAATTGCTTTCAATATAATACAAATATAAGTTCGACTAATTACTTACAAACATTATTACACTTTTTTTAGACAGTGGATGTAAAAGTATTCATAATGAATACGCCGGCTGCTAAAATACAAACAAAACACAAATTTAATAGTTGTTCTAGTTTATTTGTAAACAGTAGCGTTATCGTTCGAATAAAAATTATTCGAATAATTCCAATAATTTTTTTCATTTTTTGTTTGAACGAACAAACATTTTTCAATTTAGAATAAAAAATTATTCGAATAACTTTTTTCGAATAATCAAACGTTCGAATAATTAATGAGCGACTTATAAAATCATTAAATATTTTAATATTATTCGTAACCTCAACTACGATGAAGAATAAGATGACGTCTCTTAGGTAACTGATATCGTTTTATTAACTGATTTAAAAAAGTCTAAATATAAAGTAAGAAATTGCACAAACGCAAAAATCGTTAACAATATTGATGATTATCTGATCTATTTAGAAAAATCAAAGAAAAGAACAAACAAACTTGATGTACTATTTAATGCTGTTTGAACTGTAAATTTTTTTTCTTTGTTCGTTCGAATTATTCGAAAAAATTTCAAAATTATTCGTTTATCATGAAATTTTATTCGAACAAATAAAAACACGAATAATTAACAGCCCTAGTAAACAGTCTTCTACATTTTTCTGATTAATTTTTGGGTGATATTGTAAGGGAATGGTTGCTGGGTACAGCAGGGTTACTAAACAGAGATAAGCTCTCTTATCACATGGCAACGAAATATTGATAAAAATCTGACAAACTAAACTGATGTAATTCTTCTGATAAAATATGACATCAATAATAGAATGAAAAATAAATATATATTTATTTATGTAAATAAATATTACTTTTCAACGTTATAGCCTGGTGCTCGCAAGTAAAAGAAGCTAAATCGGCTTTAAAAAAAGAGGGTCAGAAAGTCAGTCAAAAACCAAATTGAAAAATACTAACAAATTTTAATTTAAAACAGTATAACAAATGATTTTGGGGCTCAATTTTGAGAATTGCACGTGAAAGAAGGCCGAAAAAATAAGAACTTCTGCATCATTCGTTTTGTCAAGTTGGCTGCATTAATAATTTAATGGCTGTGGAATAACCAACCCATCAGGTGACCATGCCATTGGAAAAGTGATTCAAAGGCAAAAATTAGATGCATTGCGCGCAGATGTTTGTTGGTGGAGTTTTAAAATTATACAGTTTGAAGATGAAAGCACCGAAGATGAAGATGACACTGAAATTATTGGACACACTAAAGAAAACATGCCCTTGAATATTATGTCTAACTCGGATGATGATGCAGATTCGCAACATGACAACAACCTACGAAGAAAACAAGTTCATTAGAACCGCAAGCGTCAACTTCAAAGAGGATGGTGTACGGTCACACTTGACAAACATTTGCCTAAAAACCGCAACCACTACTTTTGCTTAGGGTTAGTGTGATTTAACTTGGTTTTTATATCACAACATGAAGTCAATTATGCGAACCCATATTTAAATAAAATATTAGAGTTAAAGACAATGCAAATTTAGGTTGACTGCTGGACACGTTTTTTTCGGCAAATATTTGGCAAGTGTGACCGTACCTTAAGAATACTCGTAGCTGTAATATGAATCGGAATTTTTTTGCAGAATAAAGTTTATAAAGAAAAAAAAAACATAATTGTGGATTTGTAATCCACTTATTGAGCAAAAAAGTTGAAATATGGGGAAAAATTTGTATATTTGCAATTTTTAAGGCACTTGATGCACTTCCTTCGGCTAGAATTGTTCCGCTTGTTCCCCTCCTATTCAATACCAACAACTTTGCTTCAGACACAAAAGAGATATTCCGAACGATAAACCGAGATATAACCATGTTAAAATATAGAAAAACGTATGTCCATTAAATTATTAATACAGACAAGTTCACAAAGCGAATGATGCAGAAGTTCTTATTTTTTGGCGCTACTTTCACGTGTAACTTTTAGAATGGAGTCCCAAATCTATGATCTGAATAATGTTGTACTGTGTAATATTTATCAACAACTTTTCTCTAGAACTTTGCAATTTTTACTAAAACTTCCTTGGTAACACAATTTTTGCACCAAAACTGGCAGAAACAATGTGGTCATTTACGACAACTTTTTTCCCCTTTTTTATGCAATCAAGAACTTTCTTAAACATTTAAGGTGTGTTAAAATCCAGAGAGTCAGCAACTTGGATAAAAAATCTATATAATATAATTTTATAATATAAAATTTTTCTACTCCAGTCTGGATTTACCCAGCAACTTAAATCTACAGGAAACTATCTTACTGTCAAGTACGATAATTTCGATGTTTAAAATTTTATATTGGGATCCGTATCCCTATAAATATGATAACCGTTACCCTTATAAATTCTATAGGGTCCGCCATCTACCGTTTTTTTTCAACTAGTGCTTATTTCGTGAATGGTAACACTTAGCTCATGTCTGATTTGACAGATAATTAGTTTTATCCTTCCGCTGAACGAATATGGTTACGTATACGCTTGAACAACGCAGGGAAATATTGCCTGCGATCGACATACAGAAGAAACCGATTTTGCCAAAAAAATCATCTTTTCAGATGAAGCTCATTTTGATCTTGGCGGGTATGTAAACAAGCAAAATTGTCGCATTTGGTGCACAGAAAACCCGCACGCAATAATTGAAAAGCCGACGCACGCAAAACGAGTCACTGTTTGGTGCGGATTTTTGTCCAGAGGCATAATTGTGCCATTTTTCTTCGAAAATGAGCAAGGAGTGGCCGTTACAGTTATCGGGCCATGTTGAGCGAATTTTTTTTTCACAAAAATTGAAGAGGAGAATATTGGCAACATTTGGTTGCAACAGGACGGCGCTACGTGCCACACAGCCGAAGCTACAGTCGATGTTTTGCGCCCTGTTTTCAAAAAAAAAGTTATCTGGCGGACCCTATATATGTAGGCCGATTTATGATAACATCAACATGTTATAGAACCAGGTATTTGAGTTATAAAAAAATATAAAACTCAATTAAATAAAATTTAGCAGTATCGGTCAAGTACTACATACAACGGAATATGAAAATACGTTTTTTTGCGGATTCTGATTTTTGGGTGCTCCCATAGACAAGGAAACAGTGTGCCAATCTGTTAAGCTGGGGGTCGCAGTGTGGTATACCTCACATGTGAACAATGCATAATGTAGTCCAACCCACAAGTGTAATATGCATACACTATAAATTTGTAAAGTATAACAACAAATATAATTATTAAGAATCGAAATGTGGCGATCAATCGAAATGTTTGAGTGACACACATTTGAATGTCAAATGTAAATTGAGTGTATTCAAATGCTCCATATCACGATTGGTCAACGAACAAAGTAATACGAATCCTTTACTATTTTCATGGTGCCAAAAAGAAATAAACATAGTGTTAACAAAACCTAGAATAACTAAAAATGGTTAAGATTAATTCTTATAAGTAGTATATAAACCGTAGAAAATACTAAATAAATCAGACTTTTTTGAAGTCGGCAATAAATTGGCAACATCTGCCTTGTATTTTTATTTAAGTCTCTTACATTTGTCAGTCCTTTTGACCGCCTAGTGTTTAGCTGAAACCCTTCAGCTTTATAAAATAAATAAAGAGTTTTAGGAAAAACATAAAATAGAAACATCTTTTACAGCAGGTTTTTTTCTTGTTTAAAAAAAGTCAAACTTTTAATTAGTACTTCTTAGTCCCAAAAAATTCAACGGAAAATACATCAAGAAATATCAATTTAGCCTTTTTAAGACTAAATCCATAATACAAAAAGGCTAGAAAAAAGTCATTAAAATATATAATTGTTTTTGTAATTTTAAAATAGAAATTAGAAATACAATGAACGTAAGAATAATTTAACAAAATAGTGAGTGTAGAAAGTTATTCAGATATAGATTATAATTAATGTTTTTGCTATTTAGATTAATACTCGTGCTGTTAGCAATTTTATCTCACAACAAAATTTCTATTTTGCACTCTCTTATCTAAAATTCCATAATTTATTATATTAATTATGTATACCAATGCGGTTCTACTGTGATTCCGCAATAAATCATTGTACAGTAACAAATCTGAGTCATTCGCTAGCGTATCGATATTTCATTTGATCAAAAATATCCAAGGAGACCATAAATTTATTAAAATCTTATGAAATTTTAACACACGTTTTTCAAATTAAAAATTAAAAAAAAAAATTAAAACAAAAGAATGTTGACCCAAATTTCCATTTGTTTTTCGAGTAAATTGAAAATTTCACGGCAAGAAGAGAACATTTAAACAATTCAAATACTAAAAAAGACCTTGTCATTAGTTTTATTAAAATAAAATACAAGATACCGAAGCAACAGCAACATAAAAATGTTGTTTCCTTTTGCATGCAAAGATTTTCGACCATAAAATCTCAAACACGGCCATTCAGCTAAAAATAAATGTTATTTTAAAGGAAAATAAAATCAAACTCCCTGACACAATTCCCATTGAAACTAGTGGCACACATAACAAACGGTCCCCCCTCAAAGAATATTTGAAACTATTGGCGACAACAGCGCTAAAGTTAAGGTGTCTTTGACAGTTTGATGATTTTTTTTTCTAATACATATTTTTGTTAATGACAAATCGTGTGTATTGTGTCATTTTACAGTTGTTGAAGCACAACACACTTCGAATACTACTTTATGAATTTCAATTTGAATTTTGAATATATTTTTCATTTTGATGGCATTTATGATGCGTTGCGTTCACATTTCTTATTTATATGGAGCATGAATGTGTTTTTATTCGAGAGTTGCTTATTTATATAGTAGTGCATGAATTATTAGAAAACTTAAATTTTTATGATCATGCCCACGTGTCTAATAACAATTATTTCATGTACTTTTACTACTCCCTCCGTATTACGAACGAATTTGGCAAAAGAAAAGTGCAAATTCTGCAACCATTCAGTTCACGTATAAAAATAAGTGGTTAGTTTTTGAGTGCTGCTACTCGTAAGTAATGCAAAAGGTATTAAGAAGAAGGTAATGTCAAGCCATTACCAATCCCTTGTTTGATATCTTTTCATTTGTTGGACGGAGTGCATTGGGAGAAAAATGTTGGCAAATTAATATCATTAGGGGACAGACTGTATCTCCAAATGAGATTAGTGTACACAACGGCCTGATATCATGCATTAACGTTATTGTACTGCAAGGATCGATCATCGCCTAAGCCTAAGCATCGAGTGAGTGCAACTACAGAACAAAACACAAAAGGATTTACGAAATCTAAGGCAACTGATGATAAGAATTCAGAATGGCGAGTGCAGCGTTACAGAAAATCAATTAAAGAAAATAGTTAATTTAGTTTGTCTTGTTTGTGTTAATTAAGATAAGTTTTTCTTTTACATAAAGTGCAAATAAAACGAAGCAATTTATATCATCTTTGTTCTTAGCAATTCTTCAGCTTTTTCCGACATATTCAGGAGAATTTGTTATTGTTTATAAATTGTAGCAACAAATTACAAAACTACGAAATAAATCATAAAAAAATGGACATCAGGATATTATTTTTGCATAAATTGATTAATAATTGTCCTCTTTCCCACAACATCAATAGTTTGGAATGAAAAATATTATCTAAAAAATATTGTCGCTAGAAGCTTTGCAGTTCCTTAAAAAAGGAATTCGAAACTTCAAATAAAAATCTGGTTCACTGTTTCAGACGTTAATAATTTATTTTAATTTATTTTTAATCTGTCGCATGGTGTTAAATTAAAATTAAATTGAAAACAACTGCTGCCAAAAAATATTAACAGCATTTTGCTATTTAGCTGATATTTTGTTGTCCAAATTAAATATAACCTTGCATTTTAAATATAATTTTTTTCAGATATTTATGTCTGAAAACTAAGCACTGTCGCTTTTTCTGAGAGACAGTAATAAATCATAAAGTCTACAATAATTTAGAATATCTACGTCCCCTGTTTATTTTCGTATCATTTCGTTGTCATAAACTACGAGTTTCATTTGATTGACTACAAGTTTTCGACTTGTTTAATCTGTAAGCGACGTGAATTTAAATTAGCAAATCAACCCCATTCATTTTACAATGTTAATATTATACTTGTTTTAATAGTCGTATAATATTTTCTATCAATTATAATTATTTAATATTTTTTCGAATTGGCGCAAAATTTTACAGTTGCTGTTAAAAGATATTTTAACAAGTAATTTTTTAAACGAAAGAATATTCAAACGTATGAATGAAAGTAAGAATGAAAATTTACAATATTTATCCAATTCACAGCCAAATTGTATGGATTGTATATGTTTCTGGGCAAATGTCTACACAACATACAACACATACATTAGATTGTAAATCGGACAATTGTATTGTTGAATTGAATTAGTTCAGTCGCTTGTTTTAGACAAAAAACAATTGCACAGGACCACTGGATGATATGGATACCTGGAGAAAGATCCCCATTCGTCCTAAGTTTTGTTCGCCGTTAAACCAACCTGATCTTCAAATAAACGAATTTATTTCTATTAGTTTGCGTTCCACAAGCTCTGTAAGTTCGGACAAAGTCGAATTGCATAGATCAGTTGCTCTCTAATACGATAGAGCCGGGCATTGACAGAGGAGTTTTTCCTCCTCTTCTGCAGAAGTCATTGTATGGAATATTTATTATCCTTTCGTGAGCATCTATGAGAAAGTGCCCTGTTAGATTTCCCACTAGTATTTGTAGTTTTTGTTGAGTTGTTGTAGTAGCTGGTTTTGTCCGATCATATCGGAGCAAGTAGATCTTCAGACCGCACATTTCGTTTGGTTAGACCATCTGGACTAGGCTGCCTTATGTGTAATATGCAGCTTTTTAAGGGAACTCCCAGTGTCGGGTCGATATTCCGTTCTAGCAAAAAGGGACTTCTTTAGCTAGCTTGTCCGGCATTTTGTTGCCGGGGACGCTTGCCTTCCCTTGTACCTTGAGAAGCTGTATCCACCTCATTTAAGGATGTCCAGTACTACTTAAATTGTTCAGACGCTGTGTAAACACCAGATAGAACATCCAATGCCGCCTTATTGGCGGTAGATATTCGGTTATTCTGACTTTAACCAGTTGGCTGCTCTTCCTGCTGCCGATATTTTATTATTGAACTTTACTATAATGATGATCAATATAATATAATGAGCAATATAAATGCCACCTCATATTCCAAAGCCGGACTTAGGTCCGCCAGTGTAAATCTTGAGTACTTACATCACCCTGTTGCTGAATATCATTTGTCGAGGCGGATGCAACGGAGAATAACACTGCGATTCCTTTATCATACATAAGTGTAGGAGAGCGGTAGTCTATATTGTCGGGTAGATTCCCAATGTGTCCCATAAGAGTCGCATAGCCCACATCTTAAGTTTTTCATGCTCCAGCGGCCAGCTGCTGGACCGTAAGATTGGCAGGGAATGGGTCTAATATGGCGAACAAGGCTGCGACTTACAGCCGCAATCATCAAGACCCATGTTCATAAAATTTTTCCTATAATTTTTATGCAGGTGGATTTACTTAAAGTAGGCCACCACATAACCCTTTTATAGATTAGTATGGGCTTAGCCACCATAGCAGACGGCTGGTTGGCATTTCTAAGGTTGATACCCCACCCATTGCCAATGATCTTTTTGCAGCTTTAATGCGGAATCGTGGCCTTACTATTTCTTGCTTGCATGTTGAGCTTGCACGATAGTTTGGAGGAGTCCTAATGAAACCCATGTAATTAAAATGCATTTGATCAACGGTTTTTGTCCAAAACGAGCAGTTGAACGAGTTCGATTCAAGTCTAAATCCTACACACAGACTCTGAATTGGTTGACATTTTTTTTATAGATCAGTACTTTATTGTAGATCTAAATCAAGATTTATACATGAGAATGTAATGATTAGAGATCTTACTCTGAAAAGTAAACAGGAGGGAACTGCTTGTGAACAGGGTCGGATGCTGCTCGGGGAGCATTTTGAGCAGACATGGAAAAAGATTTTCGGGAGAACTTAAACTGCAAATAGCACCCCTAGAGGGAAAATAAACCTGTCACAGGGCAGGTCACGTAAATGGTTCCCAGGCACTAACAGCCGATTCGAGTTCGGGAACTTTACATGTCGTTGTCATTGAAGGGGATCAACTGACATAATTAACATACTCGGTGACAGTTTCTACAAATTAACAAATGCATTATTAATTTTATCAGATTATAATATAATAAATTAATGTAATCTATGACCATAAATAATAAAAGAGAAAAAGTTTTTCCAATTAATTCAAACTCCCTTCTGTTTTGTGAGGGAATTTTTGTTTAGGGAAAATCCAAACTTAAATATATTTAGAATAACTACATTTTGGCTTTTTATTTTTTTCTTACACAGTTGATAAGAACGGACTAAGAAGTAAAATTAGGGAATTTTTATTCATAATAGGAGAAAAGGAAAAAGTGAAAAATTTTATGAGGAATTTCTGTTTATAATTGGGCTGATAGAAAAAATACTTTAAATTTTTTGCTCCCAAAAAACTTAAAATAAAATCTTCTTAAGTGACGCTGAGTGAGGGAATTTCGTAAATATTTTAGTTATAGCTTTGTGATAGGTCCTCCCTCTTTTCGCCAGTCACGACTCAGGAATTTTTCGTACCATTTTCATTTTCAGCAGTCATAGGACAGGTACGTTCAGGACATGACCAAGATGAAAATCGATTAACATTATGTTTGCTGACTATGCTTCGAAGGCGCTGAGACGCCACTGTGAAATATTCACATGTAAATAATTTTCAGAAATTTAAGTGCCTGATCCGTATGAACAATTTTATTCCTAACAGTATAGTCTACCGTATATGTAGCAGTGTGCAAAATCAAATACTAAAATATGAATTAAATAATTTACTTAATATTAACATTATAGATTTAGTAGCATGTAGTTGATGTTGTATTGAATAGTGTTTTTTGCATAACACAACACATATATCAGGGTATAATATAAACAAAAATCCAGCGTGGGCTGATTTTATGGGTTTTTTGTTTTTGCCAAAGTCTGTTAGATTTTCTTGTTTGTCTCTGTTCTGTGGAGGAAAATCAGCAAAAAATTTTAAACCAAAGAAATAGTAATATGAAGAAAAAATTTAAATTATATAAATATACATTCATTAATAAGTGTATAAAATCTTGTTATGTTTTTTTCATTAATATATTTTATTTTTCAATTAATTATAAATATTACAAAAATAATTTATATATTATTCCATGTGTTTTATTTATTTAGTTTTTGTTAATTAGTTTCTGTACGAGGGAGCTTTCGAAATTATGAGAATTAAGTGGGCAATACAGACATTCTAAAAAATATGAGAAGACGAAACGGTAGCTACGCCGTTTGGAGGCATGAATCAATAAAACCAAATTGCACACTCAGCCGTACAAAATAAATTTCTACTGCGCATCTACGATATCATAGAATTCAAAAGAGTGTTTGTTGTAAAAAGTGTAAGAGATTTCTTGCGAAAATCTGGAAGTAACTAAATAACTTCTAAACGGGTGCATCGATGTAAACAAAATAACAAAATATTAAATGGAAAGACAAGAGATGCAGTCAGGTAAAACTTTTGAATTTGGGCTTGAAGGTATTTGAAGAACAGCATCCTCGGGCTAACAAAGTTTCAGCTTGCTTTCCATACAGAAATGTACTTTTGTTTACAAAATAAAATCTATGTCTACGTCACAACACAACACAATCATACAAAAGAAAATAACGGACCTGCGCAATGCGCAATCTTGATTCATGGCTTGGAACCATTAAAAACTGCATATTTAAGAATTATCTTTATAGGGCTGAATGCAAATGGCGCAACGTAGACACTTGCAAGGTTGCAAAGAAAGTGTAGCCTTGCTACAATGATAAGCGCTCAATACAATGAACATGTAGAAATCGCAAGGACATCCCGAGGGTCGTTGCAGTGGTGACCTTATTAGTGATCTCAATGCGATGGGTTGGATCTAGTACCAATCATCATATCCGAGTACTTAGATACGGTTCTATATAGATTGACACCGACGAGTGGTGTGGTCTTCAAAAAGGAATCATCTCAATTCTACTTGAGTGCCTACGTGTAGTGAACTGCCACGTAAACCAACCAACCCAATGAAAAGAAGGAATGGAAAGAATTCGTTCAGTCGCTTGTTTAAGGCAAAAACAATTGATGGGTTAGGCTAGATTTGACAGGCCCATTGGGGTCCAAGTCGGTTCCGTTGTGATGCTTGATATGGATAACTGGAGAAAGATCCCCATTCATACTAAGTTTTGTTCGGTGTTAAACTAACCTGGTTTTCGAATAAACGAATTATTTCTCTCAGTTTGCATTCCACAAGCTCTACAAGTTCGGGCAAAGTCGAATTGCCTAGATCAGTTGATTTCTAATACAATAGAGCCGGGCATTCACAGAGGAGATGTTTACCCTGTAAGGATTGTCACTAGTATACTCAAAATATTCCGTACGTAAATTGTAATTTAAAATAAATGATAGTTCACTTAAAAACCGGTCTACTCATTTTTCATTTAAATTGATCCAAAAGTTCATTTAATTTTTAATGTTCAAAAATTAATTGACCTAAGCCCGTAAAAATAAAAGATTTTTCCTTTCTTTGTGTAGGAGAGGAAATCTCAAACAAATCAAATCAAATAAAGCAAGCAAAAAAAACAGCCCTTGAAAACAACGGACAATATTGAATTTAACCGAAAATCCGTATTAATATGTCCTTAGTTTTTTGAATGAATGTTAGAATCAGTTAAAAATAAAATTGCTTACAATTTTAAATGGTTATTCTTTTAAATATGACTGAACGGATCACTTTTTGAATAACGTACAGTCTGTTACTGTAATAATATTGTGAGTGTATTTCTTTCTAGTTGTTGTTGAGTTGTAGTAGCTGATTTTGTCGGATCATACCGGGGCCAAGTAGATCCTAAGACCATACATGTAGGTTGGTTGAAATATCTGGTCTAGGCTGCCATATGTGTAAGTAAGAAAATAAGAAATGGTGTTGGATCAACATCTCATAGCAAAAGGAGGTGCAAAATCAATTTTTGTTTAAAATCATTGATTTTGTGAAATGAAGTTGCAAATTTTGCAATTGGTGAGCGGTTTTTATAAAAAATGTTTTTTTTGTTTTATAATTCATTCAAAATATTTACTGTTTACGTCTGTCAAGGAGTTACTTAACAACTGAATACATTCAACTTTAAATTTTAGATTTTTCAGCAAAAGCTTTAAGATGCATCTGAAATATTTTGGCTTGTTTACAGACATCCTTCTCAGCAGTACTTTTTCTTCGTCTGGTCGGTTGGTTATAAGTTAGCCAACCCTCGTATAAGTCAACTTTTATTTTTAAAATGTTTTAAGGTTTTTTGTTTTATGAATTTTTATTTATTATCAAGTTTTTTCTTTAGAAACTAAATCTTTGGCTTTAAAAAGTTTTCAGTTTTACACATTTAACTCAAATGTTTTTGAAAAATTTATCACTTTTTCATAATTGGTTGATTAAAAAAAATTAATACATTTTTATTTTCAGTTTTTCAACTTATGTAATTTATTTTCGATGTAGAAGTAAACTTTTTTTCGCTGTTGTTTCGAAAATAATTTTATCGTGTTATTCGAAAAAATATATATACATAAAAAATCTAGGGGAAATATTTAGAAGCGCATCAAAAAACAAAAAAAGAAAACACAAAAATATAGAGATCCAGACACAACAATAAATCTGTTTTAATAGTTTAGTTTATTACCCAAAACACCCTGTGCACGAATTTATGACACCACACTTCTTGCTATACTGTCTAATCCAATAAAATCGTTCAACGTTTAGTTTAGTGTGAGATGTGACACATTTTTTTTTAATTTTCATTTCTTTTTTTAATTGACTAGAATTTTGAGAAAATTATTTCGTTTTACCTAAAGAAAAAACAATCTTTTAAATATATTGAAACTACTAATTTTCCTCCTTTTTATGTGACCAACATGTTGAAAAGATTATTCGGTTTACGTTCAAAATAGCACAAGTACTATTTTGTAATTAAGCCGTTTTGAATTTTCTTTACGCAATAAATACTTTTGGAAATAGTTTAAGCAAAAACGGGTACATGACATACTATTATTAAAAATTTATATACTTTTCAATCACAAACTGCATACCAGCTGCACTACTTTGAAGTAGTTTTACAATTACTCATGTAATGACTTCCATTACAAACAACATACTTTTCAACACAAGCTACACAACATCTACAGTACTTTGCTATCGTTCTACAATTATTTATTTAGTAAAACCAACAAGCAATTTGGCTGGACTAACAGTTCAACCCCTGGCGCAGGAATGCCCGATTTTTCTTAATTGCGTGTATTTTTTGCCCATAATAAAACTGTCCCTTTGATTTTCCAAAGTGGATATAGTGAAAAGTACTTACACAATATATATTTATTAGCATTTTCACCTATTAATTTGTCATCCAAGTTTTTGCTGGGTAAAGCACATGTCAGATAAAACTTTTGCTTCGCATTGCGTTACAGACTCGGTTGAGCATCTAAGATGAAATGTACATACTTATACGAAAGTACTTTTAATGCAGCGCGAAACGAAAAGAAAAGCCTCTCATTTTTGTGCGCGCGGTAAAGTTTTTTCTAATAGCTTCATTGTTCCATGCAGTGAGAGCACAATGTGTTTAAGGTGTAAGGTAGGTAACGAGCCATAGGCCATACAACACTACCGTGGTCTTAACAACGTGTGAGTAAAAGCGCTCACCACCGCCCCCATGTGGGCTTACCATTTTGCACAACACCTTGCTAAGGTGTTCGAGCTATCTAACCTCTGTTGTGAGTGGAAAATTTTTGTAGGTGAGAAGAGAACGCAATTAGAACTGAGTCCAATAAATTGTCCAATAATATTTAAAAATTTTATAACAAATAATTGAATTTAAAAATCACAAAATGCTTTTTATGGTAAAGAGAGAATGCGGGAGTGTTGTCAAAGTTTCTATTGTGTCATACAATCACCTTTTGCTATACGCTTTTCTGTCAAAGTTAGAAACGTCACGCAATATGATGAAGTTGTATATGACACTCCCTGGAGTATTCGAGTAAGGAATTAATCGATTTCGGGATTTAAAAATTGCTCGATTAATCGAATAAGGGTTTCAAATTATTCGAATAACTCCAATAATTCAAATAATAAAACAAAATTCAAATAATTGTATCCAATAGAAGAAATATACATGAGTGTTTCATTTGATACTTTTATTATATTAATAAACAAAACAAAAACTAAAAAGGGTTTAAAAATAAACAGTAAAAAAACAATTCTTTGTACCTACGAATAAAGTTCTAAAACTTAAAAAAAATTATGGCACGTCAAAAATTACGTTTAATGAAAAATTGTACTGTTGACGAGATTTGAATCACATCTATTAAATTAGTCTTAGATGTTTGCTTCTTAAACATTTTTTGGTTCCTTGTCATAAAACTTGACGTTGAGGACATCCTTTCACTTAAAGTAGATGTTGGTGATTGCGGTAGGATTGCATTAAAGAGATTTTATTGTTTTTCTGATTTTTCCTTTGTCTTATCTAAATACATGAAATCATCTATTATATGAGTACTAATACAGATTGTGCTAGATTTTTAAAATTTGTAATACTTTGTATAGTTTTGTTGAGTTCCCCAACAAGCGATTGTTTTTATTTAGATACACATTTTCTTCTTCCAAAATATCATCGTCTAATTATTCGCCTTTTCTATTATTCTATCCAACTGAATTAATGTTGCGGAATCTTTACTGAACTCTGTAATGGCCACGTAATTTTACTCGATTAATTGACATCAATTGTTCGAGCTATTCGAGGCAGGTCTCGATGTCTCATTTCAAAGAATTTCAAAAAGGTTTGAAAGTTTTTGTAATTAAAATCTTGCTGTGAAACAGTTTCAATTAGGAATGATTCAGGGTAGAGTATTCAAAATTTAAGGGTTTATTTTTTTAAAAAATTTAACCGGTATCGAAAGTAATTAGTTGAAATGTAAACAAACATATAAAGTACATAGATTTCACTACTTCTAATTTGCCATTTTAATCATTGCTTTTACATGCAGCCAAATGCTTACCATTTTAGTTTACAAATAACGTCATAAGAATGTCAATGCTTTTAAATTATTGAATACACAAAACACAATAAAAATGAAATATGCACACTTTGATTACAAGTGGTACTCAAAATTTTTACTACAAATAACAATAAAATTTACTTTAATCAAGTTGAAAACGAGATTACTGGAGTTTCTTAAAATGAGTACGAAATTATTTAATCACGTGAATAATCTTGAATCAACTAAAAAATTCTTAAATTAAATTGATCATTTAAATCCGTCCGTACTTAAATCAATCTTCCTTTACTTGATTTTATTAAATCTGGGATTACCGTACTTTTAACACCGTTTTCGATTGATTTAAGTACGAGTGTATGCTGTAAATATTGAGCAATTATTGTGTTGTTGGATGTCAAATAATTTACTGACTGGTCTAGTGCACAAATATTTCATTGCGCGCTAAAAAACTTATTTTCACGAACACACAATTAAAAAACACATGCTTTCAGCGGGGATTAAGCGCAGCATACATTGTCAAAATGCTTGACATCAAATTTGATGTCAATCAAGCCAGGAAATAAATTTTTTAGCCTTTTCATCCAGCATCATCGTTGTCATCCATATTAATAAAAATTTTACTAATACCACCATATTGCTTGAAGTGTATTTTGACAATTTGTATTACCCTTTAAACAGCCGACTATCTGTATGGTATGCGCACGCGCAACTAGTGCACTACTCAGAGAATAATTTATTTGTTTATTTACTAGTAAGTAGTTATATATCTGCTACGAAAAAAATATCAATGCTCTTTTAGCACAAAAAAAATCATCATGCTTTTCAAAAACTAACCACCTTAATTGACTAAAGAAAATATTTACATAATATCAGTATTTTCATTTTCAAAATTACACAGATCTACAAAAAGGGGGAAAAATGCAAATTTCTAAAATATTAAAACCATGATTACAATAAAGTAAACATATACAAATCACTGAATAAATCGTGTAAAAAAAATGTCTATGTAGGCCTGTGTTACTCTTAATCATTGTATATATTTATGTTTAGTATAACCCGTTTCCTAGATATTATCAAGCGGGAAAATAATTATAAAACAGAGACAATATTAAAATAAAATTAAAAAGGGAAACCACAATGCGCTGCACACTTCAATAACAAACGTTGTTAAATTAAAATCAATTTTTTCGACCGGAAATAGCTTAACTACAAAAACAAAAAAAAAATAAAAAGCAAATTATAGGCTTCATCTACAAGCTTGTGGTCTTTTACTTGTCAAATAAACATCATGTTCCAACTTCATTCTTAATTTGGCTAAAACAAAATAAACTAATGTATAATCACAAATACAAAAAAAAAACTCAAATAAAACAAACAAAAATTTAACCGCAAAACCACAATACAATGGCGCCTTTGCAACGATATAAACAGTGATTAGAACAACAAGTGAAATAAACAAAGTCGAAGCATGAAGAAATTTTTCTAAAAATAGAAAAATTCATCAGACAGGTGACTTGGACCACTTGATTATTGATAAACAACTTTAAGTCCATCAGAAAGCAGGTGATTCAAGCTGATCTTTAGAGGAGCAATAAAATAATACCAAGTATGACCATGTTTGGCCATAAAAAAATTCAAAAATTTATTTAGAAATTAAAAAAACATTTGTTTTTTTCACTTAAAAATTTTGAATTGACAGCCAAATATGGTTAAAATTTAAAAAGAGATTTGTGTATAAAATTTAATATATTTCATTCGAAAATTATATTAAACTAAATAAATGAATTTATGAAACGAATCGACTAATGAACTTTAAAACAGTTTTTACCGGCTAAAGAGGAGTAGCTGACAGACAGGCATTTAATTGCCTGAGTTGTGTTCTCTTATTAAATCATTAACTAAAACGCGTTTAGTAGTGGCAACTGAACTTTAACAAAAAATACATATAATTAAATTATTTACTAAATGAATATTTTGAAATTTGCATAAAATTTAAATAATTTTTATAAACACATTTTGTAAAATGCTTTTTCTCTATTTTTTATTAATATAAGGAAAAGTCTTAGTTGGCAATTCGTACGTGCTAAGAAATAAGCGTGATTGAGGTGACTATGATCTATAAGAAACATACTATAATTAAATTAATTGAGTTAATTAATTGTACTCGTACATATACATATCTCGATAATTATTGCCTCCAAGCTTATCCTATTTCTCAATCTGGATGATTTAACTACAGCCATATCATTCCATCATGTTTTTTAGATTATGCTTGCGAGCATCATATGTTTCTTTGTGTGCATAAGCAGATGTGGCAATTAAAATAGGTACCACCCTTTTAGTTTTCAAAAATGACACCATGTTTAATTTTGGGTTGAATTACTGACCCTTTGGTCTTCTTACATTACGCCAAGCATCATTCGCAGGTATAATAATTTTATTTTGTAGTTTCCTCTGGGCCGCACCATGTTGCGATTTGCAAAATCGTTCCCCTTCTGTAAAGTTCTGTACGGTCATTAAATTTTCGTCTTACACTTCGCCAGTGTGTACTACATTAAAGAATAATTTTGTGTGTTTCTTCGATCTAGTACAACTTGTCGAAGTCGAAGGCGAAAATTTGACAATCATAATAAAGACCATTAATTTGTTTTTAACAATAGAACTTTTCGGGCATTCGTCCTGGAAGATTCATGTCACATACTCAACGTTGCACAGTTATTACCGATTTTTGATTATATATTTCGGCTGCATTAGCCTTAGATGACTTCCTATTACGTTTCAGGGCTTAACTCTTTCAGGCTTCATGCTTAGTTATTAAACCACCTATTCTGAACCATTTCATGCGCTATTGAGCTAAATACCAAAAAAAAAAATACTGAGCAACTCTACTTTTACTGATATGCAAAGATTTGTTGAATATACGAGTATTCATAAGAAATCGTGGTGCACGGCTGATTTTTTAACGAAATTTTTTTATATCAAAAAAACATTTTTATATTTTATTTCTTAGTGTTTTCTTAATAAATTATCCCAAATTAATCTAAAAATCCACATTTTTTTTTATTGAAAAGGTCATCTGTATGAAACCGTGGCTAAAAGAGTTAAGGACAAAATTTTTTTATTGCCCAAATGAATCTGCTGTAAATTTATATGAATTATTCGGTTGTCGAAGAACATGCGGAAGTTTTCGCTATTCCATCGTGCAATAAATACTTTGATCGACACGTCTATCATTTATGTCTTTTAATATTTGAAATTTTCCAACAAATTTTCCTTAAAATTATTTTTTTTACGAATACGGCAGTTTTTGGGCGCATTCATAAAACGTAGCTGTTGAGCTCAACTGTTGTGAAACTGTTGTCAATTGGTGAGCCCAACAGTTAAGTCTTAGAAACGGTTTGATGAATAATTGAATAATGAACAGCTGATTAATGTTAAACAATTGAAAAGAAATAAAAGTACTGCAAAAGAAATAATATAAATTTGCTTATTAGTACTTTTTATGGAAATTGCTAAAACTTTTAGGAACTAGCTAATAGCTAATATAAAAGTTCAAAATTCGCCTATTTTTTACGTTTGTTTCAAATTAAATTTTTTTGAATTTACGCCGAATATAGTGTGTGAGCAATGAAAATGGAAATATTGTCGTTCCACAAAATCCTTAATAAAATCTTTATTTTTCATCCGTTTTTTTTTTCAAATTTTGCTTAAAATGTTAGTAATTAAATAAACTATTTGGTAAAAAATAAAACATTCCAGATCTTTACTATAACGTGGAAAAAAACGAAATAAAAATGAAAAGTTTTGAAACAAACGCAAAAAATATGCAAATTTTGAACTTTGAGGTGCCATAACTCAGCCATTTCTTGTCAGATAGATATCGACGGAAAAGGCATTCAATTACCTTTCCAACGATATGCCATTTATCTCGATCTGATTTTTCGGTTGGGCTCCACAAGGGTTTGAGTGGGATCATATACCAAAAAACACAAAAGTTCCGTTATCTAAAAAACGGTACTTAGAAAAAAAATTACAGCGTTTTTCGTGCTTAGGAGGTCCCAATTAACTTATCCAGGCATGTGGCGTTCTTGGTATTTTTCCAAAGTAAAAATTTGTAAAGCTGTGTTATAATTGTTTTTAATAAAATTGTTAATATTCTGCTTCTTATTTATGTTGGTCTTCTCTTACAATTTTTTTATTTTTTTCGGTCTTTGTATAGCCTTTATTTAACTAAGCCTTTTTAGAGCTTACACATACTAAGTATTAGGAGATTTTTATTTTTAAATGCCTTGAATAATAATTCTATGAAGATTTTTATAAATAAATATTGAGCTTAAAAGTTATGTCCCTGCCTTGGATCTGTACATATGTATATCAGGAGGATATTGTAAAAAAATTGGTTCATCTGAAATATACAAAAATGATTTAGTCTGTGAGGAAGATGCAAATAATATGGTTGATGTTTTGAATACTCTTACTAACTTTAATTAAAATATGTTAAAGCTTTTTTACTACAAAAATTTGATCTCATATGTGTACCTTCAAGAGTTTTTATATTAAATAAAAATGATTTTGTATGTAAATATATTTACATAACTAAAATATCAAATAAAATTAAAGAAATTTAATATCAATACCTTATACAAATGATAAAAATTTGTTAAAAATGTCCAGATGTCTGTATGTAAAATTTTTTTAACCATAATATAAAAAGCAATGTTACAAAAACTAGCACTATTTTTTTTGAGCCATAGAACATTTTAGCACTTTGTTTTTGGCAATCTAGCACATTTAATCTGTCTTTCTCTGGAAACCCTGAGCTGAATTCAACCATAAATTTTTGTTCGTACAAATTTTTTTCACATGTAGTTTCATGTTCCTGTTTTTGAGAGAGAGAGAGAAATGATTTCCTTCAGACAACTCTAAACTTGAATTGGTTGAATTTTAATTTTTGTCCGGACTAAATTGAACTGAGTTGCCAAATTATAGTGTTTCAAAAGCGATTAATAAATAAATAAATAATTACGCTTTATTTAGCTCATTAGCTATTCACAGGAGCACTTGTCTTTTATATTTTTTTTCCGCACAATTTGTCACAGATTTTTATAATTTATTTGTATATTTCATATGGTAGCCTTGATATTCCGGAATATATATTTTCAAATGAGTGAATCGTGTTGCAAGAAACTCTTTGTCAATAAAATTTTTTTCGGACGAAAATTTTGTCGGAAAAAATGAGTGCATGAACCTTAATAAAAGTAACTATAAATAACTGAATTCCTTATGTCAAAATAAAATAGTGTTGACAATTAAAACAATGTAAAGTTTGTAAAAAATTTATAATTTTTAATTAATATTTATACGTAATTGTTGAACTGTTTTAAGGTATATATTGAATTGAGATTTTTATGGCTTGAGTTCAAATCTGAATTTACCCATATCTTCTTAATTTAAGAAATTATTTTTGGATAAATTCATTATTTTATTAAGAGAGTACTTTTTTATTTGAAACAATTTATTCATCAGACTAGCAGAACGGATCAGTACTGATTTCGAGGTTGCTACACCATCTCATCAGCGTTCTTTGTTCGATTTTACCACTTTTGACGGTGGATACTAGTAACTAGGAATATCAACTATTTAACCGTATTATTTAACGAATTAGAATACGAAAAGTGCAACTTATTCATTTCTTACAAGTTAAATCAATTTCGGCTAGTACGAAATTCCATCTCTGATTTTTAATTATTCCAAATATTTCATACTCTCTTTGCTTTTTCCAAAGCCATTGGCTTAAATTTCAAGCAGTTTTCCATTTCTGTCTACTTTATTTTTGTCTTGTAGTATTCAACCACCTGTAACAATGTAAACATGATGGTTTATGACGGGTGCCTTCGTTTTTAATAATTAATATTTATACGTAATTGTTTTTAGAAAAAAAAAAAACAGAAATTGTAAAATGATTATTAGGGTACCTCTTTTGATGGCCACATGTGTATATGCAAGCATTTGCATCCGGGGTAGACATATTGTCTCTGTGTGTACCACAAGCAAGTAGACACGTGTAACTTTCTTTCATGAAAATTAAGAAGAAAACAACTCTGGAAAATTTTGTACTTTAGCAAACTAAATTGAAAAACATGAATGAAATGAAATAAGCCACCTGTTGCCATTTGTGAGGCAACATTTTATACATTTTATTATATTTCCTAACAAATTTCAAGGCCAAACAAATAAAATTTCCTTTTTGCTTTCGTCACAAGTTAAGCTGAATGCTGGAAAAACTACCACCACAGCCCCACAAGCTTAAGCTATACATACATACACACACGTACATAGAAAACAAAACAACTAAAAATCAATGTGATATACGTACATGTATATGTTCATATATATATACATACACACATGCATACTCGTGCATATGAATGTACGTGAATAGCAAGCACAACACGAGTCTGCAATTTGATTCAATACAATTGCAAATTTATAGATAAAAAAAGGTTTTTATGAATGAAAATTCTTTTACGCAAACTGCTAATTAAGATTTCTCCCTTTAAAATGTGCGCATTTAAGGTAAAGTAGTTTCCCTAGCAACTTTTGCAAAAGGGGGCTGAGCAGGCCGGCCGGCAGTTTGACCGTGAAATGAGAAATTCAAGGACCGGCGCTTAACAGCTCAATCGATTTTTCGTGCATTTTCGAAAAGGAGAAATTCTCATTGTGAGATTTTAATTCTCGTAAAAACAAGTAACAGGAGTAAAAAAGCTCTTTTCAATAGACTGTTGAATGGACAATTATGAGAGTGAAAGTTATAACTTTCAGTTTTAGATGTTTTTAAGTTCATGGTTGGCTATTGACGTTATTCTGTACATGGATGTTTGTGTATGTGTGTTTCTGTGTGTATATTTTGAAAGCTTATTTATTCAACTCTTCCCAACACTTTTACATCGCAATTGAAATACATACATACATAAATATTTGCCATATGTTTTCAATATACCGGTCTTTAATAGATTTTTTGTTATTTGCCTGGTTCACTTAGTTCTGCATCTAAATCTGGTAGAGGGAATATGCACACATACCTGCAATTAAGAAAAAATCAAAAAGTTTATATTAATACAATAATCAATAAATAAATAAAAATACTATTAAATAAAAATTAAGATAAAACTTAGCACTAGTGAAGCCGAGTTTCTTATAACAAATTTGCTTAACATACGTCAAGAATAATTTTGTTCTGTTCTTCTTGAATTACCAGAGTTATTAGCTTTTCGTTTATTCTTTAAAAATTCTCATATCGACCCTGGGCGCGATATTATCATATGTCACAAGAACTAAATTTTACAGGAGAGCGATTTTATTACTATTTTAATTGCTATTATATACTATAAAACTGTTGAAACGATAACATGTGCATTGTGTTATCTCTATAACTTTTATATTTATCGCTATAATATACTGTCAGAAGATGAACTAATGGATTTAGAATCTAGTTAAATAAAAAATAAATGTAGTAAAAGTGTAACATACGATAATTTCGCGCACAGCGGTGCATATGTTTTAAAAAATGGTTTCTTAATGATAATATTTTTTTTTTTTAACTTGGACCAGCACTCAGGGGATGACCCCTACATATGCAATGCATTGTGCCGGAACTAGGAAAATTGGTTATAGGAAGGAGGATAAAGGGAGTAGTGTTTGTGGACGTTCGATTTGAACTTTCCCACACTGAAAGTAACAGGAAAGACCTCTGCAGGAAGTTTATTCCACATGCGAACTGTTCGGCTAAAGAACGAATTTTCTCTGTAATGCGTAGTGCGATCCACTGGCACATCAACCACAAATGGATGCGCTCTTAACGAAGAACGTGTTGTTCGTACAAATGAGCGGGTTTCGGGAATAAGTTCCCTGATTTCATTAGAGCACATTCCATTGTAGTAGCGATAAAACAGTGAAATACATCCCACATTGCGTCGATGCTCCAGTGAGTCAATAGAGTTGGCTACCCTACTGTCACCGATGAGCTTCTTCGCCCTCTCCTGTACCCGGTCGAGTAACTTCAAAATAGACTTTGAAGCACCGGCCCATACATGAGAGTTGTATTCCATTTTCGGTCGGATATAGGTGGTGTAAACATTAAGGAGATCAGATGGAGTGAAGTATCTCTTACACCGTCTTAGAAAGCCGAGGCACTTGAATGCTTCTTTTGAAACCTGAAAAATATGATCAGTCCATCGAACATCACATTTAATTTTCATGCCAAGAACATCAAGAGTTTCTGATTCCTCAATATCTACACCACCCATTATTACAGATGAAGCAGCATGATTGTACGTACATTTGTGTGTAAGCATACAACACTGGGTCTTGCGAGCATTAAATTCGACCCTATTCGCACGTCCCCATTCATGGATTGCTAAAAGATCGTTATTTATCGAATCATTCATATTTTGCCTCATTGCCGCGATCTCCGGCAGGCTTGGTCTGTTATTGAATGAATATGAATGGCACATGCTGCTGTCATCTGCAAAAGAGTAGATAGGATTGGAAGTTTGAAGTAGAAGGTCGTTTAAGAAAATAAGAAAAAGTGTGGGAGAAAGAACGGATCCTTGCGGTACCCCTGAATTAATCTTGAACTCGTTTGATGAGATCCCTTCTATAACAACTCGTATAGTGCGATCTCTGAGAAAGCTTGATATAAATCGAGAGAAGACATCACCGACACCAAAAGCAATAAGTTTTGATAGAAGTGCACCATGCCAAACTCTATCAAACGCCTTGGAAATATCTAGAGCCACCACCTTACTCTCGCCAAAATGGTGAATAGAATGACACCATCTTTCCGATAGAAAAGCCAGTAGGTCTCCCGTAGAGCGACCCCTACGAAATCCATACTGGCGGTCGCTAAGTAAGCTGTTGGACTCTAAATATCTCACAAGATGGAAGTTTACCATACTTTCCATAACTTTGGAAAGTGCTGAGCAAATTGCAATTGGGCGGTAATTTTCAGGGTTGTTAGCCTCTCCTTTTTTGGGGATTGGCGTTACATTAGCAACCTTCCAACACATTGGAAATTCACCAGCATGGTACAATGTACTGAAAAGGTTAGCTAACGGACGCGCTAGCGTCGAAGAGCACTGCTTCAAGACCAGTGCTGGAATACCATCCGGCCCAGGAGATTTATTTATGTTGAGATCTGCTAAAACCTTTTTAACTGCACGGGCTCGAAAGAATATTTTAGGCATAGTTACAGATACTCTTTCAAGCACGGGCAGTGGTTGAGTGCTTTCCGGCAAGTGGGAGTTACTTGCAAATAATTCAGCCAGAAGGTTAGCTTTATCAACCGGGTTAGTGAATACTTGATCATCCTTTAAAAGAGCTGGAATTGAGGAACTAGCATTATCCTTTACTCTTTTAACGAATGACCAAAAGCTCTTACTACCCCGAGGGGCATTAAGAACTTTAGCACGAAGGCACTGCTCGTACAAAGCTTTTTGCTGCCTTAATACTTTGGCACATGAAGATCTCGCCCTTTTGCGTTGCGAATCAGTATCGGCATTTTTGTTATTACGCCATATACTGAAAGCTTCCTCTCTGGATTTGACTGCATTTTTGCACGTCAGATTAAACCACGATTTCGCTCTAGGTTTAATGAATATTTGCTTAGATGGAATGAAAGCTTTCATTCCCTGCAAAATTACGCCTTCAACAATTTCCGCCATGGCATTGACATTATTGTCTAAGAAACAAAGCTTCCAGTTAAAATGCCTAAAGAATGCGTTGAGCTCAGCCCAACGAGCCTTTTCGTATATGTATTTTGTACGTTTCGTAGCTGTTTGAGAAACGTTGTGAAGTTCTGAAGTCAAAAAGGAGGCGGAAATAGTGCAATGGTCCGAGTTACCGAGAGGTGCATTTACGCTCACTTCATACTTTTGAGGGTGTGAAGTTAGAAACAGGTCAAGAGTATTGTGTTGGTGCCCTTCAACGCACGAAATATGTGTTGGCTCATTCACTAGTTGCGCTAGGTGGTTGTGCGCTGCAAATAACTCAACATATTGGCCTTCTGGGGTTGTGTGGCTCGAATGGTGGAGCCAAGATAAGTTGTGAACATTGAAATCACCAGCAACAACAATTTCACTGTCCGGACAACTTTCCAGGATCTTCGATATGGAGTCGGAAAGGGCATCGAAGCCAGAAAAAGTTTTATCCCTTTCCGCATTTGGGCTTCTATATAGAAACCCGAAATGTAATGAGTGTGACCAGATTTTGAATTTAACCCAGAGGCAGCTAAATTCCGGATCACTCGTGCCTAAAGATTGCTGGCACTGGTACACTACTTCATTTCGTATATAAAGTGCAAGGCCTCTGTGAAGGTTAAAAAGTGATAGGAGGTGATACCCTGGTATATGAAAATCCTGTGGATCAGCATCCTCAGATACCTGGGTCTCACATAAGGCGAAGACGTCCGGCCGATGGACACAAACGTGAGCATAGGCAGAGAAGAAATTCGCCCTCAGCCCACGTATGTTGCAGAAGTCAATTTTGAATCGCCCTGTCATAACAATGGTAGGAAAATTAAAATCGAGCGTTTTTTTGTATTTTGTTTTTTTGTATAATGATAATATTTAACTGAAATTGAAAATAAATATTTGATTTTTATTTGTTGGTCTTTTCTTTCGGTTTTCCCAAAATTTTACTAGGCGGACTACACCTTTTATTTCGGGAATAGCAAACAATAACAAACATTTTTAAATGAAAATGGCTTTATTGTTTTTCGAAATATTCTCCATGATAATCAGTACACTTTTGCATTCGTTCAAACCATTTGTCATAGCAGCTTTTCCATTCCTCTTGAGACACCTCCAAAACACGGTTTTTGAACTCATCAACTACTTCTTCGGCGCTCGTAAATCGTTAGCCACGCAGTTTACCTTTGATAATCGGGAACATGAAGAAGTCATTGGATGCCAGGTCAGAAGTGTACAGAAGATGAGTCATCATTTCCATGTTTTGACTGTTCAAAACTTCACTTGTTTGACGAGTTATGTGAGAGCTTGCATTGTCATGATGAAGAATGATTCGTCTTCGGGGGCTAGTTTTACGAATCTCTATAAAGACTTCCGGCAAACAAATGGTCGTGTACCACCCAGAATTGACAGTTCTACGTTGCTCAAGCGGAGCAGTACCATTTGCTTCGTGTGCTTCTTTCAGGAACAATTTTTGTTAAATTTATATCCATAATATATCCATAATCCACGTCGAAAATTGTGAAAACTTATCCAACGTAAACCTTTTTTTGAAATTTAAATTTTTTTGTCAAATAGATTTTTTGAACTCACTGTAAACAAAACAAATAAAACGTTGTGAGTACGTTCATGCTAAAAAATTTGTTCTGGTGTTGCCAGATTTTAGCTATTGACATTAGTGTTGCCAGTTCCCGAAATATAAATAGTTCCCGTCGTATTTAAGTTGTTCTAATTTAATTTTTTTAATTTCAATTTTCATCTTTGCAAGGAGCATATCTTTTGAATTTTGATTAAATTAACATTTTCTGTTTTAAAATCTAGGGACAGGTCATTATTATGACGTTGGTTCGGACTCTAGCAGGATTGTTGAGTGGAACCGAATCTTTAATGCCCACTATCTTATGATAAGGATCTTCTCTTGAGTACCACTAAAAACAACTACTTCAGTTTTTAACTCCATGACACTTTTCGTCATTGCGATGGCCATCTTATTAGCAATAGAAATGATGACAATTCTGTCATAAATGGAATGTATGAATCTGAATAAATTTAACCACTAAATATTATCAATGCAATGTTATTAATAGTATATAAATCGTCATTACGTCGATTTAATTTCACGTCAACATTATAAGAACTTTCATACCATTGGAACTTAACACCATCAATGCAATGACTAAACTTGGTCTCTGATGACAACTTGTCATCAATAAATAATGCAAAAACAAACTGCAAGTGATATTATAATGAAATAAATAAGAATAACAATATAATCAGTCAAAGAATCCAATGTAGTCGGAATTCGATTTGAAAACTATAAAATAAATACTTTGGTATGATGAATTTCAGTGTTATTGGTTTTATGTTCAATCTAGATTCTAGAATTACTACCTATTTTAATTTTCTCTTATCAGAAAATTCTGTGGGACACAACACGGCCAGCAAGACGGGCAAACCTTAATGTATGATGTCGCAGGTACCACCTCTGCTTACATTTTTACAATTTTTTAACTATCAAATCGTTTGACCATTACGATTGGAATAAAACATTGTGAATTTTTTATCTAAGCAACATTTATGAATCCCACGCAAGTGTCCCATATGTTGTGTGTTCATTTACATGTTGTCTGAACATCTTTTTCATGGTTTTTATTAAAAAAGTAAGACCACAACTGGTAAGAGTAGTGGTCAATATTGAAGCACTGTTTGTTAATAAAAATATAAAATTAATTTACAAACTGAAATTCTAAGGTGTATCCCTACTTGGATCGCGATTTAAATTTGCTCGCTTTCGAGCCAAATAACTACGGTCGACGCAATTGACCATATTCTAGCTATAATTAATTAAATATAAAGCATATAAAGGGTCCACCAGATAACTTTTTTTATTCAAAATGATATAAAAAAACTACTGAATATTTTTTCAAATTTCTTTTTTATTTGAAAGTACAATCCTTCCGGTTAATAATAAAAAATAATTTCATTCAAATGGCTGCCTCGGCTGGCCATGCAGTAGCCTACACGATCGGTCCGATCTTTAAGCACATCATCGATTGTGTGCAGCTGTATTTCACCAATGGCTTCACGAATATTGTCCTTTAAAGCGTCAATTGTCTCTGGCTTGTCGGCGTAACACTTATCTTTAACGGCACCCCACAAATAATAGTCCAACGGTGTCAAATCGCAGCTCCGAGGTGGCCAAACGACATCAGCTCTGCGCCTGATAATGCGGTTTTCAAAAACAGGGCGCAAAACATCGAGTGTAGCTTCGGTTGTGTGCCACGTAGCGCCGTCCTGTTGAAACCAAATGTTGCCAATATCCTCCTTTTCAATTTTTGTGAACAAAAATTCGTTCAACATGGCCCGATAACGATCGCCATTGACTGTAACGGCCACTCTGGACCAAAATCTGCACCAAACAGTAACTCGTTTTGGGTGCGTCGGCTGTTCAATGTATGCGTGCGGGTTTTCTGTGCCCCAAATGCGACAATTTTGCTTGTTTACATACCCGCCAAGATCAAAATGAGCTTCATCTGAAAATATGATTTTTTTTTTTTTTACAAAATCGGCATCTTCTGTAAGTCGATCGCAGGCCCACTTAGCGAAGCTAAAACGCATTGGAGGGTCAGTTGGCTTCAACTCCTGAACCAATTGGACTTTGTATGGCGTCATATCAAGGTCTTTATGCAAAATTCGTCTCAATGATGTCTCCGAAATGTTGAGAACGACGGTGAATTGATGTTGATGGCGCTTCACGCACACTTTCTGCCACAGCAGCAATATTATCAGAGGTAAGCACTGTTTTTGGCTTTTCACGCTTTGATTTATCGATGAGGATGCCAGTTTCTTTCACTTTTTCCACGAGATAACGAACATACGGAGCTGACGGTACTTCTCTTCTTCCAAAATCCGTACGGAATTTTCGCACACATTCTGCAACATTACCATGATTTTCAAAGTAATGTCGCAATATTTCCCAGCGTTGTTCAAGCGTATACGCAACCATATTCGTTCAGCGGAAGGATAAAACTAATTATCTGTCAAATCAGACATGAGCTAAGCGTTACCATTCACGCAAAAAAGCACTAGTTGAAAAAAAAACGTTAAATGGCGGACGCTTTATGTACATAAACAAATTTCTTCTCGAAAAAAAAACTGCTATGATCATGCATTTACATCATTGATGCGCAGCCCATACCACAATTGTGGAATCTTCACACAGATTCTTATGCTCTTCATTTAGTCGTCGATGAGAAAGCAACGAATGTACACGCGGCGGATGCTTATACATGTTTTTATGTATTTTTTTATTAAAAATTATCTAGCAAATTTTCGCGTTGCATTTTAAATTGATGATATGCGAAAAATATTTTTTTGTAAACAATTCATTTGGTAACATAAGAGTATAAGGACCTTTTATGTTATCAAATATTATTTTTGATTGAACATTAAAATTAGAGCATTTATTTAATTCACATTTATTTAATTTACAAACATTCTTCACACAGATTCCTATGTTCTTTATTTAGTCGACAATGATCCAGCGACGAGTGTACACGCGATTTAAATAATATATAGTCGGGTGACCAAAGCTAAACAATGGCTACCATTTGGTAAAAAAGAATAAAAAAATCGGTTGGCAAAGAAAGGAGAAAATGGAATCAAAAACTTTGTCTGCCTTTCTACATAATAATATAGATACGATAAAATTTAAATATTATTTAAAATATAATCAAGAAAACAACTTGACATTTTTCTCCTTTATTTACAAAGCAGCGAAATAGCTCTCCCTCATTTCTTTTTAAAAACGAATTAGAAAAACACCAATGCTTGTTTTGTTTATTTTTCAACTTTTAGTTGATACATTAATACATGTGCGAAAGTGTACATGCAGTAGTAGAAACGTTAGATGCTTATGGATCTCAAAATTAATTATAAATTTTACAAATCTGCAAGCAAATGCATTTAAAATGGTATACATTTTGTCAACATAGGCTTTATTATGAAAACATATTGTTTCCAATACTTCTATCCTTACATTAGATTGATTATCCAAGATGTTTTTACAATTCAACTCCACTAAACAGTTCGATAAGACATTTAAATGTGTTAAATTAAAAGACTGGAATACAATTTATTATCGCCTAATTTTCTCAAAACTTATGTGCTACTTTTTTACACCATTTTGCATGCCACGTTAACTCTTTCAAAAATTAAATATTCACACACCCCCATACATGACAGAACATTTTATGATATTTTTTGAGGCCATTTTTGCCGCAGTTGTTGCGATTATTTTAAATTGCAAATTGTTAACGAATTGACGACCCCAAAAGTAGTGTTTTTAAATTCTCACACAGCCTCCCACCGTTCCTCTCTTATGGTAAACAGAAGAAAACCCAAAACCTATTCATTGAGCGCATGCAGACTAGAGATGACATCGTGTGCAGCTTTTCAGTCATGTAAGCTGATGTACGCTAGAGATGGAAACGATTCACATGATTTGATTTGAATAATGTACGATCACGCGTGAGAGTAAGTACGTTTTTTCTTATATTTTCTATTCTTTCATGAGTGGAATTTTTTGTCGTCATTGGCAATAATTCTTAAATAAAATAATTGTGATAATTTTCAATGGTAATAATGAAGAAAAAATTTCGTTTTTTATTTTAGTGAATATATATTCGACGTGATTTTTCATGATTATTACTAAGTTTTTCTAACACTCGCAAATGTTAGCCAACAAAACATGTTTGTGCATGAGTATGCATCGACAACATCTTTGTTATCGTGAACGGGCATGATATTAATGAAAAGTTTATCAAGATCTGTAATAAACAACCATGCTCTTCATAAAAACTCACGTAACGTAAAAATAAATTATCACAAACGAGCAAGCTCACGCCAATGAAATACTCACGATAAAAGTCTATAACTCCAATTATGTTTCAGAAAATTTTAATGAAAGAATATTCTTTCGAAAAATTTCATATAATTACTCACAATTCTCAATGTGGCATTAAAACCTTCATTCATGTGCAATCTTCCTAGTTGCTGCTGAATCATTCTTTGCTCTTCTTTCTGCCAGTCACGAGTTCAGGGCGCAAATTACGGCATTTGATACCGAACGAAATTTCCATACAAATTAAAAAAATTTGTTTGGGATTTCGTTCGATATCGAATGCCGTATTTTTCGCCCGGTCGTCATTTCATAAAAATTAACAAAATTAACCCACTGTAATTATGTATTTTATAATGAATCCATTTATCTTTACAAATTAATAGCAGTCATGGATTTCTTTATTTGCGTCCCAATATTTGATGAATGCAAGAATAATTAAAAAAGTACTTATTTCATATCCTGAATCACGTAAAATTCACGAAGGCTGATCATAATTCTTCTGCTAAAATGGCACGATTTTGCACTATTCACATAATTCACGTGAACAATGACCATCCCTATTGCAGAAAGACAAAAAAATCTATAGTACATTTTTGCCACATGCATAAAAGTTAAAGTTATGAATGAATATTCTTCTCCTACATGCAAATATGTATGTTTATGGGTTTGTTTGTCCCCATGTGCATGCATGAATATGCATATGTGTGTGTGTGTGTTGAATGTAGAGTATGTAGTTGCTGGTACATTTTAAAAGTGCACCCACCATTTGCAGTTTTATTTTTTTGCTGCCTGTTTGGTTTTCTTACCGTTTCATTTTTTTTTTCGGTGTACGTCATCGCCACGAGCCACTTACGCCCACCGTATGTTTATGCTGTACTCGAAACAAGTTGAACTAAAATCAAGTGAACTGATCTAGAAATAATATGTAGATCAATGACCGTTACTTTTTAGAGAAATATGTATCTTGAAAAAAAAAATAAAAATTATTTATTTTAAGAAAGACACAATAAATTTATTAATTTAATTTGAGGGTGGGTGTGTATTAGTTAAATTATATGTAATATAAAATCAATTCTTGTACTACCAGAAACATTTGTTTATTGCTGGAATGACGTAATTTTTTTTTCAAGGCTATTCCATGTGTTTAGCCAACCACGTTAACATTCACGTTAACATTTCGAAAAGTATGAATGGCTGGACTTTGTTGCAATTTCTATCCTTCAGAATTGTTTGATTTCATTTAACAAACTATAAGAAGACTTTTTCGATTTTGATCATATAACCGAACACACTAACTTAGTTTGATTGAAGTTTGGTCATATCAATGTAAATTAAAAAAAAAATGTACACAAATGTATTCACGGCAGATTTTATTTTATATTTTTATTTATTATTTACTATCAATATTTTATTGTGTTACGAAGAGAAAAGTTCGGCAATTATGAATGTGAAATGATGTCTGGCAAATGTCCACCACAACCACGGTGACAGATGACGATTCTTTTATCAAAGTTTTTAATCAATTTTTGGCAAAATGCCGGCTCTGTTTCGTTAATCACATCACGGATTTTGAGTTTTAAGGCTGCAATCGATTCGATTGGCTCCGTATAGACTCTGTCGTTAACATAGCCCCACCAAAAATAATCCAGTGGTGTTGAATCACACGATCTGGCTGGCCACCTAACAGCTGATTTTTTTGAAATTTTGCGATCGGGAAATTTGATTTGCAATAAATTGATCTCGTCATTGGCTGTGTGACATGTGACACCGTTCTGTTGAAACCATATGTCAGTGATATCCACGTCATCAATAATAGGGCAAAATTGAGTTGGTAAGATCTTGCAATAGCGTGATCCATTGACCGTTACCGAATTTCCAGCCTCATCTTCTGAAAAAAACGGCCCAATCATGCCTCGAGACCACATATCACTGTATGGTAGTCTCACGTTGTGGTTCTCAATAATCGCTCTAGGATTCTCAGAAACCTAAATTCGGCAATTTGGTTGTTGACAAGTGAAAATTGACTCCGTGTAAAAAATGATTTTGAATGAATTGAGGGAATCTACGGTGATGTGAATGGTCGGTCGGCTTCAATTTCTGCAGCAGTTGAACCTTGTAAGGCTTCAAAGCCAAATCCTTACGCAAAATTCGCATGTGGGGGTTTTTGATAACCCCAATTGTTGAGAACGTCGAGGAATTGACAAAATTGGATCTTCTTCAATAAGTGGCTCACGGCTACGAAGTTTTCAGTTGAACGACCCGGTCGAACACGCGTTGGTGTTGGCACATTTTGTATCGTGCCTGTTGACTCGAATTTAACGACTAAATTCTTTATAGCGGTCTCAGAAGGACGATTACGAGGGCGGATTGATATTGAAGCTACCTAGCGCTAGATGGTAGCATAAACACAAAACTTTGTTTTAGAAATTGCGATCAGTCAAAAGTCAGCTGTTAAAATTTCACCCAAATTCATCGATTAGTTTATTTGTTGTACTCGTTTGAAGTAAGCAACTTTTCTGTTTCTTGAAAAATGAAAAAAGTGAATTTCGTACAGTGATTAAACACTATTATTTGAAAGGAAAAACGGCGAAAGAGACAAAAGAAAAGCTCGATAAACATTACGGTGAGTCTGCTCCGTCAGACTACATGGTAAAATATTGGATTGCTGAATTTAAACGCGGCCGAACAAGCACTGCAACAATACCATCAACAGGAAGGCCAAAAGAGGTGGTTACTGAAAAAAATATCAAGAAAATCCTCGATATCGTTATGAATGATAGCCGAGTCAAGTTACGGGAGATTGTTGAAATGGTAAACGTATCATATGAACGTGGTTTCACATTTTGCATGAACATTTGAATATGAAAAAGCTATCGGCAACGGTGCCGCGTTTGCTCAGTCTCGAGCAAAAACGAGTTCGACAGACCACTTCACAAGTTTGGACATGATAAAGCGTAATCCTGTTGATTTTTGGCGTCGATTAATAACTGTTAATGAAATGTGGGTCCACCACTAAATACCTGAAACCATGTTGTCCGAAAATATCACGAATTGTACGAAATTTTGCTTTAACAGAACCATAATTTTCATAGTGGATTTTAAATTCTTTAATGCGATTTTCGATCGAAATTGAATTCATTGTAACAATTGCCAATGCATCTACTACGAATACGTCACGTTGCCACAATTGAAAAACAAAGCTCTTGTTGAAACCCCCTTTATGTCAAATTTCAAAAATAAGAAGAAAAACTAATTGTTAATATATGGAGTAGGAAAGAGATGGTAAAAAAATATATATAAATCGGCGATACTGATACCGATATGCGTATAGAATTTGAATTCAATTAAAATTAACAAAACACAAGTTGAACAATTTTTTTTGGTACAAAATTATTATATTTAAATTAATTTTAATAAGATTTTTTTAACAAAGTGTTTTTAAATTTTGCACAAGTCTGTGCAATACATTAAATTATGGAACCAGCAGATTTGCAAACTATCGTGGTATTACAAAATTGAACATTATACCTAAACTATTTAAAAAAATTATCACCGATCACTTATATTATATAAGTATAAAATTTGATATCCCCTTTCAGCATGGGTTGGTGCTCTACTACAACTAATCTTCATCATTTTAGAACCGTAAGATATCGTGGATTTCTTCAACAACAACAAGCCGATGTGATATACACTGATTTTAGCAAGGCCTTGGATAAAGTCAATCATATGCTTTTGCAAACTAAATTGCATTTACTTGGTTTTACAGATCTGAGTATAAAATGTATTTTTTAATACCTGAGTGATAGAAAACAAACCGTTTATTGTAAAAACACATATTCCAGAAGCATCTTCCATCTGGTGTGCCACAGGGAAGCCACCCTGGACCGCTTCTGTTTACACTGTTTATTAACGACCTACCTGAAGAAATTCATTCATCCAATATTTTGATGTTTGGAGACGACGTGAAAACTTTTCGCAGTTATCGGCAAATATGTGAACAACAACATCTCCAAGACAACTTAAATTCGTTTTGCACATGAAGCAAAATAAATCGTATGGAACTTAATTTAAAAAAAATGTAAATACATTGCGTTTTGTTAGAAAAAGTCCGATTCTTGGACGCTATGTTTTCGAAGATTATCCGTCTATATACATCGCTTGTAAGACCTGTGTTGGAGTATGGATCTGTAATATGGGACCATAGATATAAAAAACATTCTGACGCAATTGAATTCGTGCAAATACAGTTCCATATTTTTTGTCTTCGTGTGTTAAACTTTAACCCAAGGAATTTACCATCATATTCTGCTAGACTTTCCCTTATCAAGCTGCCATTTCTAAAAAGCCGTAGAACTGTGCTGAACATATCGTTTATTTTCAACATAATTATTGGCGAAGTAAGCTCTGGTTTCTTAGTCAACGATATAACTTTTAATGTCCCTCAACACCCTTCACGTTATTTTTCTTCGTCATCAGTTAAATTTTTTAAAGCTAATTATGCTAATGCTGACCCTTTGAGAAGAATGTGCAACGAGTTTAACAAATTTTATACATTTATTGATTTTTCTTCGTGCCCCACTACAATAAAAAGCGATATTTTAATCTATTTAAACTCATAATTTTTGTATGTATCCTGAATTTTTGTAGATGTTATTATTTTATGTTTATATCACTAATATGTAGAAATATATGTATACAATTTAAACTGTCTGTAAGGATTATTTTCCATAGACAAATAAATAAATATTGTGAGGACAGTAAAAACGTAGCTATACCGATATGTCGGTAAATCTAAATTATCCCCGATATGTCGATATCGGTAACATGCATGCATGCATGCATCCCTAAATTGAAGTTTTGCATTTAAATTATTAATAAAACTGTGAAATTCTAAAAATAATAATATTCCAGTAAGTTTAATTTATTTCTAAGCGGAAGCTGTAACATCTCGCAATAGTCCAGATATAAAAGTAAATTCGTTAAAAAATTCGATTGACAGCTAATTTCTTGGGACCACGAATAGAGTCGTCACCGTCAATTAATTTTCGAATTTTTACCTTAAAAAAATAAAATAAATAAAAAATAAATCAAGTAAGAAAATGTACCTCAATAAACATATTTTGAAACCTTTTTGAAGGCAATTCATTTTATTAATGATTTATTGCAGTTTCATCTGTAAATAATAAACATTTATTTATTAATATTAAATTCTTTTTTTTTTCTTCTTATAAGTCTTGTTAACTTTTTCCTTTAATAAATCTGCGCAATGTTGCAAAATTTACAGAAATATTTTGTTGAATATGTGTGTCGAAATCATGCATCCAAGTAATAAGATTTTTATTATCCATACAAACGAATTGAAGAAAATGAAGCAATTTTTATTTTAACACATAAAAAGCATAAAAATTAATTTAAAGAGGCGTTAAAAATTAAAAACAACTGCAGCTAAAGAAAAATCAACTGGGGGAAAAAAACTTTACAATATTTTTGAAACCAGTTGATAAATATTTGTTTTAGTTCTTTTTTTTTCTCCCGTGTTGCGTTCATACTTTATTTAATGTTCAAAGTACCAACGAATACATTCATTACAAATGATTAAAAATTAAAAGTTGCCAACATAAAAACTGATAAAAATGAACATTTACACCAGATCAACTGCAATAATAACAACAACAAGAACAAATTTATTAAAAAATAAAAAAAAACAACGAAACAAAAAAATAAATAATAATTTTTGAAAATCATTTTCAAGTTGGCGACAAAAACCCAGCACGTCGCAAAAATAAATTAATAAAAAAAATAAGAAATAATGAATTGGAAACAACTCTTAAGATACACAAAAGAACATTCAAAACCAAGGCAGTCAAAATTAAATTGGACCAGCGGAGGAGGACCGGAGGGCTTAGGAGGATCATTTATCCAATACACTTTGGCATACAAAAAAAATAATAATTTGGACTGTGGCAACATGGCACTGCTGTTGTTGCTGCTGCAATTCATTAATAAATTTAAGTATGAATTTATATCTCATCATTTGAAGATTGAGAGCAAGTTTCAGTTTTATGGGTTTCCACCAAAGAAGGTTGTCAATTTTTTTTTTGAGTTGGAGATTTTTTTTTTTTTTTCATTTTTACTTTTTTGTTTATTAAGTAGAGTACTTGTGTACTTAACATGCTGTAGCTTTGAGGTTGTTTGGTTGGCTGGGGCTGTTCGGTTTGGTTTGGTTTAGATTGGATTGGCTGCAGTTATTGGACAATAACAAGTTGACATTTCTTGGGCAGCAGTCAACGAAGATAAATGTAAATTATTATGTCGTAAATTTGTCGAGTGCCATGTTAAATTTTCTTATAATTGAAATACTTTTTTTCTTTACTTTTTGATTTTTTTTTCAACAGAATTCTTTTACAGGTTTTACTTTTTATGATAATGAAGTGTTGCAATAAGAAACAAAATGTATTATCGTCTGATTATAGTGATCATTATGGTTACATTTATGGAAAGTTGTTAAAAAAACATTTTTTATATTAAGATTATGGAATCGGCTTTTAGGTTTTTTAGCTAATAAATTAAAAAGTCAGAGTTCTATTTTATATACCGTCGTCCCGAAGTTATCTTCACTTATATCACAAAATCAAAACAAAAATTAAATAAGATCAATTCTCTTAAAACTCATAACGTGACGAGTAAAACCTAATGTGTGTGAACCGGGTCTAAGATTTTGAACTTGTGCTCCGGAAGTAATGTGAATTCGGAACATCTAATAATATTTTTTGTTTATAATGTTGAAACTTTAAACTCAATTTCCCAAAGAAAAATTTTTTTGGGATACGTCAAGATAACTTCGGGATGACGATATGTTGAAGTTCCGTGTACACAACTGCAACTGCTGGCTCTTCATCTCTTTATATAAACTTTCAATTATTTATAACTATTGACGTTCTATTCGTATAATTGATTTCTAAAGCCATACCGACTGAGAAAATGCAAATAGTCCATTGTTCATTCGGTTTCTCGAGAACATACTTATAACAACTGTTGAGGACAAACATTGAGAGAATACATTGATTATAGAGTAGAGTTCCCAAGCGATAAATATTTCCCGGAAGATTCTGGAAATTTAATTTTTAGTTTTATCGTACATATTTAGAATAATAGAAATAATAGAAATATTTTAAATTTTACAACGCAAAAAAATAATAAATAAAATAACATATAATTTTTCGATCTTTTTTTCGCACTACACTGATAGAAAAAGCGTCATAACCCTGATGTAATTTGACATCAATGCAATGTCAAGTGTCTTCATTTTTTTACCACATGACAAAAATTTAAATGTCCGAATTTCTGGATAGTTCGAATAAGCGAGTGTTCGGATTAGGGAAGTTGTACTGTATTTTATTAGCGAATATTATTATAAAAATTAACAATAAGAAAAATTTTTTGAATTTATTTTTTCACATTGTTATCGAAAATGGAATCAATAGAATTTGTCGGCAAATATCATATATTGAAATGCAAACAAAAAACTAAATTAACAACCTCGACATCATTATGTGATATTTTAACAAATTGGCTACATTTTAATTAAACTATTTTCCATAACACAAACAAAAAACCAAATATTTATATAAAATAAAAAAAATAAAAAAAAAGTGAATTCGATACTCGACAATATTGGGCGTACAGGTTGCAAGAAACGAAAAAAATTTTTGTTTCTAAATACAGAAAGCAAAATTTCAAATCTGACAAAAATACAAACAACAACAAAAGTTCGATAACAAAAAAAATAAGCAGGCAGCCACACGACCGTAAGACCAAAAATGACGACAATATCAAAAGTCAGTGGAAACGCCACGCAATTAAAATCTTTCAGAATAATTTTTAATATCAAACATACCAACGGATTGAATATTAAATGACACACGCCAGTTTGCGGCATGTCAATGAACAACACGAACAACAAGCAACAATTTAGAAAAAGATCAATTGGCCACCATAGAACTGCCTAACATTTGTACGAGTAGTAGTTATTTCTAAATAGCAAATAGTACAAATGTCTGTCTGTCTGTTGATAAACATGTGAGTATGTGTGTGGTGTGTATCTATATAGAGGCGCCTCAGACGGTGATATCTACCATTTTTTTTCAATGATTTTCCTTACAGACAACGAAAACCGGGCAAAAACACATACAAAATATCGCCTTTAAAAACGCCAACGTTAATTCGGCGAAAATAAAATGAAAAGAAAAAATAAGTTATTTATATTTATTTATAATCATGTGCTTTTAATTTAAATTCATTTTATATTTATTTAGAATTTGTTTGTGTCGTTAACCAACTTACTAGTTTCATTCATTGAAGTATGAAATTTCAATAAATTTTAATTTCTGTTCAAAAAAAAAAAAAAAAGAAACAGAAATGTTTCGATCCAGTATTGAAAACATTCTCTACTCAGGTATACAATAAACACTTGTGTTTAAGCTGAATAAAATCGCGAAAGAAAAAAACTGCTTTAAAAATCTTAATACAAACAACCACGCAAAATTGCTGTTTGAGTTTTATAAACGAGGGTTGGTCAATGAAGCTTAGAAGTTAGATTAAAAGCTGAATTAACAATAGCAACGACTTGTTTTTTTTTTTTTTGGAGGAACAAAATAAAACCTCAAAACAAATTTGTGCCCGTCCGCATGAAAAGGTGCACAGTATTGGCGTAGTTTTAATTTTAGACGTAAAGAACGTCTTTAATATGACAAACTGGGAATAAATTGTTGATGCCTTAGCTAGATTAGACATCCGAGGTTATCTACTACCGATTATACAGGACTATTTCCGGAATAGAGAGTTAGTTTATGATAAGGGTACTAGGAGACGCAAGATTAGGATCAGCACAGTAGTATTCCGATTTAAAGAACATTCGATTTAATGAACATAAAAATAAAACGCGAATACATTAAGCACTTAAAAATTTGTATTAAATTGGCTCAGCAAAACAATGTTAGTAGCACAAACTTAATGCTTTTGAGAGACCTTCAGGAAGATGCCATTAAAAGAAGATATCCATTTTAATAAGCGGACTGTGATTATCTAATTTTTTAAATAAATTATTTTTATATTACGTTGTTTTTATGAATTTTGCCTTTCCTTATACATATTTTTAAAGAAATGTTTATTTTGAATTATGTACTATAATTTTAATAAAATATTGAAAAAACTTTACATATTTATAGTTACGAATAAAATAGACGACGATCTTAATTTTTAATTTAGTACTGGATATAACGAACAATTCGATTTAACGAACAGGCCTGACCAACAATTAGGTTGATTAAATCGGAAAACTACTGTACTTTGGCCCACAGTTGTGGATCGTCATTTGCGATGGTTTTGAAGTTTAATCTACCTGAAAAGTAAATATAGTTGGATTTGCAGACGACATAGCCTTAGTATGTGTAAAGAGTTACTAGAGGTGGAAACCATTGCAAACGCCAGTATTCAGATCGTAAGATCTTGGCTGAGATCAATGGGCTTAGCTTTAGCAGACCATAAAACAGAAGCAGTTCGGATTAGCAATCGTAAGACTAAGGAAACCATTTGGCTAAATATTGGCACGTATAGCATATAATCCAAAGAGTGTCTAAAATACCATGGAGTCATAATTGACACTTGAAGTGTATTGGTTCCAAAGCATCCTAAACATGCTTAGTGTTGTCCCGGAACATGCTGAATACAAGAGGTCCAAAATATCTCCAGAGGAGTTTGCAGATTGAAGTGTAGTAAGAAACATTATTCTATATGCATCTCCTATATGGTCAGGCGCACTGAGATATTTCTCGTATGTGAATCTGATATGTCCTGTGTATAGGCTGACTGCCCTGCTAGTATGTACCGCATTTCGAACTGTATCGGACGAAGCCGCTTTTGTTATTGCTGGTATGATACCCATCGAGCTAGAGGCCGTATCGGACGGTACGGATGGTGTGACTGATTTGTGCCTACGGAAGTGGCTAGAACGATGGAGAGCAACTAATAAGGGAAGATGGACTTACTTATTGATACCTGACATCAAGACATGGTTATCTGGAAACATGGTCACATGAATTTCTATATTACACAATTTTTGGACATGGTTGTTTTTGATCGTACTTGTTTCGTTTCGGACATTATTGTTCCAATCATGTTGGAATCTTTGTATAACTAGATGTGCGTATGTAATTTTGTGAAATTGGTTCTATTGCAACTTCGTAGGTTAGAAGAGCTTCGCAGATGAATCAATTTAGTTTATATCTGGTCTAGGAACTATCCCACACCGTGACGTAAAGCCTTGCGGTAGGTCCACGGGGAATGTTTGGGTCAGTGTAAAGGAGTGCTTTAGCGTGTTAAAGTTTAGCACTCCTGGCAAACACCAGTGTCTTTCGATGATAAAAAAGTACAGTCTTGGCTAGGTTTAATTTAAAGGAGAGCCGATTTACTAATACAAGATAAAGAATGATTCTAGTTCTTTAATTTTCTTTTTGTATGATGGAGAAGTCGGTTTTATTAGAATTGCTGTATTTTATATCAAAAATTGGAAAAAGAAGACAAAAGTGTTACTAATTTTTACTAAACGAGTTTTCTTAAATTTTGTTTTTCATACTTTAATGCTTTAAAAATTCATAGTATACTCTAAATGAAAAATTCTGAAAATATGTGCAGACTGCCTTTTGTTCAGAAAGTTTACTGACTGCCCCACGATATAGAACGAATTCTTTGTTACGTAAAATTACATTTAAAGCAAAAACAATTTCTATAATTTTGTGCTTGCAAGTGTAATTGCAAGAAGGAAAAAATACGTTCGACATCGTGGCCTGGCAATTAATAAATAAAATTAAACTCCGGTAGAGATCTATTGCTCTTTCTTGTGGTCTGTCACATTTGAAGATTTATTTCATTTATAATCAATTTGAAAAAAGAAAATTAAAGGTTAAACTAGCGAGGTTTTCTGTTTTTCTTAATATTTTATTAAAATTTTAGTAATTTATAATAAATATTTCTTTAAAAATATGTATAAAAAAATTCTTAAAAACGCCGTAATACAAAAATAATTTATTTAAAAAATTAAATAATCACAGTCTGCTTATTGGCATGGATATCTTTTTCTTGAAGCTCTCTCAAACATATTAAATTTGTGCTACTAACATCGTTTTGCTGAGCCCATTTAATACAAATTTCGAAGTGCTTAATGACATCTTCTTGTTTTATTTGCGTCTCTAGAATATCAGTTTCATCAAACTCTGCATCATTTTCGTTTTGTTTTACATTTGTTCATTAAACCGAGTACAAAATAAAATTTTTATTTGCAATATAAGGTTCTTACTTAAAGATCCTAAATGTTATTTTGGAATGCAAAATTATTACAGCATTCTAAAGATGATTATTAATTACTTATCTAATGGTATTCACTTTAAAAATATAAAAAATAAAGTTCTTGTCTGTTTTTGAAAATAAATAAAAAATTTTCAATTGGGAACTTTTATTGAAAACCAAAAGAATTTTGAGTTTTTTTCATTGTTTTTCTAATATAAATTCCACAACGAATTTTTATATTTTTTTTCAATATTTTCTGGCAATTAAAAAAAAGTAGAAAAAAACTAAATAGAAAATAAAAGCGGTTCCGGTAGTCTGGTAGAATTCTATTAAATAATGTTGAATAACTACATAATTGAAATAGTTCCATGATCGATAGACACATAAAAGAAATAATAAGTTCGAAAGTGGAACATAGTGGAAGTATAAAAATTAAATCTTCTCAATAATGGCTTCCGACTTTAACGGTTGGCATGTTCAGAATTATAGTTTATTATTTGCACCAGCAGAAGTTGGAAGCTTTGAACTCTCTATTAGCAGTGCATGTACAGAGCTGCGAACACCGGAAACTTTAATCTGGCTTAAAGGATTATAAACAAAAATACAATCGTTAATTCCACAAATCGTCTTCTTGTGTACGAAGCAAAGTATACTTTTTTATACGCAATTACTCTGCATTCCATGTGGCATCTATTGTAGGTTTTGCTTATAAATTTAATATCGTATACGTTCTATAAGATTTTTTGTTTCATAAAAAACACAATAATTGCAATTTAATAACCCTCGCACTTAAGTACTGCTTGTAAAACTAAAATCATTTACTGCGGATTACAAAAAAACTATATTTACCTCGGTCGCCCAAACAAAGATTCAGTAAATTTTCTACTTCTTTTTCTGTAAAACACCAGCCAACGTTCAAACAAGAGCAATATTTTCGTTTAATGTGTTGACCACAACAGATAAAATGGGATAATAATCTTGTAAGTACTTGAAAATATAAGAAAATTGAATTGAAAATTTCTGCTGAAGGACAAAAATTGAAAGAGTTGGCAAGAAGGAGCAAAATACAAGAATGAATGCAGTAGTAGCCACGCGTCATAATAATGTTGATGATGATGTTGAACACGAGCCAGGATAATCCCACGGAAATGCCATATTTGACAATAAATACATGGTTTATTAATTACACAAATGTCAATGGCAAATGCAATTTTATATTTGTTCATCTCCGGATTTATTGCAGTTTTTTTTTGTTATTTTTGTGATCTTTTAAGGTGTATACTTTTTTTTAAATATTTTTTAGTCTATGGAACAATATATGAGTCAGCGATAAGTGTTGAAATTAAATGATTTCATATGGTATTATATTTATTATTATGTTAAAAGGCCTCAACTTCTCTAGCTTACTAATATCTGTAACTGGTGCTATTGAATAGGACTTTTAAATTTCCACATTTTTAAATTTATTTGGTTGTTAAAAATTTGAAATGTGTATCATTCTTATATAAATCCTTGTAAAACAGAGGTAGCATTCAACATCATACAAACCTGCATATCGTTACCTTAATTTAAAAAGGCCTTAACTAATTTTTTTCCAAAATCAAGTTTTTGCATATTTCAATTAATTCTTATGACAGCTTATTTTTTATTTCACCAATACGAAAGCTAAAGCGTTTGCAACAAAATTTGAAATTTTTATAAGAAATAAGCAAATGTCTCTCATTTTGTTTTTATACCGGAGCAATTTGATGAAAAATCTGCTGCAAACTTAGAAAAAAGCGTATAATAATTCATTCGTTGGCGTATTTATTAAAACTATAAACAAATTAAACAAGACTTTTCAAAGTGAGTCTTCTCAAATCATCTTGTTTCTTATATAAAAAAAAAAAATTATTAGAATTATTTAAAATTAGAACACTTAAAGACAGACACATTTGAAAATATGGATTATAAAAATTTTTACTATGTTGAGGATTAACATTTATATTGGCCATGAGGGAGAATGTAAAATAAGTGCTGAAAAACTCTCGGAACATTCTTTAATTGAAATTAAAAGCAATTTATTAAAGTTTGACCAACAACTGTCCAGTGAAATAATATCAACAATTGACATTTATGACAAAAAACTTAATGCACTGCGAGTTCCCACACATAATCACTGATCCAGAAGCATTTATTCATTAGAGAGTAAAATAAACGACAAAACACATTAACATATTTTCACAATTACAAAACCCGAAATTTTTCAGTACGAAAAGGAAAGCTAAAAAATACTTTTGATGAACATTTACTTTTTAAATTATAAAAATTTTCGGCATATATATGGTCGTCCCAGAAACAGTCCACCAACCAAAATTTTTGGAAATTTATCCAACTTATTTTTTATCTTTTTTTAAAGGAATATTATAAAAGATATACCGGTATGTTCTACTTTCCATTTTGAAGTGCAATTCAATTGAAATCATTTCAGTTTAATTTTTTTGTGTTCTGCATTCTTTCTATTACATTTGAATTTCAATATTCAATACAAATATACTCTACTTTTCCAGAATATAAAATATTAAAAGTTTACTTTTCATATTTATATTTCACAGCTTTTGTAGAACATGCCTGATATGATTGTATAAATAAAATAATTGTATTTCGATGATCATTAATGGACAAGTCATTGCCAAATCCTATTCTACCTCAGACCTTCCAATTTCATAACAGAAATTAATAATTTCTAGGTAATGAAGATGGCCCGATCGAAAGCCTTTAATATGGCAGTGAATTCACTTAAATTTTATTTAAAAATTTTTGTGTTTCCTATTTTATAAACACTGAAATTGGGTATGAAATTTCAGAATAGAAAATAGAATAGAGAAATTTAACGTGCGTCATTAAGCGTTCACGTCTTTTGATAAAAACGCCAAATTTTTTTAGCTGCAAATAAAAAAACCCTCAACAAACAAAAGTTTTTTAAATCTTTGCAAATAAGTTATTTTAGAATTTTCTTATATTCATGTTTCTTTTAGGAACTTGATTTTGTGTGCTTTATTATGGAAAATTCTTTATAAATTACGAAATCAAATTTTAACTTTCAAAGTTACTTCCGTTTTTTGTAGCGTGCATCACCAAACTTTGTCATGAATTATTTCGCAAGAAATATCTGCTAAAAAATTATTTTTTATGCATTTTTTTCAACAGAATTCTTTTACAGGTTTTACTTTTTATGATAATGAAGTGTTGCAATAAGAAACAAAATGTATTATCGTCTGATTATAGTGATCATTATGGTTACATTTATGGAAAGTTGTTAAAAAAACATTTTTTATATTAAGATTATGGAATCGGCTTTTAGGTTTTTTAGCTAATAAATTAAAAAGTCAGAGTTCTATTTTATATACCGTCGTCCCGAAGTTATCTTCACTTATATCACAAAATCAAAACAAAAATTAAATAAGATCAATTCTCTTAAAACTCATAACGTGACGAGTAAAACCTAATGTGTGTGAACCGGGTCTAAGATTTTGAACTTGTGCTCCGGAAGTAATGTGAATTCGGAACATCTAATAATATTTTTTGTTTATAATGTTGAAACTTTAAACTCAATTTCCCAAAGAAAAATTTTTTTGGGATACGTCAAGATAACTTCGGGATGACGATATGTTGAAGTTCCGTGTACACAACTGCAACTGCTGGCTCTTCATCTCTTTATATAAACTTTCAATTATTTATAACTATTGACGTTCTATTCGTATAATTGATTTCTAAAGCCATACCGACTGAGAAAATGCAAATAGTCCATTGTTCATTCGGTTTCTCGAGAACATACTTATAACAACTGTTGAGGACAAACATTGAGAGAATACATTGATTATAGAGTAGAGTTCCCAAGCGATAAATATTTCCCGGAAGATTCTGGAAATTTAATTTTTAGTTTTATCGTACATATTTAGAATAATAGAAATAATAGAAATATTTTAAATTTTACAACGCAAAAAAATAATAAATAAAATAACATATAATTTTTCGATCTTTTTTTCGCACTACACTGATAGAAAAAGCGTCATAACCCTGATGTAATTTGACATCAATGCAATGTCAAGTGTCTTCATTTTTTTACCACATGACAAAAATTTAAATGTCCGAATTTCTGGATAGTTCGAATAAGCGAGTGTTCGGATTAGGGAAGTTGTACTGTATTTTATTAGCGAATATTATTATAAAAATTAACAATAAGAAAAATTTTTTGAATTTATTTTTTCACATTGTTATCGAAAATGGAATCAATAGAATTTGTCGGCAAATATCATATATTGAAATGCAAACAAAAAACTAAATTAACAACCTCGACATCATTATGTGATATTTTAACAAATTGGCTACATTTTAATTAAACTATTTTCCATAACACAAACAAAAAACCAAATATTTATATAAAATAAAAAAAATAAAAAAAAAGTGAATTCGATACTCGACAATATTGGGCGTACAGGTTGCAAGAAACGAAAAAAATTTTTGTTTCTAAATACAGAAAGCAAAATTTCAAATCTGACAAAAATACAAACAACAACAAAAGTTCGATAACAAAAAAAATAAGCAGGCAGCCACACGACCGTAAGACCAAAAATGACGACAATATCAAAAGTCAGTGGAAACGCCACGCAATTAAAATCTTTCAGAATAATTTTTAATATCAAACATACCAACGGATTGAATATTAAATGACACACGCCAGTTTGCGGCATGTCAATGAACAACACGAACAACAAGCAACAATTTAGAAAAAGATCAATTGGCCACCATAGAACTGCCTAACATTTGTACGAGTAGTAGTTATTTCTAAATAGCAAATAGTACAAATGTCTGTCTGTCTGTTGATAAACATGTGAGTATGTGTGTGGTGTGTATCTATATAGAGGCGCCTCAGACGGTGATATCTACCATTTTTTTTCAATGATTTTCCTTACAGACAACGAAAACCGGGCAAAAACACATACAAAATATCGCCTTTAAAAACGCCAACGTTAATTCGGCGAAAATAAAATGAAAAGAAAAAATAAGTTATTTATATTTATTTATAATCATGTGCTTTTAATTTAAATTCATTTTATATTTATTTAGAATTTGTTTGTGTCGTTAACCAACTTACTAGTTTCATTCATTGAAGTATGAAATTTCAATAAATTTTAATTTCTGTTCAAAAAAAAAAAAAAAAGAAACAGAAATGTTTCGATCCAGTATTGAAAACATTCTCTACTCAGGTATACAATAAACACTTGTGTTTAAGCTGAATAAAATCGCGAAAGAAAAAAACTGCTTTAAAAATCTTAATACAAACAACCACGCAAAATTGCTGTTTGAGTTTTATAAACGAGGGTTGGTCAATGAAGCTTAGAAGTTAGATTAAAAGCTGAATTAACAATAGCAACGACTTGTTTTTTTTTTTTTTGGAGGAACAAAATAAAACCTCAAAACAAATTTGTGCCCGTCCGCATGAAAAGGTGCACAGTATTGGCGTAGTTTTAATTTTAGACGTAAAGAACGTCTTTAATATGACAAACTGGGAATAAATTGTTGATGCCTTAGCTAGATTAGACATCCGAGGTTATCTACTACCGATTATACAGGACTATTTCCGGAATAGAGAGTTAGTTTATGATAAGGGTACTAGGAGACGCAAGATTAGGATCAGCACAGTAGTATTCCGATTTAAAGAACATTCGATTTAATGAACATAAAAATAAAACGCGAATACATTAAGCACTTAAAAATTTGTATTAAATTGGCTCAGCAAAACAATGTTAGTAGCACAAACTTAATGCTTTTGAGAGACCTTCAGGAAGATGCCATTAAAAGAAGATATCCATTTTAATAAGCGGACTGTGATTATCTAATTTTTTAAATAAATTATTTTTATATTACGTTGTTTTTATGAATTTTGCCTTTCCTTATACATATTTTTAAAGAAATGTTTATTTTGAATTATGTACTATAATTTTAATAAAATATTGAAAAAACTTTACATATTTATAGTTACGAATAAAATAGACGACGATCTTAATTTTTAATTTAGTACTGGATATAACGAACAATTCGATTTAACGAACAGGCCTGACCAACAATTAGGTTGATTAAATCGGAAAACTACTGTACTTTGGCCCACAGTTGTGGATCGTCATTTGCGATGGTTTTGAAGTTTAATCTACCTGAAAAGTAAATATAGTTGGATTTGCAGACGACATAGCCTTAGTATGTGTAAAGAGTTACTAGAGGTGGAAACCATTGCAAACGCCAGTATTCAGATCGTAAGATCTTGGCTGAGATCAATGGGCTTAGCTTTAGCAGACCATAAAACAGAAGCAGTTCGGATTAGCAATCGTAAGACTAAGGAAACCATTTGGCTAAATATTGGCACGTATAGCATATAATCCAAAGAGTGTCTAAAATACCATGGAGTCATAATTGACACTTGAAGTGTATTGGTTCCAAAGCATCCTAAACATGCTTAGTGTTGTCCCGGAACATGCTGAATACAAGAGGTCCAAAATATCTCCAGAGGAGTTTGCAGATTGAAGTGTAGTAAGAAACATTATTCTATATGCATCTCCTATATGGTCAGGCGCACTGAGATATTTCTCGTATGTGAATCTGATATGTCCTGTGTATAGGCTGACTGCCCTGCTAGTATGTACCGCATTTCGAACTGTATCGGACGAAGCCGCTTTTGTTATTGCTGGTATGATACCCATCGAGCTAGAGGCCGTATCGGACGGTACGGATGGTGTGACTGATTTGTGCCTACGGAAGTGGCTAGAACGATGGAGAGCAACTAATAAGGGAAGATGGACTTACTTATTGATACCTGACATCAAGACATGGTTATCTGGAAACATGGTCACATGAATTTCTATATTACACAATTTTTGGACATGGTTGTTTTTGATCGTACTTGTTTCGTTTCGGACATTATTGTTCCAATCATGTTGGAATCTTTGTATAACTAGATGTGCGTATGTAATTTTGTGAAATTGGTTCTATTGCAACTTCGTAGGTTAGAAGAGCTTCGCAGATGAATCAATTTAGTTTATATCTGGTCTAGGAACTATCCCACACCGTGACGTAAAGCCTTGCGGTAGGTCCACGGGGAATGTTTGGGTCAGTGTAAAGGAGTGCTTTAGCGTGTTAAAGTTTAGCACTCCTGGCAAACACCAGTGTCTTTCGATGATAAAAAAGTACAGTCTTGGCTAGGTTTAATTTAAAGGAGAGCCGATTTACTAATACAAGATAAAGAATGATTCTAGTTCTTTAATTTTCTTTTTGTATGATGGAGAAGTCGGTTTTATTAGAATTGCTGTATTTTATATCAAAAATTGGAAAAAGAAGACAAAAGTGTTACTAATTTTTACTAAACGAGTTTTCTTAAATTTTGTTTTTCATACTTTAATGCTTTAAAAATTCATAGTATACTCTAAATGAAAAATTCTGAAAATATGTGCAGACTGCCTTTTGTTCAGAAAGTTTACTGACTGCCCCACGATATAGAACGAATTCTTTGTTACGTAAAATTACATTTAAAGCAAAAACAATTTCTATAATTTTGTGCTTGCAAGTGTAATTGCAAGAAGGAAAAAATACGTTCGACATCGTGGCCTGGCAATTAATAAATAAAATTAAACTCCGGTAGAGATCTATTGCTCTTTCTTGTGGTCTGTCACATTTGAAGATTTATTTCATTTATAATCAATTTGAAAAAAGAAAATTAAAGGTTAAACTAGCGAGGTTTTCTGTTTTTCTTAATATTTTATTAAAATTTTAGTAATTTATAATAAATATTTCTTTAAAAATATGTATAAAAAAATTCTTAAAAACGCCGTAATACAAAAATAATTTATTTAAAAAATTAAATAATCACAGTCTGCTTATTGGCATGGATATCTTTTTCTTGAAGCTCTCTCAAACATATTAAATTTGTGCTACTAACATCGTTTTGCTGAGCCCATTTAATACAAATTTCGAAGTGCTTAATGACATCTTCTTGTTTTATTTGCGTCTCTAGAATATCAGTTTCATCAAACTCTGCATCATTTTCGTTTTGTTTTACATTTGTTCATTAAACCGAGTACAAAATAAAATTTTTATTTGCAATATAAGGTTCTTACTTAAAGATCCTAAATGTTATTTTGGAATGCAAAATTATTACAGCATTCTAAAGATGATTATTAATTACTTATCTAATGGTATTCACTTTAAAAATATAAAAAATAAAGTTCTTGTCTGTTTTTGAAAATAAATAAAAAATTTTCAATTGGGAACTTTTATTGAAAACCAAAAGAATTTTGAGTTTTTTTCATTGTTTTTCTAATATAAATTCCACAACGAATTTTTATATTTTTTTTCAATATTTTCTGGCAATTAAAAAAAAGTAGAAAAAAACTAAATAGAAAATAAAAGCGGTTCCGGTAGTCTGGTAGAATTCTATTAAATAATGTTGAATAACTACATAATTGAAATAGTTCCATGATCGATAGACACATAAAAGAAATAATAAGTTCGAAAGTGGAACATAGTGGAAGTATAAAAATTAAATCTTCTCAATAATGGCTTCCGACTTTAACGGTTGGCATGTTCAGAATTATAGTTTATTATTTGCACCAGCAGAAGTTGGAAGCTTTGAACTCTCTATTAGCAGTGCATGTACAGAGCTGCGAACACCGGAAACTTTAATCTGGCTTAAAGGATTATAAACAAAAATACAATCGTTAATTCCACAAATCGTCTTCTTGTGTACGAAGCAAAGTATACTTTTTTATACGCAATTACTCTGCATTCCATGTGGCATCTATTGTAGGTTTTGCTTATAAATTTAATATCGTATACGTTCTATAAGATTTTTTGTTTCATAAAAAACACAATAATTGCAATTTAATAACCCTCGCACTTAAGTACTGCTTGTAAAACTAAAATCATTTACTGCGGATTACAAAAAAACTATATTTACCTCGGTCGCCCAAACAAAGATTCAGTAAATTTTCTACTTCTTTTTCTGTAAAACACCAGCCAACGTTCAAACAAGAGCAATATTTTCGTTTAATGTGTTGACCACAACAGATAAAATGGGATAATAATCTTGTAAGTACTTGAAAATATAAGAAAATTGAATTGAAAATTTCTGCTGAAGGACAAAAATTGAAAGAGTTGGCAAGAAGGAGCAAAATACAAGAATGAATGCAGTAGTAGCCACGCGTCATAATAATGTTGATGATGATGTTGAACACGAGCCAGGATAATCCCACGGAAATGCCATATTTGACAATAAATACATGGTTTATTAATTACACAAATGTCAATGGCAAATGCAATTTTATATTTGTTCATCTCCGGATTTATTGCAGTTTTTTTTTGTTATTTTTGTGATCTTTTAAGGTGTATACTTTTTTTTAAATATTTTTTAGTCTATGGAACAATATATGAGTCAGCGATAAGTGTTGAAATTAAATGATTTCATATGGTATTATATTTATTATTATGTTAAAAGGCCTCAACTTCTCTAGCTTACTAATATCTGTAACTGGTGCTATTGAATAGGACTTTTAAATTTCCACATTTTTAAATTTATTTGGTTGTTAAAAATTTGAAATGTGTATCATTCTTATATAAATCCTTGTAAAACAGAGGTAGCATTCAACATCATACAAACCTGCATATCGTTACCTTAATTTAAAAAGGCCTTAACTAATTTTTTTCCAAAATCAAGTTTTTGCATATTTCAATTAATTCTTATGACAGCTTATTTTTTATTTCACCAATACGAAAGCTAAAGCGTTTGCAACAAAATTTGAAATTTTTATAAGAAATAAGCAAATGTCTCTCATTTTGTTTTTATACCGGAGCAATTTGATGAAAAATCTGCTGCAAACTTAGAAAAAAGCGTATAATAATTCATTCGTTGGCGTATTTATTAAAACTATAAACAAATTAAACAAGACTTTTCAAAGTGAGTCTTCTCAAATCATCTTGTTTCTTATATAAAAAAAAAAAATTATTAGAATTATTTAAAATTAGAACACTTAAAGACAGACACATTTGAAAATATGGATTATAAAAATTTTTACTATGTTGAGGATTAACATTTATATTGGCCATGAGGGAGAATGTAAAATAAGTGCTGAAAAACTCTCGGAACATTCTTTAATTGAAATTAAAAGCAATTTATTAAAGTTTGACCAACAACTGTCCAGTGAAATAATATCAACAATTGACATTTATGACAAAAAACTTAATGCACTGCGAGTTCCCACACATAATCACTGATCCAGAAGCATTTATTCATTAGAGAGTAAAATAAACGACAAAACACATTAACATATTTTCACAATTACAAAACCCGAAATTTTTCAGTACGAAAAGGAAAGCTAAAAAATACTTTTGATGAACATTTACTTTTTAAATTATAAAAATTTTCGGCATATATATGGTCGTCCCAGAAACAGTCCACCAACCAAAATTTTTGGAAATTTATCCAACTTATTTTTTATCTTTTTTTAAAGGAATATTATAAAAGATATACCGGTATGTTCTACTTTCCATTTTGAAGTGCAATTCAATTGAAATCATTTCAGTTTAATTTTTTTGTGTTCTGCATTCTTTCTATTACATTTGAATTTCAATATTCAATACAAATATACTCTACTTTTCCAGAATATAAAATATTAAAAGTTTACTTTTCATATTTATATTTCACAGCTTTTGTAGAACATGCCTGATATGATTGTATAAATAAAATAATTGTATTTCGATGATCATTAATGGACAAGTCATTGCCAAATCCTATTCTACCTCAGACCTTCCAATTTCATAACAGAAATTAATAATTTCTAGGTAATGAAGATGGCCCGATCGAAAGCCTTTAATATGGCAGTGAATTCACTTAAATTTTATTTAAAAATTTTTGTGTTTCCTATTTTATAAACACTGAAATTGGGTATGAAATTTCAGAATAGAAAATAGAATAGAGAAATTTAACGTGCGTCATTAAGCGTTCACGTCTTTTGATAAAAACGCCAAATTTTTTTAGCTGCAAATAAAAAAACCCTCAACAAACAAAAGTTTTTTAAATCTTTGCAAATAAGTTATTTTAGAATTTTCTTATATTCATGTTTCTTTTAGGAACTTGATTTTGTGTGCTTTATTATGGAAAATTCTTTATAAATTACGAAATCAAATTTTAACTTTCAAAGTTACTTCCGTTTTTTGTAGCGTGCATCACCAAACTTTGTCATGAATTATTTCGCAAGAAATATCTGCTAAAAAATTATTTTTTATGCCATTCGAAAGTGCACTTATATCTCACTAAACACCATGCCTAAGTTGAAGGTACCTCTTTGAAAGACCAAGCATTTTGTATTATTAATGCTAAAACGTGTACGAATGTAGCGTTCGGCACGCAGGATTTGCCCATATTCACTTAAACATTAATGGAAAATAAGTTGTCAAATAAATTAGTTGATTTGGAAGATTGGAGCCCGACAGAAAAATTTGTCAAGAAATATGTAAAGAACATTTCCAATAAATTTACATTTTAAAAAATTTTGCACAAATATTATTAAAAAATAACTTATTTAAAGCATTTTAATATCTGATTTTATTATGTATTCTTAATTGTCGTTTTGGTTTTTATCTATAATTTTTTACTAAAATATGTAAAAGATTTAACAACAATTAACTTTTTTATAAATGTTATCGATATGTTTTTAAATTATTAATTGTAAATATTATTCTTTAATAAAAAGAACAAAATAAACTTAAAATCTTGTTTTTACTTTAAAACTTTGAATTTTGAATAGTTGCCCCTATTTCTTAAATTCCTCTTTTGTTGCCACTTTTAGTTTTTTAATCCCCTTTTTTGTGCAACTTTTCAAAATTTTTCACCGGTCGCGCTGCTTGGTGTCAACTCAGCAAAAACTGAATTATTACTTATCACTCAGAAAGACAAGGTGGAAAGCATTGTTCATACTTGTCAACGTACCAACACTGGCCAAAACTGAATTGTTACTTTTTACTCGGATATACGAGATGGAAAGTTTTGTGCCTACTTGTTTATATGACAACCCTGGTAGCTTCTGGAACCTAATGCAGCAGAAAAGGCACTTGTAGCTACCGTAGAGGGAAGAGTACTGAGTACATGTCACAAAGTAAGTCACGTGAGCGGTTCCTAAGTAGTAGCGACCGGTGTTAATTGTGAAACTTTACATGGAAGAAACCTGTCACTTATACATGACGATATCACAATTCAGATAATCGGTGACAGTTTCAAAATCTAAGCTTAATGTGCTTGTTTAATGGAAGTTACTATTCGTGTGTATTGAAACTCTTTCTTCGTTACACAACAACAAAATAAACTATTTATTTCTCTCGATGTTTTTGGCAAAACCAGGTTTGTCATAAAAAAATATTTTTTTATTTTATTACGCTCAATTATATGTCTTGTCGAAGTCATGTGTAAAAAGCACAATTTGCTCGGACTCTGATAGAAGATCGTTCGATTCTGTTCCACACTAAAAACAATTACTAAAGTTTTCGTATCACATCTATTTTCATCGGTTATAGAACGAGAAGGTTTACGACAATTAACACAAAGTTAGCGGCGTTACGTATTAAAAATCACTTGATAACAATTGAAAACTAATATCTTGAAATATTAACTGAATTTTTGAAGCGGTAATCAAGTTCGTATTATTTCATGGTGCAGTAATCTGAAGGGACGCTTTAGCAAAATTCCAGAAATCCTCTTGTTGACAGCGCTTCTTATAACTGTGATGAATTGGCTTCCGCTGGATATCTTGGCGGGTCCACTGTCTCTTTACTCGGCACTCAGTTTAAAACCTTTATGTCTATGGACAAGGTTTAACTATGGCCATGCTAGAATTCTGAGACGACATCAAAGGATCTAAGAAAACATTGACTAATGCACACTCAACAAACCTGTATTTGAATGGGCTATTTCCCTCACAAGTTTTGATAGGAAACAGTGGACCACTTTCTCCCAATGCGATTCTCAAGCTATTCACTGAAAAGTTGTACTAAGTGGAAAATTTCAACGTGAAAGTTCCGTTATACTCTGGACGACTGTCATGCAGGGGAACGTCTCTGCTATTAGTCGGACAGCTCCAACTTGGCTAATATTCTGTCAAATATTAGAATATTTGTGTTTATATATTTACGGATATGAAGCCGATCTTCGCCGCTATAAATAATGGTTACTCTACATTATCAGCGAAAAATTGGAGGGTAACACTTGTCTGAATTCGAGGAGACTCAGGACTGTATTGCGAATGGCTGGGGGTGATATTGACCAACTCAATGATCAGCCGATTTACTGGCATTTCTATTCCACAATGCAAGTTGTTAATTTAAAACGAATTGTAAAAGTTTGCGTTGCGTTGTGTGGATACCGAAAGAACTTTCCGAGTGAATTGGTATACTTGGACTCACGACCTGCTCGGAACGAGTGGCCTGCTCATGCACATGATCGATAGCTCGTAAGAACCATTGTGACGACACTTCCTAGGCTAGGGTATAACCCGTCGTGGTCTAGGATTCACCAACAAAAATGTATTTGATGTTGGGATCAAGAGAAAAAGAAAAACGTTTTATCAAATATAATTCAAGTATTTATTATGGCTTAACTACATTAAAAATACAAGTACAATTCGTAGGCTTATATTTAATTCTACGCGAACGGCTTGTTAAGAGCGTTGTGGCAGCGCTGCTGAGGTGGATCGGACGTAGAGCGCCCTTGTATCTACAACCAGCGCATTAGATACGCAACGCGAATAATAAATAGAGAGAAAGTAGCGATGTTCTATCCATATTAGAAGAAAGGGTCTTAGTTACAACGTCTATTGTATGAGTTGAATTAATGAAGAGAGGAAACGGAAACTGTGCGCTAATATACACACTCTGCAAAACTTGAATATTCTAGTGGGTACTGAACTAATCATGCATCCTGTGTAAGGGAATATGTATGATTAGATGCGACAGAGAGGGAAACGTAGTCAGCCTCATCTGCTCCAGGGTGTCACAACGGGATCAAACTAACGGGCTCCACTGAGTCACCTCATAATAGAGACTACCGCACAATTTTCAATGAAATTAATTGATATTGAGCACATATCGAAACGTTGTTATCTTTAAATAACATTTTTGTTAAAATAAATTATTTTGCTTAAAAATAAAACTCACAGACTTCGGCAAAATGTGTCTTTTGCCATTGACTATTTGTTTCAGCTTTGAATACACTTTAAGCTTTAAAATGCTGGTTAACACTCGAGGTTTAGTCACTATGAGTGTCGTCGTCGCGGTCAAGTCGGTGTTCATAATCAGTGTCATCATAATCAAGAAATTTTAATCAAAGACCTACTATAATTTAAAGTTAAGCCACGTTTTTTGATCGACTTTTTGTTTTTATGAATGAAAAGTTTTTTTTGAAGGAAAACAACAACAAAAAACCCACAACACCAACAATTGTCAACTGAACTGGCGACAATATTTGATTTAAATGTTATTTAAGCGATAGAAAACAAAACAACAAAAGCAAAATAAGAAAAATGCAATAAAACAAAAGTCTTAACAAATTAAAAACATTAAAATTGCAATAAATTTTAAAATTTTATTACACATTTGACAGTTGGTTACTGCAACAATAGTATGCAATCAAATACGCAGAAGGACGGACGTACGGACAGCAGTACAGATGGAGTTATAACATAACAAATAGAGTTTATTCAGATGTGCATATATTACATATGCTGGAGCATATTTTTGCTTATGCATATTGAGATTGTGTATATTTATATGCATGCATGTATGTACAGACATGTGTGCATTTGTCTGACAAAAGAAGTACATACCTGCCTACTAGCCTACGCGTTTTGTTAACTTGTTTGTTGCTGTGGCAGTTAGTTACGAGATGTTGAAACGTTAATGTTATTGTTTTGCTGCGCGTGCGCTGCCTATGATGAAGACAACGTTAAAGACCGTCAGTCAGATGTTTCTATTTCAAATACCACGCAATAAATTATACGAAACGCATAAGGAACGACTCATGTTCAAATTATCACAATGAGAGTTTGAATTAATTAGGGAAGTACCGCAGGTGTTACGTCAAAACTGCAAATTACCAAGTAATTTGTTTTCAAAAATTAAACAACAACAACAACTGCAGTACTGATGCTACAATTTTAATGAAAAGTTCAACGTCTGAACTGGAGATCTCAAAAATTTAGACACTGAAACAGATTTAACACGTTTGATTTGACATTAAAGATGAAAATATACGAGGGTTAGCTTTTCTGTTTTGCAATGTGGTTAATGTAAAGCAACTTGCCTGAAATTTGGCATCAGTGTAATCAAAATAGACGCTTTAACGTTTTATATCCTAAATAAATTTTTCAGCATTCAAAAAAGTAACTGCAGTAACTGTTTAACGGATTAAAAGTTTAGAGTTCGGAAAGTAACAATCGAGGCAAATTTTTTCATCAAATGTTTCTATATGTAAAAAATTATGCTTATTTCCGAAACTACAACAACATATTATTTGCTGTTGCGGTAGTTGTCCGACAGATTTATAAAAGAACGGAGAATGACCTATTGCCGAGCAATTCTTGGGCATAAATTCAACAATATCTATGTGCTTGAACTGTATGTTGATGAGTTAAAACCAACAAAAGTTGTTCACGTCGGAAGCACTTCAAAACAAATCGTCGCCTGCGTCTTTAGAAAGCCCTCATTCGAAGCTTATGTTCTACTTAAATAAGGACTTATAATTCTGAATCGCTTTAGAGGCAGGTTATTTTGGTGATTCCCGACACATTGATCCAATACTTCAAGTTTTCTTAGGTGCGCAAACCTTCAGTTGGGCGGAGTTTTATCTGGTACCTAAACTGGTTACAGGTGAAGGAAGACCCTTCGATGTTGCTCACATATTGGCATAGATTTCAAGTCAAGTCGCTGTGCTCAGTGAGTGATGACTAAGAGATATTTTAAGTTTCCATTGCTGCTCAATAGATCTGCATTCGTGAACGATAACAATCAGCAAATGCATCTGGAAAGTTTAGTCTGGTTCTAAGAACCATTCAAAACTTCCAGTTACTGGTTCTGGAAGCTTGTGGATATTGACAGTATTGGTGGCGCTTCATCTACTTGGTTTTCAATGATACCTAAACATGATGCCCACATTACTTTGTTACAGTTTTGTGTAGATCATGCAATTGCCGAAGTTTACTCAGTGTTGTCAGATTAGGGTATTTATCCCCAAATCGGTAATATATTTTTTTTAGAAATGGGGATAAAAATGTGGTTTGGGGATTGAGGAATTTATTGCGGATAAATTTTATATTTTGGGGACTTTCTGAGATTTTTTGGAGATTTTTATTTTACTTACTTATATTATTTATTTATTTATTTCTTCGATTATTTGAATTTCAACATATTCCAATTGAAATTTTTTAGTACATCAATATTTTAAGTGTGGTAACAAAAACTTTGCTTAACAATTATTATTGGTATGTCTTCTGGCAAACATTTGCTATTGGCAAAACATGGGCTAATATTTGATGTGAATGCCATTTCAAAAGAACAGTCTAACATTAATTAATTCGGTGCTTTTTACGGGAATTGCTAAAGTGCGAACAAAAATTTGAAAATTTAAAATACATTAATTAATTCTTTTTACGGTAAAAATGGATAAAAGTGATCAAATTGATGCTGCTACTATTTATGACAAGATACTTCTTCGTCTTTCTCTAGCAGCAAAAAATGTCAAAGCCTTCAGTTATCGAAAGTTTAAGAGATGAAGAAGACATAACAAAAATAATTGAAGCAATAGAACTTAGTACATCGTACTTATCTTTAGATGCAATGGATTTGTGTAACGATTTTGAGGAATAACTTAAGTCTGTAGATTCGACGCTGTTATTGCTAAAACGTTTTCCATCGAATCTCAAAATTTTTTCCAAATATGCGTTGCTATCCATTAGGACATCCCAAATTTAGTTCCATCATAAAACTACTACAACCAGTGGTAAAAAGAAATGTTCCAAGAGATATATATGAGTCACAGTGGAAAAAATGTCATTTATATCATGGAATGATTTATTTGATGTACAAATAATAATTATATCAGATGCCCCTTTAACCCGACTGCTGAAAGACCTGGCGGAGTTGCTATTAAATTTAGTTTGTGTATCTACGAGCAACACTTGCGATGAACAAAAATTAATAATAAAATGCAGTACGAATTGCTCGAACCTCTGTTGAGAATTAATATACATTTTTAAAACAATGGGATTTGTTGTGACTCTTTTGATCCATCTCCAGAAATGGTGAAATTGTTTAACTCTGAAAGCATGTACCAAAAAATTACTTCAGACAATAGTAAAGAAGATTTGGACTCTGAACTTGTTGATTTTATTAATCAACTTAACTCATTTCTTAGAACACATATACAAATATGTATATACATACTTAAATATACACCATATCGTTGGCTTAATATAGGAAGGACGTATCTTAAGTTTTTTTTAACGCCGTTTTTTCTGGCAAAAATTAAATTCTAATAAATTTATGTAAATAAGTCTATAGAAACTACAAAGATTGGAATCTGTAATCACAAGCGAATAAAGAACACTTTAAGAAACCTCAAAAAATAAATCTACATAAGTCTTTAAAAATCTAAAAAATAAATCTATAAAACTCTCAAATTAAAATTTTATCTGTTTTCATATTTCCTTTTTCATAAAAAGACATTGTTTTAAATATAGATTTTTTACTAATACTCGTATCTCTCTTAATAGTCACAAACTAATTTCCAAGTGGATAAAAGTAAAATTGAGTAAAATTTATTTTTAAATTACTGATTTGTATGAATAAAAAGTTATTAAGATCTAAATGAAATATAATAAAAAAAAGTTTATTCAAAACGAATACAATTATTCAGTTAAAATTTAAATCACAATTGAGATCATTTCAGTTTTACCAAAGATTAAGTTGTTCTGTGAGCAGAGAGCAAAAAAGCATTTTGTTTAATTTACAATTAAAACATATGAAATTTAAAACCAAAATAAAAGAGCTTAAAATTTCCACAAAACAAGTAAATATATTCACATATAAATTTCTTACAAAACTAAAATCTTAAAAAAGCGATAAGAAATTTCAGTCAATAAAAGTGATAAAACTGAAGACTTTATTCAGTTAAGACTCTTAAAATAATAAAATATAAAACTCAATAAACTCTTAAATTCATATTTCAGGCCTTTTATTCCACTCAAATGGTTTGTTTTTTTTTTTGTATTCTTTTAGGAAGATGATTTTCATACAAAATTTTAGTAATAAACAAAAAACAAAATAAAACGTTGATATAAACTTCTTTTTTTTTTGTTAAAATTGAATCAATTGATTGGTAAATAACATCCATAGTATTTTATGAATGAACAAAATATTATCAATGAAACACGATAGTTTTTGGATTTGTAGCCAAAAAAGAAAAAAACTCATTCATTAATCCATTCGCTTATTCGTATGAGAGTGCGTAACTTCTGATTACTTTTGATTTGATACATTTGATTTGATACAAGTTTAATGTGTTGACCTATTCAATGGTTCCTCGTTACAATGAAATATATTGTTCACAATGTAATTTGGATGGAATATAAATCAATTGATTTTTATCTTGCTTGAAAAAAATTTTTCATTAAGTTTTTAACATTTTTATTTCATTCCTTCAAGTTTAGAGAGCTTTCTTTATTTTTGTTTGTTGTACTCTACATTAAGTTAAACTGATTTATATAAATCATTTCGTTAGTAATTATTTTTCGTATTCAATATAAGATGAACTTTTCATTATTTTAGGAAAGGTCATTTATACAATCGTCAATTTCCAATTTGTGTTTTTTTTTGGTTTTCTTTACAAAACGAAGAAAAATTAAATCTTTTAAGAAATATATCTTCTGCTATAATGGGTTCCTGAAAAAATCGGAAAGGATACAACCACTTTTATTGCATCTATAAACTCAACTTTGGTTGATATTAGAGATGAGATCGTATGAAAGTTTGCACTCACTACCTGATAAATTAACAGTCACGAAAAATCAAAGTAAAAATTTTTAAAATTATTTTCATATTATTGCAATCGAAACTTATCAAAGCCTAATTTTGAAAATTGTTCTTTTACGAAATTTGCCATTAATGAAACAAGAGCATTTTAGAATCCATCTAATCTCAATTTTATTTCAAATTCACATTAAATAGGGATTAGAGTTTTACAATATGTCCTATAAATAAAAACATAATAGAGGAAAGCATAATTTAAAAGAAAATCATATGATTGAATTTTATGGTTGCATTCAAATCATAATACGACAGAAATATTTAGTTAAAATAAAATCATTTTCGTGGTTTTTTTTTAATCCAAAGTGGTTATTATTTTAACTAAAGTTCGTAACATTCAAAGTGTTCCTTTGGAATATTGTCTCATGTCAAATTCTTTCTGACTAAAAATTTTACGAACTTTAGCCAAAATAATAATCACTTTGGATTAAAAAAACACTAACAACAAAAATTTTTCGAAAAATAATCACATTAAATAAAATCATTTTATTTATCAATCGTTGAATCATATCATTCTTTAAGTCAATAACAACATTTTATCATATCACAATAATAAATTAATAAAATATAAGCATAATATAGTAATCTGTAATCATAGTTTAATAAAAATATAATTAATACATTTTCCATCATTACAAACAAAACTTCGAAGAGTCAGTGTAGCATATTTTATAATTTAAAAATTTTACAAATCTCAATTCTCAGAATTGAATCTCAAATCAATTAGCTGAAAAATTTCGTACTGCGTAATCGATTATAAGTCGATTGTTTGGTGCTCAGTGTATGTCGGAGCAGTGTCACTAACCTTGACCTGAAGACCAATTTATACAATTTTTTACCTTCTCTAAGTTTTGGCCTTGGAAGATAAGGACCCTTTTCCTTCCGTACATCAAATACCTCAGCAGCTTACAATGTAAGCTGATATGATCAATTGCAGTTTAAACTGATTTGTCGTGTTACAACGATTCTCTCTAGCTGACATTTTTACTCAGCTATTGATTGATGCAACATTTTTATTTCGAGTGCAGTTCGATTTTAAAATTGTAGGTCACGCTCAAAATCGGTTATGCCTTCTAAAACAACTTTTCAAATTATTTGTTTGAAACGTAACTTATAGTAACTAATAACTGAATGACTGAAAATAGACAATGTAATTTAGTTAAAAACCTTAAAAGCAGAGCTGCTTTTCAACTCATTCATTCATTTCTTCATTCATTCATCTCAGTCATTCATTTACAGGTATTGACTTAAGCTTTGATATCATTTGTTTTTTTTTTGTTTTTGTTGTTGTTGTTATTTGTTTATATGGATTGAAAAACATTTACGTAAAAATTTTGACAGTTAATTTGTTAACATTTTTAAAGTCTGTCAGTTAATAACGTTCATTTGTTTAAACTTTTAATGGCCCAACAAAGAAGACATAATAAATTTAAAAGAAAGCCAAACGAACAGACAACTTATAATAATGAAACTTTTTCGAAAATAAAAGAAACTAAGAACAAAATAAATTATGTAAATATGTATGTATTAATAAAATCAGTTCCGACGGAAACAAATCTTTACTAAATTGATGCTTGAAATGCTTTTAATTTTTAAACTGATTTGAGATTTTTTTTAAATTTCATAAGATAATTTTATCAGAATACAAATTATGATGTCACTGGTTAAAATTACATTTCCCATTGATAATCTCTGGTGGGAAATAGTAGGAGGGTTAAGTTTAATGGTCATTACAAGAGATTTCTTAATTTGTTGTTCGTGAATTTAATGCATTATGCTGTCATTTTTTATCGCCGTTTTAAGTCTGGTCAATTCATTATTGCCTCACCTCACCTACACCTCACAGGTGTTTCAGTTTCACAAAGATTTATGTATAATTTTTCCGAATTTTTAATTCATTAGTAATATTCAGCTACAAAACGAATGCTTGCAGGATATATCAGTTTATTGTGAGTTAATATTTTTGTAAATGATAATTTGTTTCTTTTCATTTTGTTAATAAAATCGTTGAAGACGCAAAATGAAGTTGTCAAAGTTCATAGCTGCAGGTGTATAACTTTGCTGTCACAGTATTATAAGTAGAGATTTTTAACTTCGTAACATTAATCAACTATCTCAAAGGTCAATAGTAAGAAATTTTCCAGACTTTCGTTACCACTCTGCAGTTAAATTAAGTGATGCTCACAAGTACTATATCATCAGCGAATTCCATTAGGAAAATAGACTGTGTAGGCAGAATCTCAAGTTGTCTCCGTCCGCTGCAACGTGTCGAAGTTCGTTAAATGATTTTCCATATTCATTTAAAATTGTTCGTTTTCATGTTATTTATAGTCTGCCCCTTCTCCACGAACCTTGTGGGATCCGTTCGAGCGTTTCATGGTATGACTTCCGAGGAGTATGCCCGAATCATTTATATTTTCTTCTCTTTATTTTTAATTCGAACGGAAATTTCAAGTAGTTGTTCGTATTACACGAAGCCTCCAAATTTTCCGGATGGTTCGTAGGCATCTATTGGTGCACGTCTAGGTGTATTTTGAGATTGATGCCGTTAGTAACAAGCAGATTAACCGTTGAGAAATTTCGAAAAGTGGCACAAGAATGGGGATTTAAAAAATAAAAGTGGAAACAAAATAGGAATTTAAGAAAAAGGGGCAACTATTCAAAATTCAAAGTTTTAAAGTAAAAACAAGATTTTAAGTTTATTTTGTTCTTTTTATTAAAGAATAATATTTACAATTAATAATTTAAAAACATATCGATAACATTTATAAAAAAGTTAATTGTTGTTAAATCTTTTATAGGGTTTTATTAAAAAATTTTAGATAAAAAACAAAAACGACAATTCATAAATGAAATCAGATATTAAGATGTTTTAAATAAGTTATTTTTTAATAACACTTTTGCGAAATTTTTTAAAGTGAAAATTTATTGAAAATGTTCTTTACATATTTCTTGACAAATTTTTCTGTCGGACTCCAATCATCCAAATCAACTAATTTATTTGACAACTTATTTTCCATTAATGTTTAAGTGAATATGGGCAAATCCTGCGTGCCGAACGCTACATTCGTACACGTTTTAGCATTAATAATGCAAAATGCTTGGTCTTTCAAAGAGGTACCTTCAACTTATGCATGGTGTTTAGTGAGATATAAGTGCACTTTCGAATGGCATAAAAAATAATTTTTAAGCAGATATTTGTTGCAAAATAATTGATCACAAAGTTTTGTGATGCACGCTACAAAAAACGGAAGTAACTTTGAAAGTTAAAATGTGATTTCATAATTTATAAAGAATTTTCCATAATAAAGCACACAAAATCAAGTTCCTAAAAGAAACAGGAATATAAGAAAATTCTAAAATAACTTATTTGCAGCTAAAAAATATTGTCAAAAGACGTGAGCCCTTCGTGACGCACGTAAAATTTTTCTATTCTATTTTCTATTCTAAAATTTCATACCTAATTGAAGTGTTTATAAAATAGGAAACACAAGATTTTTTAAATAAAATTGAAGTGAATTCACTGCCATATTAAAGGCTTTCGATCGGGGCCATCATCATTACCTAGAAATTATTAATTTCTGTTATGAAATTGGAAGGTCTGAGGTAGAATAGGATTTGGCAATGACTTGTCCATTAATGATCATCGAAATACAATTATTTTATTTATACAATCATATCAGGCATGTTCTGCAAAAGCTGTGAAATATAAATATGAAAAGTAAACTTTTAATATTTTATATTCTGGAAAAGTAGAGTATATTTGTATTGAATATTCAAATTGTAAAAGAAAGAATGCAGAACACAAACAAATTAAACTGAAATGATTTCAATTGAATTGCACTTCAAAATGGAATGTAGAACATACCGGTATTACCGGTATTACCGGTATATCTTTTATAATATTCCTTTAAAAAAAGATAAAAAATAAGTTGGATAAATTTCCAAAAATTTTGGTTGGTGGACTGTTTCTGGGACGACCATATATTTGCCTAAAATTTATATAATTTAAAAAGTAAATATTCATCAAAAGTATTTTTTAGCTTTCCTTTCCGTACTAAAAAATTTCCGGATTTGTAATTGTGAAAATATGTTAATGTGTTTTGTCCTTTATTTTACTCTCTAATGAATAAATCCTTCTGGATCAGTGATTATTTGTAGAAACTCTGAAAATATTACGAAATAATTTATGTCTTCAGATATAGCAGTGCATTAAGTTTTTTGTAATAAATGTCAATTCTTGATATTATTTCACTACACAATTTTTTGTCAAATTTTAATAAATTGCTTTTAATTTCAATTAAAGAATGTTCCGAGAGTTTTTCAGAACTTATTTTACATTCTCTCTCATGGCCAATATAAATGTTAATCCTCAACATAGTAAAAAATTTTATAATCGATATTTTTAAATGTGGCTGTCTTTAAGTGTTCTCTTTTTAAATATTTCTAATAAAATATTCTTTTGTAGAAGAAACGCGATGGCTTATGAAGACTCAATTTGAAAAGTCTTGTTTAATTTGTTTATAGTTTTAAGTAAATACGCTAGAAACTTTAAATAAATTTTATTAACAATTAATTTATACGTATTTTTTCTAAGTTTGCAGTTGATTTCTTTTCAAACTGCGCCTGAATACAAAAGTAATCATAAACCGTCCATTTTTTCAGCGATCTTCTTTAAGAAGTTCAGAAAAGTATCAAATTAATACTTTTATGGTCATTGCAAATTCCAAAACTGATGCGTTGTATCCAATTTTTAATATTTCATTCTAAACTTTAAACCAAGTAAAAAGGAATAATCGCTTAATGCTTGCCTGTAGAAAAAAATTTCAATCAATTTGCTAATAGATCTTTAATCGCAAAAACTTAAGTTAAAAAAACTTTATCAAATTTGGAAATATCGCTAAAAATCGGAAAAAATACTTGAACGCTTTTACAGAATCACTCATGTAAGGCTCAAAGCTTGAATAAATCAGTCCAGGACAAAGAGTAAAATTCAAAAATGTGTTTGCTAAAGCAAAACGCCTTGATGTAGAAAAATAAAAAATAAAAATAAATTAGAATCGCTAGTTATATATCAAAAACGGGAAAATAAAATATTTTTAGTGTTTGGAATTGTGATACAACTAGATGGATTGACTATATATTGTAATTTTCTTTGAATTGGGCTTTTATGTTTATAGTTTTAAACGATTATTATTTGGAAATTGTTGTGATAATCACAACCTTTTTGCTCACAAAAATATTTTTGTTTTATACACAAAAATAGAGTTTTTGTTAGCTCTGCATGCAAACTTAAAAACAAATAGCATATATGGCACAGTTGCCAATTGTATTGATGTTAAACGAATTGCATGTCTCCGAACTGTCATTTAGCCGCCAGCCTGCACCCATTCATTGACACACACGCACGCAATTTACAAAATATTTATGATTTCATGAATGAATGAACTGCCTCAATATACAAATATAGTTACAATGTGTTTATCATTAAATAGATTTTGCACAGTAGGCTGTAATAAAAATTGTTAAAAAAATACCGAAACATAAAGCTTTGATCATTGTTATTTTAATTCTGATTTAGGGATTACTCGAACCATTCGTACAACAAAAATAGTTTATGCAATATTTTACGAAAATCAAATAATTTTGTAGTTGCTTTTTCCGTAGAATGTACGACACATTCGTACATATTTCGAAATAAATCTTATGCAAGAGCTTTTTGGGTTAACAAAAGTAATGAAAACCTTTCTTAATTCTATTATTTCTATGTCCAAAAGATTATTTTATATATACAGTCGAACTTCCATAACTCTAATCACCATTCGAATTCAAGTGAGAATTTATTTGTTGGAAAAAAAACAATTGCAATGATGAATATGTTTTTATTTAATTTAAAACAGACATTTATTGAAATCAACATATAATAAGTAAACTATAGTGAAATAAAATATTATGAAATGAAATATTATGAAATTTTCGAAGTTCTCGAATGATACATTTTCTAAATTAGTGACTGAAAATTTACTATTTTATTTTCTATTAGAAATTACTCTAAATTTTTCAAAGCCATATAGTGCTCAACAGTTGTAGTTTCCAAAAATATAAATTCAATATTCGATAATAATTTTCTACTTTATTTCTGGAAGGCCACTGAAATGTTTCTTCCACCGAACCCTCGCCATTACTCGCCGTTCCACTTAAGATGGGATCCACCGAATAAAAAAATTTAATTCAAAATAATGCACTTCAATAATGTGTATGCAAATCATTACTTCTATTTATAGAATTCATATGCATGTAATATCCTTCGAGTTATGGAGTAAGAGAAAATACGAGTTATAGAAGTTTGAGTTATGGAAGTTAGACTTTAATATTTTATAAAATAAATTTGTATTCCATAAGATCCCTTGCAAAGTTAGCAAGAATCCAGAGCGTACAGGACTTGACTTGAATTCCGAAAAGCATGAGTTCTTACTAGAGATGGGTACCGTTCACGTGATTTGCGTAAATCAGTGTAATGACCAGTGTTGGCAAAAACTTGGGCTATTTAATTAAAAACCCACCCAATGGGTTTTATTGGGTTTAAATTGAACTAATTGTACTTAGTCTATACATTTATTACATTTTTATTGTATTGACGTGACGTCTGTGATGACAAGTGCAATAAAGGTGAATATAAATATTTAAAATTATTTTAATTTGAAACGATTTTCGTCGGATGAAAAAATACATCACTCATTTAAAATTGTATAGAGACAGAAAGAAAATCAATAATTTTTTTTCAATTACAACAAACTACGCTCAACGTCAAAAATTGGTTGATCGAACAATCGTATAAACCAATTCCGTATCGAACGCGAAAACTTTTCCGTACACTTACACATTTAGCACATTTGATAATTTTTTATGTCATTTTGTGCAGTCGATTTAAACAGCTAATTCAATTATAAATTATTATTCCGCTCTGTTGTCAAACTCCAAAATGTGAATTTATCTTTAATGTTTTTCTTGTTAATAAAAAGTGAAATTTGTATATTTTAATTTTGTGCTCTGTTGTATTTTTTTATTATAAATTTTTGTACATTTTTTTCGTAAGTATTTCGTGAGCATAAGTTTTCGTGATTATAACTAACGTTTTCCCCACTCACGTAAGCATTCATGAACGTAAGAAAAGAATATGCATGAGTAAAATTTATTTATCGTCAGCGTAAGTGAAAAGTTTCTCACGATCTCATTTGTAGTTCATACATTAACTGAGACAAGATTTTTTTGGACATCTTTTGGAAGAATTTCGTGGTGCGACAGGTTTCGTTGTTTAAACGTTGCATTATTTTTTTTTTTTTGCGAAAACATTTAATATTTTATTTTATAAAAAAAATTATTTGAGACGTACTAAAATTTTAAAGTACATTTGTAAATTCTTCACACAGTGAGAGAAAGAAATATTAATGAAAAATATTCTACGATAATTTCCTCATTTATATATTTATTTTTTTTAAACTTCAATAAGACTCGTAACTCGAAGACGCTGTTCTTTTAAGAGGTTGTCGAAAAGTTTCTTTTTTTAAATAACTCGACCCATTGTGCAAAGTAGTAAATTGCATATTTTATTTCTCACATGCTGCATGCCACAACACATGTAAATTTCATTGAATATCTTTTTAATGAAATAATTTTAGACAACAATTTTTAATTGACTTTATAGTTTTGACAAAAACAAATAATGGAGAAAATATAAAAATTATGATTTTGCCAAATAAAATTAGCATTAAATGAATGCAAATAGTTGCAGCACAAAAACCATAAAATAAAGTAAAATAAAATAAAAATCTCAATTAATATTCCAAAAAAACTTAGAATTAAAATTGTGTCACACTCGCACAACGACAGACACTCTCTAACAAATTGCCAGTGGCAATGGTAAAAAGAAAAAAAAAGAAAAACTGAAAAAAATTCTGAAACCACTCAACTTCAGAAGGCGAAAATGAAATGAAAATGACTGTCTGATGCACATACATTTGCATCTGGGTGAGTGGATTTTTTAGTTGGTTTCCATATGACTGTTGTGATTGTGTTAGTGCAGAATGCAAACCGATTCAGTCTATTGAAATTAAAATTCTATAACTTAAAAAAAAAGAATTTGCATTTTAAGCGACAAATGTAAAACATTTGTTTTATCGCGTTGACACTTAATTAGCAAATTTAGGTTAAACAATTCTTTCTTTATACGACTGCGATCAGCAATAAAAACAAATTGCACACAGATTTTAAATTCTTTATTCTATTACAAAGTATGTTTTTGTCCAAAAAAATTTAGCAACTAAAAAATACTTTTCTTTTAATTAAATTTGACTCAGCGAAACAAATTTTCTATAATTTTACGCGAACATTTAGTTTCACATTCCTATTTAATGGCCTTTAGCTATTCTTGTCAATATTTAAATTTTTTTTATACATTTTTTTATTTCAATAAAAATTGTCTAATGCGTTTTTCAGCTCATAAGAAAACGTAGTAATTATAATTACAATATTGTTAACATTTTATTTAATAAAAACGTGTACAAAGTGAACTTCAAGGCTTTCCACTTCCTACATTTATTTTGAATTTAACATGTCAGTATACCAGAGCATTGAGATATATTAATGGTACTGAAAGATCAATTCATGGGAAATGTTTCAATTAAATATTAAAAAAACTACATTTGTTTGATTTGCACTTAAGAGTGGCATAAAAATTAAAACATAAAATAAAGTTATCTATATGTCTCTTTACACATATTAAGCCTATTTTAAGTTTTACAAAAAAAGCTAAAGTTAGCCTTTTGCAAAAGGACTGGCAAGGGTTCCTGTTACATGGCCACCGATTTCGAAGAGGGTAACTACTGCGCTACTGTCAGTAGAGAAAGTTTAAGGCAATATTTACCTAAAAGTTATATTTATGTGAAAAGCATAAATTTAAAACTTATGCTTTTCTCATAAATTTAAAAAAATTGTGAAAGGAAAGCCTAATTGAAATAAAGGCCAGTGTAGTAATAACTCCCAATAAAATGGAACCTAAAAAATTGAAATAAGTCGTAACAAAATTTAATGAAATAAATAAAATAAAAATTAAAATTCGAAATGGAATCATTGTCAATTTTTGTGAATTTTTTTTATAATGAAATAACTCCTATGCGAAAACATGAAATACGTCCATAATATATTAGGGACTAAGAAAAAATTATGATATTATTGCTTGCAACTACTTTTAAAATATTTTTCATAAAATTTAATCACAGATATACAAATTATTGTTTGACCAATTCACCATGTAGTACAAAATCTATATATGATACTTTTACAGATCCTGGATTATTTATAAGACTGTACAACAAAGAAATAAAATTAATAATACTGTTATTTATTTTTGACTAGATTTGATGACAGATAATTTGCTACTGCAAAATGGTGCAAAATATTGCTAATATACATATATAGTTTTAGCTGAAAATTCTTCATCGTCCTAGCTGACGTTTCTCTTTAAGAAAAATAATGATATATCTATGTTTCGTGCATTGTTTTCTTGTACAATAAATCGATGTTAAACTGTTCTTCATTTTTATGTCATCTTTCTGACAAGAACTTCAACAGATCCGTAAATTTTGAAAGTGAAACTCCTATAATTGGTGAAAATTCTTTATTTAAGTTTGTAAAGGATGTTGTAAAATACCTCGTTTCGCTTATCTGTTTACTGTCCCGCCAATACCATCACTGGAATCTTTTCCGTGAATGGTAGCAAAAAAATGCCAATCAACAGTTCAATCAAAATCATTTTCGTGATGTCATATCATTTTGAAAATTTTAAAAATATTTTAATTGCAGCATCATAAACTGCGGCTTATAAAAACAAAAAATTTTAAGATTGTGATAACTTATTTATTTTTATAACCGTTAAAGCACTGTAAAAATATTTTATTATATATATACTACACATGGATCATTCGTCTAGCTTAAATATTCCAGAAATTATAACCAAATCCATCCATGTGGCGCAGATTTCTTTTTAGCAGAAAAGCCCACTAATCTAAAGTAAAAACCTGGGCAAACTGCGCAATTTGTTTTTCATTTGTTTATCTTTTGCCCTTCTCAAAGGACACTTCATTTTAAAAAAAATGCTTATTTAGCAATTTTTTCGTACATACATAAATGTTATTTTCTTTTAGCAATAGTGGCATCAAATAAAAGAGAATATTCCGTAGAATATTATCAAAAGATTTCCTACAGTTGTCCTTTTAAAAATATCTAATTCCATTAAGAGTTCAAATGATTTTTTTAAATAAATGTTAAAGCCTTATGTGAATTCTATGACTCTTTTTTTCGCACCATAAAATTAATTTCCATTGGAAATTTAAGTAGAACATTAATTTATGAAAAACAAACAAATTTTTAATAATTAGTGATGAAATTATAAAATGTGTGTGTGTATTGAAGAGTTTTATGGCGTTTTCTTTTCTAGAAAAAATTGCAAAATTTGTTGGCCTTTTTATTGCAAATTTGCAGTATACTGATTTTTCTAAATGGTGAGTTTATGAGTTTATTGGAAATTATTGTATCATCACTTACGAGGTAAAATTTTTGTCTTAAGAAAACTTTAAATATAAATTTTTTGATAAAAAGTAAAAGAAATGTTATATTTTTTTAGAAAAGAAAATGACATTAATGCTAATCCTATTAATTATAAAATATTCAAATAAAAACTTAATAGAAATTTTTTCCAAGGACATTTTTAAAATCTTTGTTGAGATGCTCTTCAAAATTTGTTGAATTTTTTATTTGATTTTATTTGAATGAATTATTTGATTTTCAAAAATAGACAACTAGAAATATTCTTTTAATCTTTATATAATTTATTAATATCAACTGAAAGGAAGTTATCTGGAGAAGTTAGGAAAATAAGTACGTATGAAAAAAGATTTGAAAATATTCCTCCTTTAAAAAATGTGTCTTCCAAATGGTAATTTCAATAAAAGGTATACTGAGGAAAATGAAATATATATTGCTAACGAAAAGATACAAAATCTTAAAATTTCGAAGTCTTATAAGGCCACAACACATTTTTAAAATATTTTTTTTAATAAAAATTTTCAAGGATGTGGATAAAATTTTTTTGAATTTTTAAAAGGATTTTTTTTTTGGAAAACTGAAAGAAATATTTGCATTAAATTATATAGAACATGAACATTCCCTCTACTACTAAACGATTTACAAATTAATTAAAAAAACATATTTAAAATAAACATTTTTAAAAAATGTTAACTCCTTTAAAAAGTGTAAAAGATGAGGAAAACCAAGTATGCAGTTTGACTATATTGTGCCTCCAGATTAATGTATATATAATAGTGGGGTTTCTGCCAAAAGAAATACAATTTGTAACACAAGATGTAAGAGCTGTTTTCAGTAATTTTTTTTTTAATTTTTGCTGAATTAATTTGGGAACCACTGGGGATACTCCAATAATTTTTTTTACTAAAGGTTACCTGTACAAGAATTAAATGCCATACCAACTTAGGGTTAATTCGGAGAGAATTGGTTGGTTGGTTGGAATAAATCTGTCAATATTTAATATAAAAAAATCTGTTTAACAACTAAACACTCCACTTGTAATACGTATTTTTTAATAAGAACAATTGTTCTGAGTCCAAATTTGCAGTCTTCTAAAATATCGGGGATATAAATTTTCCACTATTGAAACATTTAATTTTTTATTTTTGCCATGAGTCTTGAAAATGAAATTCAATATTTTTATATTGTCTTGATACGCTTAAAAATATCCAATTGTTTTAAAAATAAAAATTTAAATCAAAATATTTAATACAAAACTTTGAAGGCCACAGCTCAACCATCCTTCTTCGCCTCCCTTACAGACGTTAGTAATTTTTTTAAGAGAAGTAACTCTCAGGCAACTAATATGCCTACCAGCCAGTAGGTGTGTTACCTTCTTTGGGAAAGGGATAGTGAGAGAGGACAGATGGTAAAAAAGATAAAGTTTAATTTTTATAACTTTGATATTTCGCGTTGTGTTAGTTTTTAGATCAGTGTTGCAGCGCCCCTGATGTAAAGTAGGCACATTAAATGTGTTAAGCTGTGCAGCAAATTTTATTAATCATTTTACTTCGCCGGCGATTTTGCTACAATAACGACAAAGGAGGGCGATGTGATGTCCGCTAGCATACACCAGTATCAATTGCTGCCGGTAATGTTCAGTGACCAGTGGTACTCCTTCGTCAATTAAACAGTCCAATAACAACAATTATAGTGACCCACAAATGCACATAGCAAAATGCTGGATGTTATGACTTTCCTGAAACTGAACTCGGACCAACGTTCTTAGTCATTATTTGCTTTGTAGCCAACGCGCTAACCACTTCAGCCAACCATTGGGTTGATATATCATTCAATCACTGAGACACGTGCGAGCACAAGCGTTTGCTCTAGACTTTTGTAAATTTTGGCAGTAGTAATCGTTAGGATATGACTTAGGCTGAGTCCCCCCTTAGCTGCCACACACAGACAGCAATGCAAATTCCTTTGATCATTTCCTTAGTTCTTGCTATATTAAAAAGGGCCAGTATACATTTGTCGAAATGCTTGACATCAAATCCGTGTACGTGTGCTTGACGTTAAGATATACCCTTGTCAAGCATTCGTTTTGAACTTTATTTTGTATAATAAAGAAATATGTTAATTTTGGATAAGACATCTGCTCCGTTTGAAATCTTTCTAAAAATGCGTACATGCTTGACGAGTTTGTCAAGAATCGATTTTTTTTATTTTCCATCCAACATCGTCGGTGTCACACATACAACAAATTTTTACCAATCCCACTATAATTTTTGATGTGATATTGACAAATGTATTGTGGTCTTAAGATTTATTATACCGAAACGGTATTTATGAACTTTACATGTCATGTAAAGGCACCTTAACAAAAGCTATTATCGCTCAAGCTCGCTGTAATAATTGGGTTATTGTTAAATCTTCAAATCTATATTATTAATAGGCAAACACGTTTTTTAAATCTCTTTTACGGCCGTAGTACTGAACCGATTTTAGATATAGGATCAATATTCAGTGTTCATCTTTTCATAAAATCTTAAAAATTCAATGAAGCAATAAAAATCCTACTGCGTCCATCATATCGCAATAATCGCGAAAATACGCAAAATTTTCCAAAAGTTCGAATAAACCGTAAAATCTTCTAAAACGATCTACAAATACAAGGAATGTTAAAAAAATTACGAAAATTCGCAATAACTTCCAATCATTGGAAAAATTTAAGTGTTTAATCTATATTATTAATAACAAACACATTTTTTAAATCCTTTTCACGGCCGTAATACTGAACCGGTTTTGGAAAGATTTGTATGTTCTTAAATGGGTTTTTACATAGATGTGTACAATCTTAATTTTATTTTAATCGGTTCGATATATAGGGAGCTATAAGCGTTTAAAATACTACTACTAACTCAAGCACACTTGTTACACATGCATGTATTGGCTTCAGCTTGAAAAATAAACACAGTATGCATGTGTGTTTTTCCAATTAGCTTTTGCATAGACATGGGGCAGAGCTTTTTCTTTAATTACATTTTAGTAAGAGAGAGATAGAGAGAGAACTTAGTTAGAGCGCTAATAAGTTTTAAGTTGTTTATTTAGAATGTGTTTGTTTTTATATTTTATCGTATGTATTTATGTAAATGAGTATTATTAATTTCTAGAATACGGTCGACTGAGTCGACCGCAGGATACTCAGGTTAGTAATAAATACGGCACTTATATTTCACGAATCCCACAGAAAAAGCCTTAAATTAAATACCTTTGCATTAAATTATTCTTATTGTAATAGGAAATTGTGTTCAAATAATTAATATTCATGGATGATTTTTTGTATCAATTGTATTTCCTGTTTAATAAAATCCAGTTTTTTTCCTAATTCATTAATTAATTTTTTTTTATTTTATTCAGACATTCATTCATTCATGTATTCGGTTCATTCAAAGTTTCGCTTTGCATTTAAAACTTGAATTAAGTAAAATTAAATAATATTTATTACAATTCAATAATAAATTATCATGTTAAATTACAATAAAACAAATAACAAGAATAAATATTGAAATAGTTGCACTTGTAGGCGTTTTCTTTACAATTTTTTATTGTCATTGATTTTTTAAACTTTAAATTGTGTTTTATTTTTAATAAAGAGAAAAAGAATTGACAATAACTTAAGGTAGAAAAAAAGGTGTGATAGATTATTTGCAAATATATTTTTTTCTTATTTTTAACTAAGGAGTAGTACTGCAACGAACGAACAGTGGTATAAATTGCGTGGATTGCACTGTATTGTATTGGATTCAATGACAAATTATATCAGTGATAGCATATTCTTCATAACTTGTGGATTTGGCTCACTAATACAAATTGTGAGGCAAGGAAATATTGTCAACCAACTAACAAAACAAAGTAAACGATACATCAGTTCTAGAAAAAGGATCTTAACGGTGACAATTAGAGTTTCGTTCCCGAGAAGCGTAGGGAAAAAATTTCCGGGAATTAAAGCAATTCTTCAAGCCCCAATTCTCCGGAAATTTTGTCAGGATTCCCGGGAATTCAAATTTAGCAAAAAAAAAACTACTATCATATGGGACTTCATGAGAACTGGTGAAAACATTTTAAAAATGAAACAGGTAGCGTAAATTTTTAGTCTTCAAATTTTGCCAAAAGAAAATAAGTTGTGAATTTTATAAAGCATTTCCAAAAATTAATGCAAGATTTGAATTAAATATTTGACATATGAAAAGAAATGAAAGCACGTTGTTCTGCCATGGAACGCTTCATTTTTACAATCCATAAACTGTCAGTTGTCAAGTTGTTTTTTTAGTGATCCTCCCACTTTACTGCACAAATACCGAAAAAATTTAAATCTTTGGTTGATTATCTGACACCCTTTATTTGATTAAAAATTTATTAAAAAATTGTGAACAATTAGACCATACATACGTACATTACAAAGGACCTCTTCTCTCATCCTATGTTTTTAAATATCTGGGAACTTACAAAATAAAAACCATTTACCAAATTAATCCGCACATGTGTTAGACAAAAGCGGATACTTTTTCTCCTTTTTTGTAGGGAACTTATTGAAAAACTTGAGTCGTAAAGAAAAAGGGACAGTTATTTTTTTTGATTTATGGAAAATTAAATTAAATTATGGAATGGAATTAAAGAAAAAACTTTTTTTAATAAATATGTAAATGCACAAAACATTAAAACTGTAAATAATTTTTTTTAATTAATGCGTTTTTAGAGTAGGAAAAATGGAAAGAAGAGTTTTTCAAAAACAATCTGTGCTGGCATCACTGCGATAGAAGTCTTGAAATATCATAAAACTATAATCCAAAAATTACAATAGTTAAATTAATTATTAAAATTTTATTAAATAGTTTATTATTCAAGCTGTAGGTCCAGAAAATAATTATAAATGATTTATTTTATCCGATATTTCGCTTTCTCAATGGAAAGCTTCTTTAGGGATATATTTAATTAAAAATCAATTGTAACAGTTATTTGTCTCACAAATTAATAAAATCTTGATCTGAATTTGTTTAAAAAAATAATAAAAAATTGTCCAAAAAAATTGATAATTAAAATACACAAAAAATACAAAATTATTTAAATCTATTGCAAAGATATAAAAAATATTCAATTTCCTGTTCTATTTTTATAAACTATAATACGCCTAGTGGTCGAAATTCGACCAGCAGCTTAAACGTTGCATTCATTTAAAGACAAAAAAAAATTACCTAACTTATTCCCTTCCACATGGAAAAAACAATAGACGAAATAAAATTGCATACAAACATAAAAAAATCATATTACTTATATGCATATGTATGTAGGTACTCTTAAACATTATCATTGCTTTGATTATATTTTTACTTGAACCAATACTTACATAAGTGAATGCGTGTACATGTGTTTTTTTAGCATTTGTAATGGTGTCAACTTTATGAGCCTTTTATTCCTTTAATACTGAACCGATTTAAATAATATATATTCGGCTCACTAAAACTCAACAATGTTTACCATTTGGTAAAAGAATGAAAAAAATCGGTTGGAAAATAAAGGAGAAAAACGGATCTTAAAAATTGCCTTTGCCTATTTATATATAGATTAAATGTCTGTAATTTTGAGCTAAATTTTCTGTATCCATTTTAAAGTTAATTCTTTGTTCTGAGTTTATAATCTGTAATATTTCTAGCACAAGACGACGTTTGTGTTTTCTTTCTGTGTTCAAAACTGTTGTGTTTTCAAAATCTGCTGCATGGTGAAACATTGCACAATGTTATGTTAATGCAGTTTTCTGAGTTGATCTGTATTTGTATTTCTGATCAGATTTATGGCCGTCTTATCTAGTTTTTAGTTCATTTTTAGTGGTACCCATACATGCTTTATTACACCCTCCGTTATTATTTCCCTGACATGGTATTTTGTAAACTACATTAAATCTGTCTAATATTTCCGTCTTATCCTTCATTTTACTGAATAAACTTCGTAATGTATTATATGTTTTATGAGCCATCCTATAATTATTAAAATAATCGATTTTAACAATTATTTCTGCAAAAAGAAAACAAGCCTTTAAAAAGTATTTATACGATTTTAGAAAAATATAGTTGGAAACTACCAAAATAGTGTTTGACTTGGCTATCCGATATTTTCTTGTGGTTCCTTTTATCTTTTGAAAAATCAAAAATAATCATTATATTCTGAGCCTGGTGCTAACAATCTATCGCTCATTAACTCATACAACGTCATAAATCAAAATACGTAATTATCGAATGCGGAATTATTCCTCGCATCGTTCTTTATATTGTGTAAAAATGTCATACAATTATCTTGTTTACGTGCCAATTGAGAGACAAATATTTTATTTTTGTTGCTTTTCCATTGAGTTGTGTGTATTTTAAACGCGTTTTCTGAAAATAGAGTTTTTTGAGTTATGACGTTGTATGATCCAATGGGCGATATTGATTTTAGAGAATAAGAAATGTTTTTATATGATCACCAATATTTATACTATAAGGAAAAATTGTATTTTAAAATTCAAGATTTAATGCAGATAATTAATTCTAACAAAAGCAAAATTTTGGTTAAATTTCTGAGAACTTTTGATAGTTTTAATTTCACTAAAATTCTATACCGCTTAATTCTTACATGAATTCAATTCAACTGAAATTTTAATTTCACTAACATTTTTTTTTTCAAATAAAGTTGTTCCACGGTGTCTGATCCTTAGCTAACTACTAACTTTGCATCGTAGTTTGCATTGTAGTTTCTATGCCGCTTAATTCTTACATGAATTCAATTCATCTGAAATTGTTAAAAGCATCCAAATTGTAGTGTTAACAACAAAAATTGATTGTTATTGTAGCGTGTTAACAAAAGGCTTAACAACCAAAATCATTTATTAAAAACAAATTCTTATAAAAAAAACACACACACACAAAACAATTGACAGCCTTGTGAATTATGAACATTTGGTATTGTGAATTGCAATTATTTATTTGTTATTAATAACAAATAAAAATAAGAAAAAATATTCAACATTTGATTTAGGTTTTACTTAATTAAGCTGTCTTACACTGATCTGAGATCTTGTAAGATTTGAATTTCTAACTTTGAGAAAACGACGATTGAAATTTAGCTTTCAAATTAATTAAATGCGGAATGGATCTTATATTCAACCAAGCTTGGGCGAAATATTAAAATCAGATGCTTTATATCGCTTTTAACAATCGAAATCAGTTAAGAACTTTGACAATGTAAAGATAGCTTTACAATAGCATGTTTGTGTGTGTGTGTTTGGGATCTTAACTTACATGTCATAAATGACAGCCCACACACCGGAAGTTGCTACTTTATGAGTTTCTTAAAAACATTAACATTCAAATTCAAATTAAAGAAGTGTAACTATTTTTTTTTTGATGATTAACATCATCATTAACATAAGCCTAAAAAACTTAATCTTAGTCACTCATTTCAAAAAAGCTTCAACTTTATCTTAAACCTTTTGCCTGGAAATAATACTTTACATGAAGTGTTAAGATCTTGATAAACGCCTTTTCTTATTTTTTTTGTTTTGTCAACAGTGCTTTTAGGTCTTTAAGCTATAGGTTTCTTATTTTATGATCATTAATCTTCAAACAAAAACTAATAGATCACTTTAAAGTGTGTTTCCTAAAATCTATTATTACACTCATATAAACTCTCACCTACACACCCGTATATTTGTCTATTTTTAGTTTTTGGTTGCCATAATGAAATAATTTTCGATTATAAATTTGTTCAATTTCAAAATTCGCTTAAGAAAATTGTGCTTAATCAAAATCACCAAAAAGTGTAATCTTGCGTGCTTAAGAAAATTCAATCAAATTGAAATGTTTTTCATGCCCTAAATATGTTGCAATCAGCAAAGGGAAACATTGAGTGCAAATTAAAAATTGAAACACTTTTAGGTGTGCACTAAAAACATATAATTTGTTTTGCCATCTTCGACTGGTTTTGAACTAGGACATTTTAAATTAATACATGCATGAGTAGTTCACAAGGCTTTAAACACTTTATTAAAAGCAATTGCAAATGGGTTTTTTATTTCTCGAAAGCTATTAATATATTAATGGAATCAAACAAATATAACATAAAGTATATGAAACAATCTTTGGTGTAGTGAATCTACGTTAACAATGTTTTCTGTGTTTATTCTATACTATTTTAACCACATTATTGGTAAAAATATATCGTTCCTTTATTGCAACAAAATCATGTCTAAAAAAAATCGTTCTTCAAAAAACGAGCTTAAAGTTTTTCATTTACTCACATCTCAATGGAAAAAAAAATATTCTACCCTCAAGAAGTCAATAAACAAGATATTTATACGACTTTTTTACTCAAGATTGAGAAGGATAAAATGAATAAATCTGCATTATTAACTGAATAATTTTTCAAAAAGGAATTATTTAAATTCTACTTGAATACCTACGTGTAGAGGGCAGCCACGTAAACCAACTCAAAAATTACGTTTCTAGAAATATGACTACGTTGAAGTTAAGGAGCGATATCATCGTAAGTGTCGAATTGCTTCTTTGGAATTTTCGTGAGTGCTTGTGCAAGCTAAAAAGAAGATACAATATTTGATCCTCTTTCAATAAACTGAGGTCAACTTAAGCCATCTCCCTTTTTGGCGATAAATTTAAATTAATTTGTATTTGCGCCAAATGTTTGTTGTATTTAAGTATTAAGCATTTATGCAGTATTCCAACAAAACCTTGAGAAACGTTGATAACAAAAATTATTTTAAAATAAATACATATAAATTAATTTCCATGAAAAGTAATTTCTAAATTAATGCCAGGAACATTCACAAATATAATTTTTAGCCTCTCGGATCTTAAATCACAGATAAGGTCTTCATGACATGACATTCCATTTTCAACAGCACGTATTGTGAACAGTTTTCCTGACTCATCGTGTAACAACTTGACAGATGACAAGTGATATCTGCACCTTTAATAAAAATAGAACGCTTCAACAACACATGGAAATTATGAAAGTTCTCTACAAAATGGTAAAAGTATAGCGGTCACAGTTCGCCAAATTAAAGTATTTATAGGTCGTAGACAAGCACCTTCTCCGCCAGCAATTGTGGAACTGGTGAAGAAATTTTAGCTGCTGCAACAAGTTAGTGATATGAATCGATCTTTGGATTCGGCCATTTCACCTCATTTTGCAGGAGGACTTAGGTCGGAAGACGTTTACTTTTAACAATACAGGGATACGCGCCACACAAGTAACGATGCAATCGCTCCTTTGCGAGAAAAATTTCCTCACCGTGTGATATCTCGAAGAGGCGATCAGAATTGGCCACCGAGATCTTCAGTTTTTACACCCTTAGATTTTTTCTTTGGAGCAACGTGAACGATAAGGTACATGTCAGTAGCCCACACTCGATTCAAGATCTCTAAGATGGAGTGCTTGAAGTTGTCGAGCATAGACAGCCGTAAATGTGCGATTTCGTAATGGAAACTTTCATGAAAAGAATGTGCTCCTTCCTGCAAGCGTTTTCTGATAATGCTTTTCATTATTAATGACAAGACCTTCTCTTTACAATTTAATAAATATCCGATGATTTCACTTAAAAGTACTTCCTTTTTTACGTATAAAAATTAAATCTCTCATTGGAATACCAACAATTTCAAATTCAGCTATAAAAAGTGTAGATATTATTTCTAATATGGAATGTTATAGGAAAAAGACAAATTTTTACAACAGTCAAAGTAGTTGACAATTTCTATTTCTTTTTGTACTACAATGAAAAACCACACGGACTTGTCAGTATAAATGAGATTTTATTACGAAAGGGAAGTAAAATCTTATACTCGGTTTGACTAATTTGGTGACCAATTTTTTATGGGCTTTTAAAGATTCTAAGAATTAGTGACCTTTCAAAAAAAGGAAGCATCAGTTTTGTCCAAAACTCAGACTTGGTGATACCGGTTAATCATTTGGCTAAGAATCAACATTTTATATCAAAAATATAATTTTTTCGTGCACTTTAAAAAAATAAATATAGGAAAAAAATGTTTTTTTGCATAACTTACAAGGACTGCAAATTTTTTTGTTAATAATGTTTGTTAAAAGTGTAGCCTTATACATTAAAAATGGCTTATCAACCACCAAACGAAGTTTGCTAAAGAAACGGGGTTAAATAGTTTGGTATTACAATTTTTCCTCCTTGCCAATTTCTTCGAAGTATTCTCTATTTCTATTCTATTTTATCTGTTCTTCTGGCAGTTAATAGCAGCATGTTTAACTGGTTGTTTTAGATGAGGGCCGAATTTGCTGATATATTTAGGAGTACTTTCCATTTAATGATAACCAAGTTATACGTCTGCTTGTCACTGTCAATCCGAGTTTAAAGTTATTAGGTAACTTTAGATCGACTCATTTGATCATAATTCTAGTAAAGAATTAACATAATAGAAACTTTTTTACCACTTCAAAATCAATCAGTTGTTGTATAAGAAATCTCAGTCAAATCCATTTCAGAAACGGTATCAAGCACCACACAACTCATGTATTTCAATAGTCCTGCCTAGATGACAAAAAACATGGTCATACTAATCCATAAAATATATTTTAATGACTTTCTGTAAATGAAAATCTATTAGGGAAAAACTATGGGAGAAAATGCTGCATTTTTCTAAACAGCTCACAATAAATGGCGCTTTAATCAAACCCTGCTTTAGCACGGTGGCTTTTACAGTCATATAAAATATTCCCATTCAATTTTAACAAGTCTCAGAGGTCAGCATTATGACACATTATTAGTACATAAGGACATATTAGAGTATTTAATGTCCTTCAATATTTGTTGGTGCTGTTGGTGGCACATATAAATCCCATGGCACACATGTTAGCCTTCTTCGAGAAGTCATATATTTTTCTCTCTTTTCTCAGAGTATATACAATATTTTAGAGTCCCCCCAATGAACAGCTTTAATGACTGCTCTGTTTTATTGCATTCATTGAGATCTTTAATAAAAATGTTAAACTATTGAAATAAAAACTTCTAGACAAACGAATATCTTGGGGGCTTCACGACATGTATGAATGTTTGATGGCGAAACAACTATAACAGCGGCAACAAACACTCGAAAGGGGGGAGAATATTGTCACCCATCACATCTAAAAAGTGCCACAGAGCTTCACTGCACAACCCCCCCGCGTGTCGCTTAATTTACTTTGTAGCATTTTCTTTGCGATTCTGTATATTTTCCAAATTATAAGATTTATGTTCGAACAAGATTTAATGAGGAAAAAATTTAAATTCTTTAAAAATATAAAAAAAGGCCACATTTAAACTAAAATCAAATTTTTTCTTTGGGAGTATAAATTAGTTGAATGTTTAGTTTTCTATTATGCGATCGAATAGAAACAACAACTTAAAACGAAGTGTATTTGAATAATGGGAGCATACAATAAAGATAAGAAGGACGGATTGTTATTTCGTGGGGATGGTTATACTCCAAAAAAAAAGATAAAAAAACTTAAATGTGTGCCAAGTTTTTTAGGTTTTCGTGCAGGCAGCAGTCAGCCGCCAAATACAAAACAGTTGTTGTTAAATTTTTTATTTTTTTTCTGTGCTGACAATACTTAATGATCGATCATCGTGATTATTGAAAAGATCATGAGCAGGTTGAAAAAAAAACTAAAACAAAACACAGGGAAGCTAAGATGAAAATATAGATCGATTTCTATAGCTTTAATATAATGAGGTGGATCATTGCGTTTTTTTTTTTGTTCAGTTTCGTTGACTGTTTCTTTGACTTGTTTGTTTTTATTTTTTCTAGTTATGTGAACTGAAATGTTGATCCATTCGTTTGACATGATTTACTGTTAGCATGCTGCTTGCAAATGAGTTTTATATATTTTTAGAGATTTAGTTTTTTTTCGGTTGTCATTTGGGAAAGTAAAAAATGTACTCTTAACCCTTTAACCGTGGAAAATATGTCAAACTGCTTGTTTTTGGATAATAGAGTTTAAAGAGTTTTATTACAGTTCAAACAGGCATAATTTTAGTACTTTTAGGCTTTCAAGAAATTTTTTTAAAAACTATATTCTTCTATTCCTTTCTGAATGCACGCATGTCGATTGCTCTCAGAGCTATAGTTCAGGAGATCTCATATGTTATATTGTAGAGTCTTAGTTGTTAAGATGTCAAATTTTTATGTTATTTTTAAGAAGTGCAGATACCAAAATCTTCAAAAAAAATTTTGTTTGTCACATATTTCTCTTAACGTTTCCAAGCATTTTCTAAAATTGCAATCTAAATATGAGTTTTATTTAGTTTCTTTTCATAAAATACAAGAAATGCGGTTGTCAAAAAATTTGGTACAAAACATGATTTTAATGGAACGTTACTGACCATTATGACCTTAATAACTGCAACTGTTAATATAAAAAGCTGTGAATAACAAAAATATTGACATACAAATATATATTGTATATAGACAACAAAAACAGTTGTCTTTAAAGAAATTCACTGTTAAGAAAACAAAAATAAAAGTAAAAAACTGAAATTAAAAAAAAAACACACAAACTATTTGAAAACACCCACTGTGTATGGCAGATATACTTCACTTAACGCCACTTAACCCAAATTTATATGCGGTTACATGAATCTAAATTCAAATTGTTTTTTATGAGTGTAAATTAAAAATAAAAAATCAACTGCAGGAAAAATACAGAACTTAAGTATTTATGCATGGACTAATCAGTAGGAAACTCGGGAAGTACCGATTTGTGATACATTTTTTTAAAGTTGATTTAAAAATATAATTTCTTGGTTGGTGTAACATAAATGTTCGACAACATGTTCGATGTGTAATAGCCGATCCAGTCACAGATCAATCGACGCGCTTAATACTCAGCCAAAGCACACTTTTTTTTAGGTTCTCACAAAATAAGATTTCCAAACACGAGTGCAAATTTTTATGTACAGTGCACTCACGATAATATGAACTAATTAAAACCAGGTCAGTTCACTTTTGCGAGATTGTTCATATTTGCGTATGGCATCTAATTCCCATCTACAAACGTTTTTCTCATAAAAGTAAAAGTTTCTTATGTTAAATTTTTTATTTATTGTTTATTGGATTCAAAAAATAACAATTTATTTTGAAAAAATAAAAAAAACTTCCTGCCATGCTCATTATGTCACACGTATTCTTTCTTTCGTATAATTACATTTAAAACAAAAATCTAAAATTTTGTGTGTGACATCGTGGTCCTGGCAGTTAAAGTTCTTATGCGAAAAAATCCGTGATTTTCTTTTGCTGTTTCTTTTATGCGGATGAAGTTAAATATGCGATATTTAACATGATTTATATTGGGATATTTTGTCTCCTAAAAGCACCAAACAAAATTATGGAACGAAATATTTCCATATTTCCATTCTTCCGTAATCCTCAAAAACTTTTTACAAAAAATAAAATTTGTTTAACAAAAAAGTTTAATTACCGAACTGGGGGATATTTTTTAAGTTGTGGGCAAACCAAAATACAGTGGAACTAGGTCATATCGTGTGTCTTTGGTCATTCTTCCGTAATCTTCAAGAAGATTTTATAAAAGTTAAATGTTGTTTAACAAGAAGCTAATTTTTTATTAAACAAAAAATCTTAATGATTGCATTCTTGATTATGGGAAGGATTTTTTAAGTTGTTGGCAGCCAGAAAAGTGTCATTAAAAGCAAGTTAAATACAATTACACTTACAAATGTAAAGACTACAATATAAAATTCGATATAAACTAAATTTTGCTGAGGTCTCCTAATGTTTACAATAACATGATATTTCTTATCTTAACAAAATAAAATTTTATTTCTGCTGTTCTTTATTATTTTCATGCTCCATTTGCAACCCCCGCTTGCAATTGCTGCGGTTTATCGCGGTTTAACAGTTAAAAAAGTACCATCAGAAAAAAATAAACAAAATCATAAACAATAAATGACAGTTATGATCCGTTTTTATATGTTACTCTACACCTTTAGCCACAAAATTACAATGACCAAAACGTGGAGAAACTCCATGGTGTTTCCAAAGCAGCGGTAAAAATATAAAAAAAGAGCATGAAAAAAGAGAAGCTGTTTTGTGGCACATACGAGGCATAACAAATGTGACTGTTTAAATGAAAGATGACATAAATTGCATTTAAATATTGGTCACTGTAATAAAACTTTAACGGACATGTACACACTGCAATAACAACATTTTATGCAGCAAAAAAAAAAATATTAACAAAAACAACAGGAATTAAGTGAACAGTTGCACAGACAGAAAGTCAAATGGTTGGTTGAATTGTTAAGTTAGTTAGTGGGTTCAATTCGATAGCAGTCATTCGCATAAATGTTAAAAGATACATAAAATATTTATTATAGTTCACGTGATTTGTAGAATTGCATGTGTCGATCAATATAGTAGTTATAAACTAAATGAATTGTTTTAGATACATATTCTCAAAATTAATTTTCATAAAGTTGTTTTTTTTTGGTCACAAGCGCCAGATCGTAAAAGGACGACCTTCAGTCATATTTTTGAAAAGTTTCAAGCCTCGAACTATAAAAATAGATTTTTTCCTTACAAACCGCTTTTTAGTTTGCCTACAGACACATTCAGGATCATGGCAGGAATCGAACCAGTGGCCCCCACAGTAGGCCACTGATCAGTGAGGCAGCAAAAATTACACAAACAAATTAAAGAAAAAATCCAAAAATTTAACACCAACAAATTTAAAAAAATAGATGCACCAATAGAAAATTAATTATGACAAAGAATGTTAATGTTAATAATAGAAAGAACAATTCACATGGAAATCTTTAATTTACCATTCAAGCGGAAATCTGTAAAAGAAATTAAATTACCAAAAAAAACAATTATTTTAGCACAAAAAATCTAGAAATTTTGATATTGAAAATTCTAAAATCTTACTAAAACATTGCGGACTCGTTGGCGCATGCAGGCTCCACTTTAAATCGAAATGTTTCAACATATGACATAGGTTTCTCTCTCCCAACGAGCAAGCACACAAGTTTCACTTTATTACCAATCAGAGATGGTTAGATGAAGCTACCTGTAGAGAAAACCTGACCCATAGTAGATGACAAAAGGACTTAGCGGACACTACATCTGTCCAGACGTCATCTCACAAGCCTTATCGCGGTTATAACTGGCCACTGGCCAATTGGGAGGCACGCCCAAAGGTTAAAACTCAATTACAATGAAATATGAAGAAGCTGTGGCGATGAAGAAGAGGAAGAGTTGGCGGAACATCTATCTTCGAATGCCGGTCAATGACAGAGAAGAAGACATACACTATTCGGTCAAAGAACCCTTAGGAACAAAACTTTTCTCTCTAATATTGATTTAAACAAGATCCACTCCTTTAATGAATCAGCCAGGTGGCTGCGTGAGAATATTAGTAGCCAGATAACATAGGACCCTTGGGAGATGGGGCAACATGGTAACACAACGGGAACTAATTGATGCACCCACGTGAGCTGTGTTTGATCATGCTGCCAATGGAACCTAACCCAACCTACTGAAATATTTAAAATATGGGAAAAAGTAAAAATAAATTATTTGCGAAAGTCGAATTAAAAAAAACAAAAACAATTACTAAATAAACTTGAAATCTCAAATAATTTAAATATCACTGTGTGTAATTTTTTAAGTCATGGAAAAATAACAATATACGGACACCACTGCTGCGGTCGGTGCGTTATCGCGTGAGTTGTTTATTGAGATCTTAGGTACATTTTTTTAATAGACAACATAGTATGCATCTCAATGTGGATGTAAAAAAAAACAAATAAAACTACAAAATTTTCGGGAAATTTTTCACTTTTACGACTACATGAGCGCTACCTACACGGTATTAAGAATCATTCCTAGGAAGTTTATATGTTCTAAAAAGTTGTTTACTGAGGTCTTAGGTACATTTTTATACTTGATTGTTTTCTTGAATTCTTACCGGCTTGCTACCTATGGACCTGATTAATTGAGAAAAAGAAAAAAAATTGAATTTTTTAAATTTTTTTTGCGATTTTCATCTTGAAGATGAAGATTTTTTGATTTTATATGTTCACAATTTTTGTTCTTTATGACAAGATCTTCAACTTCAACTTTGCCTCAGAGAGTAAATCAAAATTCTGAATGATTTGCAAGATATGAGCCTGAGAAAATGATCAGTATTTTGCAAAAATGACACCGAGGCCCCAAATCTTTGAGGGCCCACAAAAAAGTGAATGACTTTGGGCAAAACCTGGGAGAGACGGGTCTTCTTTTTTTTTTGGTCTTTCATCACGTAGTGGTGTCCGTATATGGTTATTTTTTTCGTGTTGCACTGTGTATTTTAAATTAAAATTAAATGAACAATATGAACGAGATACAAGCTCGTTTTTAATCCTTCATTATTTTGTTTTTTTTTTATTTATTTTTTGCCTATGGATATCATGTCCTTAAAGACAGGTTCACAATATAAAGTATTAACAATTTGCATTTAAAGAAAAATCTATGATATTATATAATTTATTAAATTTACTGCACATCCTTCTAAATGGATCATCATTTGCGTAATTTGATCTGAAGTATTTAATTGCTAGCAATTCTAAGTGTCGAGATGGACGATAAGGAATATTAAATAAAATGTTATCGAGCAGGAAATTAGAGCAAATATCACCATTAATTAAATTTAATATAAACGACACTAGTGCTTGCAAAGTATTGAGTAGTTGGTACCAAGTACCGGGTATTTCCTTTTTTTTGGTTACTCAATACTCAAAAGTAGTTACTCGATGCTTTTGGAGTTGTATTTTTAAGCAAGCTGAGTGGGTAAAATAGTGCATAAAAATACATCACTGTATAAAAAGACAAGTAGGTGTAAGATTCTTTAATCAAACCAAAACTAAATATTTTTTTTGGGAACAATTAAATTATTTCTTAAGTTGTTGTTAACGTTAAATTAAAATTAGCTTTACATTTATTTTTAATTTAATTATCAAACACATACAAAACTAATAATAGCTGAAGATCTATTTTTAATTTTTGAAGAAATTTGCAGATAAAATCTACTCGTTACAAATTCAAAAAATCCGTTAAAAGAATCGAGTAGTATTGAGTACCCAAATGAAAAGTATTGAATATTATTGAGTAATGAAAAGTAGTAGAATTTGCCAGCACTAAACGACACATTCAACATAGTCCTTCGGCTTTTAAGAGTTGGAAGTTTGATTACAGCAAGACGGCTAGCGTATGACGTAAGATCTAATGGGTTCCACTGTAGACCACGAAGGCGGAATAACAAAAATTGATTTTATACAGATTCAGTGTAATTGTTGTGAGTCATGTATATAGGATCCCAAACTATAGAAGCATATTCTAGGACAGTTCTGACGAGGGAAACATAAAGTTGCTTTGTAACATATGGGTCCTTAAATTATTTTGCCCATCTTTTGATAAATCCAAGAATACACCGTGGTTTATTTACAGTTATTGAAATATGATTAATAAAGTTCAACTTAACGTCCAACAAAACTCCAAGATCCAAAATTGTAACAAAATTTTCTAGCTGGTGTTTTCCCAAACATTAATTTACTTTTATATGATTTAATCTGTAGAAAGAGATATGTTTACATTTTTTCAAGTGAAGGTCCATCAAATTTAAATTATACCATGACTAAAATGACTCCAAGTCTTGTTGAAGTAGACTGTGATCTGTTTATTAATTAAAACTTGGGAAAATCTTTACATCATCCGCATACATTAAAACGTTGGAGAATTTAATTACGTTAGGAAGGCCATTGATAAAAAGAATAAACAGCAATGGTCCAAGATAAGATGACTTCCTTAAAGCTCTCCAGATAAAACATCTCTCGATTTAGATGTGACGTTTTTAAAACGGAAACATTGTTTTCGATTTATTAAGGACAGAGAAAAATAAATAAATTAACCTGCAGTTAAGTTCTTTACTGAACGAAAACAATGTTATTTAAAAATTAATAACATTTTTATTATTTTTAAAATATTTTGCATAAACAATTTAAAAATATTACACCTGAAAGCAGCAATTCTTTGTGTATAAATCGTGCCCAGATATCCAAAGTATTTCCTTAAAATAATATTTTTGCAGTCATTCATAATAATTGATAATCTCAAGGTTAGCTTACGTTTTCAATTGCGAGCCAGCATTTTTAACTCTTTGTTAAAACTGATGTTTAGACTATCTGCGATTCAGTAAATTTTTAAATGAAATGAACAGAACTGAACGTTGTGTTAATTGTATATATAAGTCAATAAAAGCCATATTCGACTGTGCCCCGATACGTCCCAGATCATTACCAATGTCTGCTAATGCACATGAATTTGGGTCCTGTGATAACAATTATAAGTACGACAAAAAATGTGTTTCTGCCAAAATCATTACAAAAGATTTTAATGTTTTAGAATATAAATGAGTGGAATTAAGTCGGTGTTCGAAACTTGCAATTATTTGGAGCTTTATCCTCAATAACTTGAATTGGGCTTAAAAATTGTGCAATATCAACGTGGTGAATAAACAGATATGTAAAAAAAATAAATCGAATAAAATTGAGTCAAGTAATATTTGCAGTATCAGGGCAATATCTGCAGTTAATCCTCAAACATAAACCGAAATTATATTTTAAAAATAATATATATTTTTACTGATTTAGATTTTAAAACTAAAAGTAGGATCGAACGATTGCCGAAAATCAGCCCGCCCAATTTTTATTATGTCGAATTGGTGCACAATAATAATATTGTCGCAAATAAAATACACTACAGTCACATGATTGCCCCGTTTTATAAAAATTTTATTGCCGGAGATTTGCGAAGAATGAATTTGTGACAATAATTGCCGCAGCGCAGTCATAGGATTATTCTAACTTGCGGCAACACCATCAAACAGCGGTTATAGTAGTTGTTAGTTTGTTCTGTTTTACTTCCAAATTGTTATCTTTGGCTTTGCAATCTCCCAATTTATTTGTAGGATATATCTTTTGAAATTCATGCCACGCTCGCTCCCGTTTGTACCGATCTTTATAATCTGAGCATGAGTATTCCCAAACACGAAGTAACACTCGACTTTTTTCCTTTTTTTAACTTATCAGCAGTTGTGCAGTATACCATATAACCATTTTCATTCTCTATCGAATCGTCCATGATAATGATATCGATCACTGATATAAATAAATTTGCGGTACACAAAACAATTGGACAAACACGAAAAATTAAACTAATTATATAAATTGCCGCGTATTGACTACTTTGATTGCCGGACGAGAACACAATAAATAATGGTACATTTTTAACATTTAACATGGTTGCCTATCAACCGTTCACACGATTGCCGCACCAGAGTTGCATTTGATTGCGGTAAATCAGCACAATATTGTTCTCGATTGCCGTAGGGGACAATAAGTTGTGAAATTATGCGATTGGCATATAAAATCGACCGATAATTGGTGCATTACGGCAATCGTGTGATCCTACCTTAAATCATTAATTTTGAGGCAGCAACAGGAAAATGCAAAATACTTGGTCTCAAAAAGTCTGAACTGCAAACTTTGTTTGTCACTACGTATACGTTATATAAAATTTAGCGCAATTTCACATAACGTATACGTGTAGAATACTATGTTTTTTTGAAAATACTAGAAAATAGTATTAATCGGGATTCTGTTTTAGTTGTTTAATCGTTCGTTTAATTAATCAAAGTTTTTGGCTTAATCGGTTAATAATCGGTTAATTTCGGTTTTATCAGTTAATCAACTAATAAGCATTTGCCACGACTTTATTTACTTCAATAAATAAAAATACATTCATATCGCACTTGTTCCTCTAAAGAGAGTCAACTCAAAATTTTTCAATTTTCAGCTTTTGCAAGAAATCTATGTATATCGATGTACCCACTGTAAAAACCCTACATCAGCTTCTCTATTCTTTCGCCCAAAAAATACATTTGTAGCCCTCTTCTTGATGTAACAGTAGTATAAAAAATAGTTTTTGCCTCTACTGAAAATTTGTAAATTTTGAGTTGACTCTCTTTAGAGGAACAAGTGCGATATATTATTTATTATTTTGATATTTTATTAGTAAGAAAAAATAATACAACAATAGAAATAAATAGGGCAAAAGAATAACTAAGATTCTTACAGTGTTGCCAAAAATCAATTAATTTTTTAATCGATTAGATAATGTTTGATCTTAATCACGACAAAATATTAGTGCTGTTGGCAGAAGTGGTTACCGCGTTGACTACAAGAAAAATAACTACCAAGAACGAGCACAGCTTCAGGCATAACATCCAACATTTATCAGATGTCCAATCGCGTGTCATTGTACTTATTGTTGGACTGTACAAGTGACGAAGGGATATCAATGGTCACTGAATAGTACCGACAGTGGCTAATTCGATACTAATGTACAATACAACGCCCTCTTTAATCGTTATTGTATCGTAATATTCGGCGAAGTAAAGTAATTAATCAAAAAAAGTTCACACAGCCTACTTGACCAATCCTCTCTCATCACTATCAATTTCCCATTGGAAATTGGTACCACTTGGCAATTAATTGTCTGAATATTACTTCTCGTTTTATAATCAAAACTAAATTGTTTTAATTAATATTGTTACGTTTTGACTTTTTCGTAAGCGTTTGCTTGCTCAAGTTCTTTTAATTTGTCAAAAATAAAATAAAAATATTCTTTTATGCTCAATACTGTTTATTAACTTTATAGCACTATTTAAAAATAAATACACGAAGTTCACCCTGCTGAGGTTTTTTTTAACATTGTCTTCAATTGTTATGCTAGCATTGGCTTTTTCATAGTGCCAAATTTTTCTAGACGGTTCGAGGATGTACTAGCTTGTTCTACATATATTTTAATTAGCATTGCCAGTTAGCATGTATTAATGGTAATTTCGTATTTAAGTTTGTAGATGATATAAATGACACTATAATTTCGCTAATGAATTAAGTTAAACTGTCATTAACCGAGGGCGCTCTAGTTTACAGTCGCTATCAATATTTGTCATACAGAGTTCTTGAAGAATTTTGCAAATTCTCGTTGCTGTTTATAGAACTTTTCGGAATTGTTCTATTTCCTTTATTTTGTATTTCATGTTATTGTTGTCTAAATTAGTGCTTCCATAAACGGTTGATTAAACTATACTTAACCATCGCTGTATTTTCATGTTCGTTAAATTTGAATATTTAAATTTCGTAACAATATGTTAACCGTGATCATCATTAATAATCAGTATCAAAAAATCGATAGAACCGAACAGTTTTCTTTAACTTTTGCAACCACGAAGATTGCAAAAATTGCGAAAACTGCAAAAATTCGTAAAGTTGATCAAAATCGCTGAAACTGCTAAGAACAATAAACACTGGGGACCCCGCGAAAATTCCCGAACAATTGCAGAACTGACAACAAATGCTATCATTAATTCAAAATCAATCAGATTTTAAGGAATATAAAAAACTTCTGTAAAATCAAAAATAACGAAACTTTTTGCACATTTTGCTGGCATCGGAAAGATAGCAAAGTTTAATTTTAATTAAAAATCAAAAATAATAAAAAAATTAACAAAAATTAAAAATAAATTCTATTGCGAAAATGACGAACATTTGTGATACTTACGATAATTAGTAAAATACCGTAAATTTTATAAAAACTCGATAAAATTATCAAGAATATAATTTTCGATATTCTTTGTAATTTTACCGATTTTTAATAAATTTTACAGCACTTTACTAACTAGCTAACAATCTTTCACGAATGTTCGTCATTTTCGCGAAAGAATTTTTTCTTAATTTTTGGTACTTTTTGTATTTATATCGATTTTTAATCATGGAAATGTCGAAAATTCGCAATAACTTTCTAACATCGTCAAAATAGCAAAGTTTAAAATTTATTAAAAATCGCTAAAAACTTTAAATATCTCGAAAATTACAACAAATAACTTCTACTGCAAAATTATAAATATGCCATAATATTGACTAAAAATCGATAAAATGGCGATATGTTACAAAAACTTCCTACTTTTAAAAAGATACGACAGCATAGACTGACATTGATTAAAAATCGCTAAAACATCAAAAACCTGCATTAAATTATTGCTATCGAGAAAATTGCTAAAGCTTGCATAAGCTTTCTAATATCAATATTCCAGCTGGCGACATCGACGTCACGTCAACACAATACCAAACAAATTGGGGCTTGTCTACCCGTTTTCGAAAACAACTGACTATAATTGACAGGCTCATGTTATTTTCTGGACCTTAAAGAACAGAAAGAGACTGCCAGCAGCACAAAATTGTTTTCGAAGGTGAGTAGATAAGCTCCAATTTTTTGGTATTGTATCACTAACTAGAATAAGCGGGATTTAAAATTGTTAAAACTGTAAAGAATGCCAATAAGTCGGCACAGACAAAAACTTCCAAAAAGTATCTCTTACATCGTAAGCTAACTTAAAAAACGTTAATGGAATCTTCGGCTGCATCTTATGTGCTACGATAATATTTTGACTAAGAGAACCTGTCAAACCAATTCCTTATAATGTTGATTAATGAAGGTTGCCGTAACAACAAATAATAATTTGTGTTCTAAAACTGAAAAGTTATTATAACTTTTGCATGAATTAAAATCATTCAGAATACTTTGTGTTCGAGGCAATAAGTTATTGTGAGAAATTAACTGCCTTTTTGAAAGAATACTAAACATTTTCGTTTGGGAATTTTTATTAAAACAACAATAAAAAAATTCAAAGTTCAAGTTAATCATCTAATAACTAAGAGTGCCTTACGGCACTCTTCACAAAAGTTGTGCTAACGTCCAATATATTAGTTTTTCATATTAAATAACCTTTTTTACAATTCCTAAAAGATGTATGTAGATCTTTGTTAAAACTTCGAAAGTAGTGATTGAAGTTTTCAGGGTCTATGATTTTCTGCAATCCACGTGTATTGTAACCGATTTTTGAGTACTTAAATATTTAGTAAACTAATCACCTCTCGTGGCACTATCCTTGATTAAAATTGGCATTTCACGATCAACCACAAATGTTTCATCATCGGTTAAAAGTTTATTGCAAATAAAGCAAAATAATTACGCTTATAATAATTACGTATATTCACTTGAACTGAACCTCTAACACTAAATGAACGAGACCTACGGACAATGGAATAGCCAGATGTTTTTCAAGGCCACGTGAGTAGAAGGGATTCAGTTAGGGGCTGACTATCCTTTTGCATAAATGTTTTTAGAATAATTAATATTTATACGTAATTGTTGAACTGTTTGAAATGAAAATTTATGGCTTGAGTTCAAATCTGAGTTTACCCATTTCTTCTTAATTGAAGAAATGATTTTTTTTAGAATATCATAATACATATATAAAAATGCCAAGGTACCTGATTATGTATATACGTGACTTATATGTGCATATCATGTATAATGTGACTCTTAGAATAGCAATAGCTCAGGAATGGTAAACCTTAGGGAAAAATCAGGAAGACCATTTTTGTAGAGAACAACTTTGGTTTGAGGTTTTTTTGATAAAACTTCCGTTTTCGAGAAAAATCCAAAGAACCTCAAATTTTGACCTTTGAACTTTTTCAACACACTTAGGATCTATGGAAATTTTTAAAACGTTATTTTTAATGGTAAAACCCAGCTCTCCAACAATATTTGTCTCTCCGGGAATTTTTGTTATTTGACCACTATTTTTATGTCTAAATTGTCCAGACTATAAAATCTCTTTGTTATCTCTTTGAATCCTATTTTTGTCAAGCACTTCCATTTACCAGCTGAAAGTGTTTTTGATTTCATCGATTGTAACGATAATATATTTTCTGGCAGCTACACTTGTCTTATATTATTTGGAAGTTTAGTTTTTGTTAATACAGTGTTTTTATTATTAAAGGCCCAAGGATGCTTAAGTGAAAGAATGCACAAATCTCAGGTGTGTTATTTGTCTTGTGAATACTTGAAAAAAAACAATCATTTTTGACTGAAATATAACAACTTTTTAAAATCAATTCAATTTGTTTATTTCAATTTCATTTCATGTCGACAAGCAATGAGAGAATTTTCAAAAATTTCACTAAATAATTTTATATTTTATTGCTGATTGAAAAGTTTATTCAATTGTTTTTGCAATGCTAAACCGAAAATATTAACTGAAAATAAAAGTAAAGTCAAAAATATAAATCTCAAAATTTGAGGTAAAATATTTTCTGAGCTTTGTCTCAAAGCCACCTGCGAAAAGCTTTGTGCATCTCATCCTGTACTCGATTTCATTGTTGTGAAAGCTTGTCCTTCCTCCTCCTTCAAAGCTTTTAATTTCATCATATTCAAATCGGATCATTGGTTATTAATTTTTTTTTGTGACCGGCTCCACTGTGCACCATGGGCTGGCTGTTAAGCTGGTCAAATACATACACACACGTATGTATGCAAATATTAATAAACAATGACTTTCAAACTGCTCCTCAAATATTTTATTAGTTTCTTTCTTTAGTTTATTATTTTGTTTTTAATTTCTAATATTTTTCGTTTTTCTTTTTGGACAACAAACTGTTATGTTCAGTTAATGTTTTCAATGATCTCTTTCATAAGAAATAAATGTTTCTAGTAAAACTATTAAAAATACAACTAAAAGCTTTTAAAAGCCAACAAATAGATAATAATATTTTTTTTTGTTTATTTGAGTACGAATAGCTATCGCAAAGCAGTTTGCAAAAGACTGAATTCTTCTCATAGATATTATATTCTAGCAATAGACTTTTTATTTTAGAACTAAAAAGTTTCATGGATCTTCTTTATAAAGTAAATTTTTACTTGTAGGGTAATTTTTGTTTCGGCTTAAGGTCATGTAAAATTAATGAAAACACACGTATGCGTTGCATTAATTTTTATAAAATAATTTATTTTTCTTTTCCGATATTTCGATAAACTTTGCTGACCATCATCAGGTATCTAATAAAAATAATAACAAATAAACATAAATTAACACAGTAACAATTTAATATATAATATAATATACAGTACGAGCTCGATTCGCACAACTACCTATAACTGAAACACCCCGATTAGCGCAACACTCAAATTTTTTACATTAGAGTCTTTATAAATGCAACTTTTTCCAAAAACAAGTCTCGATAAGTGCAACTTTTTGTGTTTTATAAAATTAAAAGTCATTTTCTCTTTGAATTTATTCCTTCAGAAACGCAGTTTTAACAAGTACTTAAAGTTTCAGCAAACTCAAAAGCGATAATGGAAACTTTGTCATAATGTGCCTGCCTCCAAATTGCACAGCTTTACTTCAACCGCTACATCAGAATGCAATAAATTTAACAAAAATCTATTACAAAAAACCTTTTAACACATTTAATTGGCACAAAAGGCTTTTAATATTCGTATGGCAGTTATTCTTTTAATGGATTGGATGGGACAAAGTTTCTAACGTCGTCATTAAGAAATGTTGTGGAACAGCTGCGATTTCCCAAAAGGCTAAAAAGTCTAAAACTCAAACAAAAATTTTAACATTCTTTCCCTTAAACTCAGGGTTTAAACATATTTTCAGAAATAGAACTCCTCATATATGTATCTACTTATATACACGCGTAAAATATTTAAGGAGATTATTTTTTGTTTTGCTTTTTATTTATGTATAAAACGTTAATTTGATCATTTTGCCTTATAAAAGATTTTTTTATATTAAAAAAATTAAATTTAATGAATTTGAGCTAAACAGTGATGAGTTTTCAAATAAGGTTTTTAGTGGTCGGTTTTCACAACTTTTCGGTAAAAGCAACAATCCCGGCTTCCTTTCGGTTGCAAAGCTCGTACTGTAATTACATTACATTTTATAAATTATTTTGTTGTCATACAACATTTAATTTGTAACAAAACTACTCGTTGGTTTGGCCTCTACTAATTATTCTTCTGTTTTGTTTACTGTATTTGTCTACTGTGTGTCTATATAAGTGAGCACATTTATCTATAGCGTTTATGTAATTTAGCCGTTTATTTGGCGGTACGTTAATTATATGGGGCATCTCCAAAACATATTTTTTTCCTTAAACAAAAGGACGCAATAGGTATTTTCAGCATGATTTAAATCACTTTCAATACATTTTAAAAATAAACTAAATATTAAGTTTTTTTTAGAAACTATTGTTCATGTCCTCTGCATTTAATATTAAACGAACGAATTCTTTTGAAGTTTTCTTTTGTACAATTTTTTGGCACAAATTTTATGTATCACTACACAGATGTTAAAAAGTCTTTAAAACCGACCTGGTCGAAATGAATGTCTGTCGGTTGGTTTATATGAGCAAATGATAGCTGGCTGTGCTGCGCTTGCTCATGAATCTTTAAGCCTTGAGGTTTTTTGGTTGCATGTGAGTAAAATTAATGAATGGGAGCGCCCGTCTTTAGACTTTTTTCGTAAAACTTTTCACAACACACGACTTTTTTTTACTCTTGCCAAGTTTAATTTTTTTTTATATAATTTTATATTTAGTTTTTTTCTTAATTTGTATGGCTTTGATTTTAATTTTATATATAAAAAAATGAGGAAAAAATTATAAGACAAACAGACAGTTAGTTGGAACAGTGCATTGAACACCAACACTACTTTAGCTTGCAACACCACTACATAGGCACTATAAAATCAAAACAAACCGAATCTGAAGACACCCTCACTTCTTGCTGCACCTTCTCCTGTCTTGTATTGCAGCAGCACCTTTATTGGTTTTGTTGTCTGCATGTCTGCCATCCAACCCTGCTCTTTGACTATGTTTTTCTTTGCATCCGCTTTGACACTGAATGTATTTTGTTAGCTGCATACAACCAGCGTTTGCGTGGGCAGGCTCATTCATAATTTTGCTGTTTATTTCAATCTTTTTCTTTTCTTCATTAAACTCTTTTCATTGCTAGTTTATTTTTTTTTTGTTGTTGTTTGATGCTGCTGCTGCTGCTGCTGTCATTGTAAGTGACTTAAGACAGTTTTTGTTTTTCAGTTTGACTCTTTATACCCTCCCTACCTTACTATGGTCCGAGACGGTGTTGTGCATTCGGTTTGGACTTTGTAACATCAAGAGATGTCCTCGCCATACGAACGAACGCAGGCTGTGGCACAAGCTTAATCTTAGTATATTTAAAAACGATACTCCCATCTGGTTTTAGGGAAAATATTGTAAATCGGGTGAATACCATTAAACTTACATAATAGCACATCATATATTCATGTGATTTTCTTCTCCTGCATGTAGCAATTGCGATGCTGTCCTGCTTAAGTAAAACGCAGTAAAGTAAACAAAGTAAAATTAAGGAAAACTGAAGTTTAATTTTTAGATATCTAAGTAATTTCCCAGCCAAAAAATATCAAGATTTAGAAGCAGTAAAAGCTGGTGGAAGCAATGTATTACTTACCCAAAAACAAAAGCTTTCAATATGCTAGAAAGTTTTGTATTTCTTTATGTTTTTAGCGCGTATGTATATTTTATATGGTTCAAAAAATTCGTATATATTTTATTTATATTTTCGCTTCCTTAGAAACTTAAGAAGAAGACAATCTATTTGATATGGTTTTGTGACTTGTTTTAGAAAGAAAAACGAAAGTACACTTTGTCAGTGATTTTGTACTTTTACTTTACCAGCGGTATTCAAAGCAATAAAATACAGAAGTTTGTACCTAAGTAGTTTGTGAGAATAAAATTGTTAAAAAAAATTGTTCTCTACAATAAATAATAATACACATACTTACGCATAGAAGTATGTGTTTAATTTTTAAAAGCAATCCTCTAACGAAATGATCATAATCCTTATAGTTTACAAGATAATCGAAAAAAAATAGTCACTCTCTTATTTTAAAGATAGCGGGCATTCCTTACATCCCCCATTCCCGAAATATTCAAATTAAGCTCACATGTATAGCTAAACATAAGATAAATATTGCATCCTGTATGACATCCAAATTTGGACCTTTTTTGTATGATTTTCTGTACTTATACTAGTAATTATTATACTATATATGTATATCGAAAACTCTTTAAATGCATTTATGTAAACAACATATGAATATACATATATTTATTGTAAATGAAAACATTTTTTTCTTTTAATTTACGGACGAGCGAAATTATCGTATGTTACATGTTTTTGAAAACGATTTTTTAATGCAAATTGGTTCTAAATCCATTAATACATCTGTTGACAAAATATTATCGCGATAAATATAATAGTTATTTGAAGAAAACATAATGCACATTTTATGGTGTAACAGTAATAAAAATAGTAATAAAAAAGGTTCTCCTGTAAAATTTAGATTTTGTAACATAAGATAATATTGCGCACATTAAAAATTAAAATAGAAATTTTATTGCTTCTGTGAAGGCAGGGGGCAAATCGCGGCATTCGATATCAAACGAAGTCCCATAAAATTTTTTTTGAATTTGTATGGAAATCTCGTTCGATATCGAATGCCGTAATTTGCTCCCAGGCTTCAAATGTTATTAATATTCTAGTTATAATATATGCGAAGACCGTATAGTGTTCTCGGAAAGTTCAAATAATGAAACAAAAATTAAAAACATAATGAATTCAGTGGATATTTTGCTACTAAAGCATTAAGTATATATTTTATATGCACGATAAATCGCTTTCACTAAAATCATTATTAAGGTAAATTAAATATAAGCGCTTTTTGGAACCGGAACCTATTGCTTCTAGCTGGCGCATATCGAACAAAAATCATACTTTATGAAAGCGCAACAGCAAATGATTCCTAAATTTTTGTTATATTTGCTGGGTTGTTGCATCAAAAAACCTTAAAAGCTGCGAAATAATATTTTTAATTATAGATTTTTAATTTTAATTTAATTTAAAAAAAATAATTAATGGCATACATTGGTTTCAACATTAAAAATGCAGTAGATGAGTTTTGCAGCCATTTTTCTAAGTACAGCAGTATATTTTTCAAATAATAAATTTGTTTGTTTTATCGCGATTCCAAAATATTTTGAGGGTCTAGCGATGATCGTTTCTTATCTGTACCGTGTCTAGCAAAAAGCTCCGCTTCGTACTTCTTTTACATTTTTTAGATTTATTCAACATGATAAAAACAGCTTATTCTCAGCCGCCAATGGCGCTGAATAAGCGAGAGTGACTGGAATATGTGGAGTAGTTATTCATCAGAGATGGGATTTCGTACTAACCGATATTGATTTAACATGTAAAAATGAATATGTTTGTACTTTTCGTATTCTAATTCGTTAAATAATACGGTTAAATATTTGATATTCCGAATCACTAGTATCCACCGTCAAAAGTGGTAAAATTGAACAAAGAACGCTGATGAGCAGGTGTAGCAACCTCGAAATCAGTACTGATCCCTTCTGCTAGTCTGATGAATAATAAAAAGTTTTCCATATATAGTACTCTCTTAATAAAAAAATAATGAATTTATCCATAAAAAAATTTTCTAATAAAAATGAAATACCAAAAAAAAATAATTAGTAAAAATAAATGGGTAAACTCGGATTTCAACTTGAGCCAAATTACTCGTTTCAATATACATATGTATATACAATATATAAGTATATATAAATATATAAGTTAGACTAATTATTTACAAACATTAACAACTTATAAAAGTTAGTAAATCATATAAAAGGTGATTGGGACCGCGGGTAATTGTGAAATCTTCGATGCGATAGTGCCACGATTTGTTACGACTTTTCAATGTAATTATCAGGGTAAGTTTTTCATGCTTTTTGCATGAAAATTGCATATTTTTCAAAATTTTCCAAAGAAAAACATTTTGGATATAACTTGCATAAATTTGCATATTACGCAGGTTGGTGACTCTTTTTAACAAAAATTGCTGACACAGCTCCATATATAGTCTCCGCAATGCGATTATCACAAATTCTTCAGCCCGAAAATGTTGCATGTTGCATATCTTGCTCATGGGTTGCATACAATTGCAGATTTCGTTCGCTTACATTTTGAAATTTTAACTCATTTGTTTGCAAATTGCAAAACCGTTTTACTTAAGGTAGAACTACATACATACATACATAGTATGTATTAGTTTTTATGTATTTTTATGTATTTTCTATGCATTCTATGTACCCAAGTGTGATCAATCCTCCAAATCCCTGTACCACGAGATGGGGATCTTGGTTATAGGCTGCTATGCATTATTGCGACAAATTTATAGAAATAAGAAGCGTTGTAAATGACCATTGTGATGATGAGGCAGAGTTACTTAGTAGTGCAAAGGCTTTATTTAAGAATTCATGGGTAAAAACAGATTTAGCATACATTAAAAATAATTTTGGATGTATTTGCCACAGTATAATAACATTGGAAACAAAAGGACTTCCTTTACATGAAAGGTTATCCGTAAGAAGACGTAAAAGAAAAACTTCAAAATATTAAGAATAAAACATTTATTGAAACATTTAACAAAGTATTTAATAGAAATATTGGCCTTCAAACGATGGCCAAAATTAAAAACACCATGGACTGATGTTGAACGTATATTTTGAATATGTTCGACCGTTTTGTGCGACAATCGAAGATACTTTCAATTCGAAAACTTGAAAAAATATGGTTACTTTGTAATAAACATTTGCTTAAAGAAATTTTGTTTAGGATTTCGTTCGATATCGAATGGCGTAATTTGCCCTTTGATTAAAAACTATTAGTCAGTGTTTTTTCGGGTGCATATTTTTGTGAATATTTAAATGATTTCTTTTAAATATTTGCATGTATATTTTAATAATTTTTATGCATAGTTTTTTTTTAAATTTATTAATCAAGATTGCCCCGATATCTTTTTTCAAAGATTTAAAAAAAAAAGAAACAAAAGTTTTTTGAAAATATTTATGCATATTTAAATTTGCCCTGGCAATCAAGACTCAATCACTTTGAATGAAGCTGAAAAAAAGTATGTAATTGGTATTTGCTGAAATCATACGAGTAGCTTGGCTTGTTTTATGATTACACCCAGATCATTCTTGGTCAAGTGCTGACCCCTCGAGCTACAGGTACCGTTTCTCAGAAAGTCCTTAAGTATTACTTTTAATTTTTCTATTTTCTCACTGCAACATATCAAGTTGAAGATATCAATGTAAAAGGTTTGTTTAAGCTGAGTCTGATGGTGGATTGTTGCCCAACAATATCATCAGCAAAATTATATTCAACACAGCTGTGCAAATGGAACTCACAATTTTGATATTATAAGAATGAGTTTCAGAAAAATAAATTTTAAAATTCACGGCATAATCAAACATTGGCTAATTGCTGGACGTAGTTTGTATAATTGGCTTAATCCATAAAACTAGCATAAATTGGATTTAAAATTCATCATCAAGCAATATCGCAAAAAATCATTCTAAAATCATATTTAATTAACTGGTGTAGGGTGTGATTTAGTCGAGGGGATTTCCTCTTTTCAGTTAAGTTTTGTGTCTGAAGGATATACATATATACATGCCGTACAAAATTTCCAAATGTATGGGTATTTCCATGTGTATATTTTTGCCTTAATGACTAATAGTTCAAATAATGGCACAATTGAATAAAATGTGCGTTAAACACCGTATGCAAACATTTTTTAAGTAGTAATCGTTACTTTGTTCACTAGATTAAGTTAGTTTAATTCGTATGCATACAGCAAGTATTCTCCAATTTCTTTAAGGCCCATCACGATACGCAGAAGACCCTTTTATCCAATAAATTTTTATGAAGTACTGTTATTTTCTATGAATATCCACAACTTTTCGAAGAGCCAACAGCCCACTCTACATCTACATAGTCTAGGGACTAAAGAAAGCGATTGTTTACATATAATTTGTACTTTTTTAGTGCACCAGCAATATACCATTTTCTAAAGTTTACATTCATTATCACAATTCGACAATTTAGCAAAAGGAATATGGAGTCGACTCGTCTTATTCGATCATTTCCATACATTTGGAACGAACTCCTCTTGCAAAACATATTTCTGAAAGCTTTCTTGTAATTTTCGTGCAAAAGAATCATAGCAGAATATATTTTTGGTTGCGTCTTCTTACCTCTTCTCAACAATACATAAATAAGTTTGTGTACATATAATTCAAAAGATTTTACCTGAAAAGAGAAAAAAGAAAACAAAATATGTACATCAATCAAGCGCAAAAAATTATATAATTCTTATTTATATTTTTCTGTTTAGCAAAAAGCACAGCAATCAAAAGGTTAAAATTTTTACGATACAATAAACTAACATTTTTTTTTGAATTTTCAAATCGATGGAATTAAGAATGCGAAAAATACGATGTCCTAATTGTTGTCGTTTTTTAAATATAATCGTTTATTTAATTTATTTGCTATACATGATTTTTTTAAACTAATTTCCGCTCTATTTGTAAACTAAGAAAAAACATTAAATTATGAGCCCATTTCATAATCTTGTGCAAATGGTCTTGCATCGTAACATTTGCAAAGTGATGTAGCACATTTTTATTCTACACTAACAAAATACAAAGATATGCACTTGCTACTCTTGTATAAATAAGCAACACCTAAAGGTAGAATATATTTGCACTCTACGTAGGCAACACTTAATTGCAAACCAGAATACCGAAATGTTCTCTCACCGGTCACTCATGCATGTGCACGAGTAAATGTGAATAAATAAAAAAAATATGTGAAACGCGCATAGGAACTAGCTATACCCCTCAATAATCAATTTCAATTGTTTTTAATAAAAGTGTTAATATTTTGCTACATATGTAGGTAAAATATAAATTATGGGAAATAGTGCGATTAAAAATTTAAAATACTAAAATTTTAGCAATTTCCATAAAAAGCACCAAAAAAAAATATCTTTTCACCGCTGAGTAGTAGTGGCTAGCAAAGTATTGAGTAGTGGGTACTGAGTATCGAGTATTTCCTTTTGTTTAGTTACTCAATACTCAAAAGTAGTTACTCGATACTTTCAGAGTTGTATTTTTAAGCAAGTTGAGTGCCTAAAATAGTGAATAAAAATACATCACTGTATAAAAAGACAAATGTAAGATTCTTTAATCAAATCAAAACCGAATAATTTTTTTTTTGGGAACAATTAAATTATTTCTTAAGTTGTTGTTAACGTTAAATTAAAAGTTAGCTTATATTGATTTTTTATTTAATAATAAAAGAGATACAAAACCAATAATAGTTGAAGATCTATTTGTAATTTTTGAAGAAATTACTTCAATTCGCAGATAAAAACTATGCGTTACAAATTCAAAAAATCCGTTAAAAGTATCGAGTAGTATTGAGTACCCAAATGAAAAGTATTGAATATTATTGAGTAATGAAAATTAGTAGAATTTGCCACTACCGCTGAGTATGAATTTCGTGTTTTGCAAGAAATTATTGCAAACTAAACCAACAAAACTGTTCCAGTTAATGGAAACAGCGTTGTCAACTTTTTATAACCAAAACGCGCTATATCATTGGATTAACAGATATTCATAATCAAAACGCTGTATAACCAAACGAGCTAAGTTAAATTTTGATGAAAGTCGATGCATATATTAGAAAGAAAAAAATCCAATATTTATTGAAACAAAATAATAAATATATATAATACATATTTGTTTTTAAATTCATTCATTTGATAAGAATAAATCAATAGCTCAGTCTTATTTTATTTAATATTAAACTTTTAGGGCCTCATTATAAATTATCAAATGTTTATAAAACATTTTTACATACAAAATTTGTTTCATAAACCTATTATACAATTTTGGTAAGTATTATAAATAAGGAGGTTAATAGCATCAATAAGGAACTTTTTAATATTATAAAAATATTTAAAAAAAAAACTTTCATTTACGCTGAATGGCCCATCTTCTGGCCTCAAAACCGATTGTATGTAATACTTCGAATTGTTATAGGATCCATCTAAATTTATTAACTACTAAAAACGCGCCAAATCAGCGCGTTTTCTATTAAACGTGCTAAGACGAAAAACAGCGCGTTTGGCACAGTTAAAACGAGCTAAATCTAGAGCTTCCAATATGCTAGAAAGTTTTGTATTTCCTTATGTTTTTAGCGCGTATGTATATTTTATATGGTTCAAAAAATTCGTATATATTTTATTTATATTTTCGCTTCCTTAGAAACTTAAGAAGAAGACAATCTATTTGATATGGTTTTGTGACTTGTTTTAGAAAGAAAAACGAAAGTACACTTTGTCAGCGATTTTGTACTTTTACTTTACCAGCGGTATTCAAAGCAATAAAATACAGAAGTTTGCACCTAAGTAGTTTGTGAGAATAAAATTATTAAAAGAAAATTCTCTACAATAAATAATAATACACATACTTACACATAGAAGTATGTGTTTAATTTTTAAAAGCAATCCTCTAACGAAATGATCATAATCCTTATAGTTTACAAGATAATCGAAAAAAATAGTCACTCTCTTATTTTAAAGATAGCGGGCATTCCTTACATCCCCCATTCCCGAAATATTCAAATTAAGCTCACATGTATAGCTAAACATAAGATAAATATTGCATCCTGTATGACATCCAAATTTGGACCTTTTTTGTATGATTTTCTGTACTTATACTAGTAATTATTATACTATATATGTATATCGGAAACTCTTTAAATGCATTTATGTAAACAACATATGAATATACATATATTTATTGTAAATGAAAACATTTTTTTCTTTTAATTTACGGACGAGCGAAATTATCGTATGTTATATGTTTTTTGAAAACGATTTTTTAATGCAAATTGGTTCTAAATCCATTAATTCATCTGTTGACAAAATATTATCGCGATAAATATAATAGTTATTTAAAGAAAACATAATGCACATTTTATGGTGTAACAGTAATAAAAATAGTAATAAAAAAGGTTCTCCTGTAAAATTTAGATTTTGTAACATAAGATAATATTGCGCACATTAAAAATTAAAATAGAAATTTTATTGCTTCTGTGAAGGCAGGGGGCAAATCGCGGCATTCGATATCAAACGAAATCCCATAAAATTTTTTTTGAATTTGTATGGAAATCTCGTTCGATATCGAATGCCGTAATTTGCTCCCAGGCTTCAAATGTTATTAATATTCTAGTTATAATATATGCGAAGACCGTATAGTGTTCTCGGAAAGTTCAAATAATGAAACAAAAATTAAAAACATAATGAATTCAGTGGATATTTTGCTACTAAAGCATTAAGTATATATTTTATATGCACGATAAATAGCTTTCACTAAAATCATTATTAAGGTAAATTAAATATAATCGCTTTTTGGAACCGGAACCTATTGCTTCTAGCTGGCGCAACAGCAAATGATTCCTAATGTTTTGTAAATTATAAAAACGCTTCGAGGGAAACAGTTATATTTGCTGGGTTGTTGCATCAAAAAACCTTAAAAGCTGCGAAATAATATTTTTAATTATAGATTTTTAATTTTAATTTAATTTAAAAAAAATAATTAATGGCATACGTTGGCTTCAACATTAAAAATGCAGTAGGTGAGTTTTGCAGCCATTTTTCTAAGTACAGCAGTATATTTTTCAAATAATAAATTTGTTTGTTTTATCGCGATTCCAAAATATTTTGAGGGTCTAGCGATGACCGTTTCTTATCTGTACCGTGTCTAGCAAAAAGGTCCGCTTCGTACTTCTTTTACATTTTTTAGATTTATTCAACATGATAAAAACAGTTTATTCTCAGCCGCCAAAGGCGCTGAATAAGCGAGAGTGACTGGAATATGTGGAGTAGTAATTCATCAGAGATGGGATTTCGTACTAACCGAAATTGATTTCACATGTAAAAATGAATATGTTTGTACTTTTCGTATTCTAATTCGTTAAATAATACGGTTAAATATTTGATATTCCGAATCACTAGTATCCACCGTCAAAAGTGGTAAAATTGAACAAAGAACGCTGATAAGCAGGTGTAGCGACCTCGAAATCAGTACTGATCCCTTCTGCTAGTCTGATGAATAATAAAAAGTTTTCCATATATATTACTCTCTTAATAAAAAAATAATGAATTTATCCATAAAAAAATTTTCTAATAAAAATGAAATACAAAAAAAATAATTAGAAAAAATAAATGGGTAAACTCGGATTTGAACTTGAGCCAAATTACTCGTTTCAATATACATATATATATAATATATATAAGTTAGACTAATTATTTACAAACATTAACAACTTATAAAAGTTAGTAAATCATATAAAAGGTGATTGGGACCACGGGTAATTGTGAAATCTTCGATGCGATAGTGCCACGATTTGTTACGACTTTTCAATGTAATTATCAGGGCAAGTTTTTCATGCTTTTTGCATGAAAATTGCATATTTTTCAAAATTTTCCAAAGAAAAACATTTTGGATATAACTTGCATAAATTTGCATATTACGCAGGTTGGTGACACTTTTTAACAAAAATTGCTGACACAGCTCCATATATAGTCTCCGCAATGCGATTATCACAAATTCTTCAGCCCGAAAATGTTGCATGTTGCATATCTTGCTCATGGGTTGCATACAATTGCAGATTTCGTTCGCTTACATTTTGAAATTTTAACTCATTTGTTTGCAAATTGCAAAACCGTTTTACTTAAGGTAGAACTACATACATACATACATAGTACGTATTAGTTTTTATGTATTTCTATGTATTTTCTATGCATTCTATGTACCCAAGTGTGATCAATCCTCCAAATCCCTGTACCACTAGATGGGGATCTTGGTTATAGGCTGCTATGCATTATTGCGACAAATTTATAGAAATAAGAAGCGTTGTAAATGACCATTGTGATGATGTGGCAGAGTTAAATAGTAGTGCAAAGGCTTTATTTAAGAATTTATGGGTGAAAACAGATTTAGCATACATTAAAAATAATTTTGGATGTATTTGCCACAGTATAATAACATTGGAAACAAAAGGACTTCCTTTACATGAAAGGTTATCCGTCATAGAAGACGTAAAAGAAAAACTTCAAAATATTAAGAATAAAACATTTATTGAAACATTTAACAAAGTATTTAATAGAATTATTGGCCTTCAAACGATGGCCAAAATTAAAAACACCATATACACTAACATGGACTGATGTTGAACGTATATTTTGAATATGTTCGACCGTTTTGTGCGACAATCGAAGATACTTTCAATTCGAAAACTTAAAAAAATATGGTTACTTTGTAATAAACATTTGCTTAAAGAAATTTTGTTTAGGATTTCGTTCGATATCGAATGGCGTAATTTGCCCTCTGATTAAAAAGCATTAGTCAGTTTTTTTTCGGATGCATATTTTTGTGAATATTTAAATGATTTTTTTTAAATATTTGCATGTATATTTTAATAATTTTTATGCATAGTTTTTTTTAAATTTATTAATCGAGATTGCCCCGATATCTTTTTTCAAAGATTTTCAAAAAAAGAAACAAAAGTTTTTTGAAAATATTTATGCATATTTAAATTTGCCCTGGCAATCAAGACTCAATCACTTTGAATGAAGCTGAAAAGAAGTATGTAATTGGTATTTGCTGAAATCATACGAGTAGCTTGGCTTGTTTTATGATTACACCCAGATCATTCTTGGTCAAGTGCTGACCCCTCGAGCTACAGGTACCGTTTCTCAGAAAGTCCTTAAGTATTACTTTTAATTTTTCTATTTTCTCACTGCAACATATCAAGTTGAAGATATCAATGTAAAGGGTTTGTTTAAGCTGAGTCTGATGGTGGATTGTTGCCCAACAATATCATCAGCAAAATTATATTCAACACAGCTGTGCAAATGGAACTCACAATTTTGATATTATAAGAATGAGTTTCAGAAAAATAAATTTTAAAATTCACGGTATAATCAAACATTGGCTAATTGCTGGACGTAGTTTGTATAATTGGCTAAATCCATAAAACTAGCATAAATTGGATTTAAAATTCATCATCAAGCAATATCGCAAAAAATCATTCTAAAATGATATTTAATTAACTGGTGTAAGGTGTGATTTAGTCGAGGGGATTTCCTCTTTTCAGTTAAGTTTTGTGTCTGAAGGATATACATTATACATGCCGTACAAAATTTCCAAATGTATGGGTATTTCCATGTGTATATTTTTGCCTTAATGACAATAGTTCAAATAATGGCACAATTGAATAAAATGTGCGTTAAACACCGTATGCAAACATTTTTTAAGTAGTAATCGTTACTTTGTTCACTAGATTAAGTTAGTTTAATTCGTATGCATACAGCAAGTATTCTCCAATTTCTTTAAGGCCCATCACGATACGCAGAAGACCCTTTTATCCAATAAATTTTTATGAAGTATTGTTTTCTCTGAATATCCACAACTTTTAGAAGAGCCACTCTACATCTACATAGTCTAGGGACTGAAAGGGACTGAAGAAAGCGATTGTTTACATATAATTTGTACTTTTTTAGTGCACCATTTTCTAAAGTTTACATTCATTATCACAATTCGACAATTTAGCAAAAGGAATATGGAGTCGACTCGTCTTATTCGATCATTTCCATACCTTTGGAACGAACTCCTCTTGCAAAACATATTTCTGAAAGCTTTCTTGTAATTTTCGTGCAAAAGAATCATAGCAGAATATATTTTTGGTTGCGTCTTCTTACCTCTTCTCAACAATACATAAATAAGTTTGTGTACATATAATTCAAAAGATTTTACCTGAAAAGAGAAAAAAGAAAACAAAATATGTACATCAATCAAGCGTAAAAAATTATATAATTCATATTTATATTTTTCTGTTTAGCAAAAAGCACAGCAATCAAAAGGTTAAAATTTTTAAGATACAATAAACTAACATTTTTTTCTGAATTTTTAAATCGATGGAATTAAGAATGCGAAAAATACGATGTCCTAATTGTTGTCGTTTTTTAAATATAATCGTTTATTTAATTTATTTGCTATACATGATTTTTTTTTAAACTAATTTCCGCTCTATTTGTAAACTAAGAAAAAACATTTCATAATCTTGTGCAAATGGTCTTGCATCGTAGCATTTGCAAAGTGATGTAGCATATTTTTATTCTACACTAACAAAATACAAAGATATGCACTTGCTACTCTTGTATAAATAAGCAAAACCTAAAGGTAGTAAGTAGTATATATTTGCACTCTACGTATGCAACACTTAATTGCAAACCAGAATACCGAAATGTTCTCTCGCCGGTCATTCATGCATGTGCAGGAGTAAATGTGAATAAATAAAAAAATATGTGAAACGCGCATAGGAACTAGCTATACGCCTCAATAATCAATTTCAATGGTTTTTAATAAAAGTGTTAATATTTTGCTACATATGTAGGTAAAATATAAATTATGGGAAATAGTGCGATTAAAAATTTAAAATACTAAAATTTTAGCAATTTCCATAAAAAGCACCAAAAAAATATCTTTTCACCGCTGAGTAGTGCTGGCAAAGTATTTAGTAAGGGATACTGAGTATCGAGTATTTCCTTTTGTTTAGTTACTCAATACTCAAAAGTAGTTACTCGATACTTTCAGAGTTGTATTTTTAAGCAAGTTGAGTGCCTAAAATAGTGAATAAAAATACATCACTGTATAAAAAGACAAGTAGGTGTAAGATTCTTTAATCAAATCAAAACCGAATAATTTTTTTTTTGCGAACAATTAAATTATTTCTTAAGTTGTTGTTAACGTTAAATTTAAAGTTAGCTTTACATTTATTTTTTATTTAATAATAAAAGACATACAAAACCAATAATAGTTGAAGATCTATTTTTAATTTTTGAAGAAACTACTTCAATTCGCAGATAAAATCTACTCGTTACAAATTCAAAAAATCCGTTAAAAGAACCGAGTAGTATTGAGTACCGAAATGAAAAGTATTGAATATTATTGAGTAATGAAAAGTAGTAGAATTTGCCACTACCGCTGAGTATGAATTTCGTGTTTTGCAAGAAATTATTGCAAACTAAACCAACAAAACTGTTCCAGTTAATTTAAACAGCGTTGTCAACCTTTTATAACCAAAACAGATATTCATAATCAAAACGCAGTATAACCAAACGAGCTAAGTTAAATTTTGATGAAAGTCGATGCATATATTAGAAAGAAAAAAATCCAATATTTATTGAAACAAAATAATAAATATATATAATATATATTTGTTTTTAAATTCATTATTTGATAAGATTAAATCAATAGCTCAGTCTTATTTTATTTAATATTAAACTTTTAGGGCCTCATTATAAATTATCAAATGTTTATAAAACATTTTTACATACAAAATTTGTTTCATAAACCTATTATACAATTTTGGTAAGTATTATAAATAAGGAGGTTAATAGCATCAATAAGGAACTTTTTAATATTATAAAAATATTAAAAAAAAACTTTCATTTACGCTGAATGGCCCATCTTCTGGCCTCAAAACCGATTGTATGTAATACTTCGAATTGTTATAGGATCCATCTAAATTTATTAACTACTAAAAACGCGCCAAATCAGCGCGTTTTCTATTAAACGTGCTAAGACGAAAAACAGCGCGTTTGGCACAGTTAAAACGAGCTAAATCTAGCGCGAAATTGGCAACGCTGAATGGAAAATGTATACAATTGCAAAAATTTACAATCTTAAATGCACAAGACTGTGAATAGGGCTATGGTGTTTTCTTTTCTACACCCTTGTTGGAAGGCATTGCACTGTTTTGAAAAAAATCGCATTGAATTAGGAAGTTAAAATTACGTTATTAAAGTTAATTCGTTGTTATAAAATGGCTCTACAAAAATCTTCAAATAAAAAAAATCGCTAAAACTTCGGGTCGATAAATCGGCGATTTGACAGTTGTATTTTCTTGTTTTCATAATTTATAAAAATAAACTAAAGAAACTGTTAATCATTTTCAACCATTTTAAAGAATATTGGCGCATCCATTATACTCGTATGTGCGGAAATGACAATTCGTCAGTTATGGTATTCAGCCTCTCATCCGCTTAGCTGTTAAAAACAGAACGTTCCACTTCTTCATGAAGTGTGATTTGTTCTAGTGAAATAACCAATTGCATTATTACAGAGTTGGCAAGATATTCTACATGACCCTTTTTGGAAAGGTGACGTTTTTTTATGTAGAAAAGAAAACACCATTAACCAAAATCGAAAAATATTCGTAAAAGTAGTCCACCGTATTTTGCCACAGGGTGGTCAAGAATTTGTTTGTCTTAAAGTTTAAGGCCTGGCTTGCACGCGTCAGGGATACAGATTTATTACCATTATTTTTGCAATAGGATCGAATCCGCTGTCTGGCTTAAGTTGAACGCGCAGCCTTATAGCCATAAAAACTATTCACCAACAAGCGGTTGTTGGTGCAACTGAGGTTCTGCTACAGCAAGTAAATCACCGTCAGGCCCGAATACATACCGGTACTTTAAATATATTCCATGAATGCCATCAAGGACTTCTTAATTGCAAAGGTTCGGCTCCAGCAATATTCTGAAATGGCATTACAATTAAACAGTTCATGGTACCTTCAATATTTCGCTTTAATACCATCAAGGCCCTAACGATACTGGGCGTCTTTTAATTACCACAGTTGGTCCCCTTCCTTACGTCCCATAGACAGAGGAGGCGCAATTTCACCAGCTGCCCCTTCTACTAATTAAATTACGCAATTATATTTTTAATCCACCCTAATCTCTTTTCAAGGAAGAGTGTCTGACAACAGCAACTTCAGTCATCTTCCATAGAATGAGTACGAGCGTTTTCTAACTTCCTGCAATTTCATTTAGGTGTAGTGCTGGCAAAGTATTGAGTAGTGGGTACCGAGTATCGAGTATTTCTATTTTTTGGTTACTCAATACTCAAAAGTACTTACTCGATACTTTTAGAGTTGTATTTTTAAGCAAGTTGAGTGGGTAAAATAGTGCATAAAAATACATCACTGTATAAAAAGACAAGTAGGTGTGAGATTCTTTAATCAAATCAAAACTAAATAATTTTTTTTGAGAACAATTATATTATTTCTTAAGTTGTTGTTAACGTTAAATTAAAAGATAGCTTTACATTAATTTTTTATTTAATAATAAAAGACATACAAAACCAATAATAGTTGAAGATCTATTTTTAATATTTAAAGAAACTACTTCAATTTGTAAATAAAAGCTATGCGTTACAAATTCAAAAAATCCGTCAAAAGTGTCGAGTAGTATTGACTACCCAAATGTAAAGTATTGAATATTATTGAGTAATGAAAAGTAGTAGAATTTGCCAGCACTATTTAGCTTTTTGCAATTAAGCTTTCATTAAGCTTTTTGTAATTTTATTACTTGAATATTGATAACTTATAAATTTTTGTTAAATCTTAGTTGTTTGTTGTTTATAGACGAGCAAAAAGAATTAGAGTAAACGTCAAAATACATAAAATTTCTGACAGATGCAGCAACAAAATATAGGAATTTGATTTTACTTGTTTTATAGGAATATTACAAGGAATTTGCCTTGAATACAATTTGAACAGTCGTGAAAAAGAAACCGAGCTAAAACTTTGATTCCAAAGTAATAAGTTAAAATGCTAGAAAATATAAGAAGTACATAATTATCACAACTTCTACTTTTGTCATATGATAAGCGCACGCTCTTCTACTGCGCCATTCGGAGAATAATTTACTTGTTGGCCTACAAGCAAGTAGTTATATAACTGCTCTAAAGTAATGCAGACTGTATGAAGATGGTATGGAAAAAATTATGTTGTGCTGGGAAAACATTTGAGAAAAGAACAGGTATTTTTGTAAAGTTGAAAAAATGTTTAAATTAAATGGTTGAAAAAACGTAGAAAGAGTTATGCAAAACTAATTTATTGGAAGCGGCGATAAGTTTAAATAAAAAAATGGAAAAACGATGCAAGTTGATGCTGCATTAGTTCAAAGTACAAAGTTAGCATATTTTTCTAACATGTTCTATTAAAGTAACAGAATGCCACATTTATTTACGAATACTCTTGGTCACGTCACCATGCAAGAAAAATAACCTACGTCCCGTCAGTTGAGAGCGTTTATTTTTATTCGCTGACTACAAAGAGAAAAATGAGATAGATAAAAAAAAATTCTGTTCACTCACTCACATATAATAATCAGGAATATCACATATAATAATATGCAATCGCAAGTTTTTTTGTGCAACTCCTGAAGTTTCAGAAAATTTTGGCGATTTTGGATTCAATTTTAACAGCATGTTTTATCATTTAGGGTATTTTTGAGTGATCCACTCTACACCATGAGCTGTGTGATCTATAGTCACGCGATTCTATTTTGAATCTTGAATTTTGATCATATGAATTTGCAGTGGTACTAAATCACACAAGTATATTGGAAAACCTCACGAATTCGTGATGATCAGCGCTTAATCACTATTCAGATGATTAACAAGACAAACATGAATGTGTTATAAGATAGAGAAAACATCGATTAACAAATGTTATAATATTATTCTACAATGATTTACCTTTGAAGAAATTATATCTATGGATTGCCCTATACAGAGAATACAGACATTATTTATTAATATTTTGTAAATATGAAAGATAAATAATTGAATAATCTTGTAATTTTAAATATTGTAGAAATAAAGGATTGAGCCGAGATTAAGTTATTAAATTAATTTATGAAATTAATGTACGTTTAAAAAAATCAACTAAAGTAAAATAAAGAGTTTGACGCTCACACATGCAAAATCTTTAATACTTAATTTATCCTACTAAGTTGAACCAGCAAAGACAGCGTGAGTTTTCTGCAGAAAACATTATACTTTATTTTCAATCTGCGGCAGATATCTTAAATCATTTTCTTTTTATATTGAATTTTAATATCTACCTGATGTTATATTGAGATAATTGTAAAACTAATTAATAATGGATTTTATTTCAATGCAAAAAATATCAAACGAAAAGCTAATGAGTCCGATATGGATATTTAAATCAATTCGTACTTAAATCAAGAAAAAGCGGTGACAAAAGCTCAGTATAAACCAAATAGAAAACGGTCGATTAAATAAGGAGTTCATGATGCGCTAAATTTATATTTTTGAGTTCTCATTAAAACTGGTCGCCCTAGATTTTGAACCAGTTCAAGGTGGATAGGCTTGATTCAATACTAATGTGGGTTTCCATGAATGGTTCCAACAAGTTAAAGCAACATCGCCAACCAAAAAAAATCATTAGCATAATTTCAAGAAATACTAGAAACTACTTTGTGATTAACTTAGAAAGTAGTAAGAATCATCCAGATTATTGTAATTAACTTGAGAGTTCTACTCCAATTCTAAAATTTATATTCTTGTCTCAAAATATTCTTACTTGATCTAAGAAATTTATTCTGATCTTAAAAAAAATTCTAGGAATGAGTTTTTTTATGTAAACCTGTTTCTGCTTATTTTAAGCGCAATTCAGTATTATTTTTGCTTAAATTTTAAAGTATGAAATTAGAAAAAGTTTTCTTACTGTGTATCATGATAATTTTTTTTTAAATTAGAGATGGGATCGTGTGTAACTTTTCAGTTATGCTCATGCGCGCTCACGTTAAAAAATGTTTCCTGTGCACGCTTATGCACAACCTTTTATTTTTGACTCACGTTCATGCACACTCACGTGAGTTGAAAACAAGAGAGTTACCCACATCGACTTTAGATCAAAGAACTGCATGAATTTAACTTTTTTTCCTGATTACTCGTTGTTATGATTCACCTTTTCCCATTAGGAGATTGTAATAAAAATCGGGGTGAGTGAGAAATGTATTAAGCCGGTTCTTAGAAGGATAAAATGACGAATCTTTGTTTATTTTGTTGTCATTTTTTCTCGTTGGAACGGTGTAAACAGGTGTTTTTTAAGCGGAAAAGTTAAAATTTAATTTAAATTTAATTTTAAAGTTTACTAACTTTCAGTTTGTCTAAACTTAAATTTTAATTGGAAATTAAAATTAACAATAAAAAAATTTCTAAAATCTAAAATCTAACTTACAGTTATCAACTATTGTGAATCACACCAGGAATTAATTTTTGGGAAATGCAAAAAAAAGAAAATAAATTCAAGGACCTCTGAGCACGATTTCTGCACAAAGATGTGCATTTTTCAAATGGTAAAGCTTAAATCACAATTTTTTTTAAAGAATTTATTAAAAATATTTTTAAAATAAACAAAAACTAATTAATTTTCAAATGTCATATTTTTTTCAAGTTAAAAATTTAAACTCAGAAAGTATTTCAGTTAATTTTATTTAAAAGTTAAATCTTAACAGAGCTTCCTGGTAATGAATTTTCACTAAACAAAGTTAAAGTTTTGAGTTTAGTGTTAACTTGAGTTTATTGTTAACGGCCCTAAGTTCGTTTTTATATAATTTTTTTAAAACGCCACTTCTATTTGAGCTTCTATCAACAATATTTAATAATTTATGTAAATGGAATAGTGTTGTATAAGTATTGGGTATTTGAGTACCGACTACTCAATACCGTAGATATTTCCCGGTACTCAATATCAAAAAATAACTACTCAATACTTTCACATATGCATTTCTATATGCAAATTTTACAGTAATTTTACTTGAAAATGTTTTAAATTAATACAATTCGGTTTTGAGGAAAGTTAAGCGCCATTAGATCATTTGCAGCAATTAAGAAGTCTGGCCATGTAGTTAGATATTTTGAATGGATTATTAAATTTGCTAATCCATGAATTATTATGAAATACGGGTGATAATAAAATCGAATTTTATCTATTGAATATTTTTATTTTTTAATAAGAAAAAACGTTAAAAGTATTGAGTAGTATCGAGTAGTCACTTAAAAAATTATTGAGTTGTATTGAGTAGTCAAAAGTAGCCGCGTTTTGCAACACTAATAAAGGACGTAAATAATTCTACAATTCCTCCGTCGCTAAGGATTCCACTGTAAACATGATTGCTATATTCGTGTTGTCCCTTTTTAGGGTGTGACCTCGGCCATTTTCTTTGATGGATTTCTATTTCTATTGGCATTGAGTTGTACCTTTGGAGCAGATCTTGGTAACTTGTACGCCGCGGCCGGAATATTTTTAGGATCCGCCTTAAAGATATGTTCACAAATACTTATAGCCTCTTACATATTACAAACTCAATCCATCCACGTTTCACATCCGACTTCAAGGCCGACTTTGCGCTTGTAAGTTGGCTGCATAACGACGTAACTGAAACTCAATTGATTTTAACCCGTTTAGGGGTTGTTGGCGAACCCACCACTAGGATCGAATGCTGTGGTCCAATCAACCGCACATCTCAAATTTAACTGATTAACAAAACGTCAATGGAAATAATGTTAAATTCAACGTTATTTAGCGGTATTTTGACAGACATGCTTCATTTAGAGAAACTGATTGGGAGTTATTTGATCATGGCTATGAAAATATGGAGAATGGCTGCATTCAAAACCGTGGTAATCCACGAGTCATTGTCGAAACTTCATTACATCCAGACAAAATTAACAGTTTCAGGGGAATGATTTGCCCAAAGGCATTAAACAATTATTACCGCCGGAATTTTACAGTTGATGGAAAGCGGGGCAGGAGATATGATTACTGAGTTTTGTGACCTTCAGGTGGAATGTATGTGGTTTCAGTAGTATGATGCCACACGCCAAACCGGGTGAACTAGAAGCTATTTATTACTTAAACTGAAATTATGGGTATATTATGCCGTTTTCTTTTCTAAAAAAAAGTGCAAAATTGCGCTTTTTATTGAAAATTTTCAATATAATGATATTTTAAAATAGTGAGTTTATTAGAAATTATTGTATCATCACTGACGAGGCGGCATTTTTGTCTCAAGAAAACTTTTTTTAATAAAAAAGAAATGTTACATTTTTTATAAAAGAAAACTGCATTGTGCTCGCACAGCCGCATTTATCCTTTCCACTGGTTTTCCATTTACCTATATTTTTTATTAAATTTGTAACTTACTTTAAGCCGTCTAAGAATCGAGCGGCATGTCCATGAAAATAGGTTAGTATCTAGACATCCCTGGCTAACTTCTAGAAAAGTTATTGTATTCAAAATATAAGTACATGCTCAATTTTTTATTAATGATTTCATAAATCTCAATAAATAATTAATTTTAAGGTTTGTTAAAAAAAAACATAAACATGTTGTTAATAGCCGTCATATATTCTGTTTGACTTTAGATGTATTAATGCATTTTCAAATTCAAATAACAAAATAATAGAGTCTCACATGTTGTTTAATGTTAAAGCGAGAGTTCCGAGGAAATTGCGACATCGATGCTGTTTTTTACAAAACAAAAATAAAAAACTTGTAGTCAAAGTCATGTTATTTATTCATTCATAAAATTGTCTGTTTTTTTATTCATTCAAAAACTGTTTGTAATAAACGTAAGACAAAATTCATTCATAAGTTTGGCACCAAAAAAAAAACACTACAAGCTCCAACAACTTTTAATTCAATATGTATTTTTTTTTTGATTCCAGTTAGTGAATTACACTGTCATTTGGTTACACAAACAAAACAAAAAATTGTATTAACGAAAGGCAACAACAAACGATTATAACAAAAGTGCGTGGGCTGTCTGAAATATATATTTATTTCCAAACAACTAAAGCAGCAAGTAGCTTAACTATTGTATTAACATTGTTTGTCTTTTTTTCTTTATATTTTTTTTGTGTGTTAAAGTTGCAACTCTTTTTATACAAAGTCTTAACTGACATACATGCACAGTTTACAGTGATAAATAAAACTGCCAAATGTTTAAAATAACTTTTATAAGAAAACAAAATATTTAGTTTAAAACACAACAAGTCTTTTGAATGTTCACTTTTGTTTTTCACTGTAGAGTTTATTTCACTGCAGTCGCAATTGCTCCCGAAAATAAAAACTAGCAAAACAAATCAAGATTTTAAAAACACATTAGAAGCATTAAAAAGCTTTTGAAAGAAAAGGGATTAAAACACCAACTTCAGCTGAAACTTCTGTAGAAAACTCAACCAAGTAAAAACTATAATAAAAACTTAAAAATCATACGTTTAATCCATGTATTTGTGCGCTGATCAAAATCATTTTACAACATCCGTTGGTGTTTTAAAGTCAAATTTCCTTGAAAAATTTTCATATTTTTTTCAGTCTTGTGTTTGCTTAAACTTTTTTGCATCTTTTAACAAATCTAGTTCTACAAAAAAAATAAAATAAATAAAGAAATGACCAGCAACTGCAACACGGCGCATTCGTATGTGTCGTATAATCACAAAGCTACTGTGGTTTCGATTTCCATAAACAAATTTCCATAACTACAATGTGTAATTGAGACTGCATAATAACCTACACCAACTATAAAATTATATTGAAATTATGATTGAATAAAATATTTTGTATCTAAAGCAAATGTGGAAAACATTAGAGGAAATTTTCAATTAATTATTTCATAAAAAAATAGCAATTTTACTGAAATAAGTAAATAAATTTTAGCAAAAATTTAATTACACATAAAACTTAAATATTAAGTAAAAAAGAAAATCTAACGAAACTGGGCGACACGTTAACGACTACTTAACAAATAGGGTTTGTTAACACGTTTTCAATTGATCGTTGTATGACATTTAAATTAATATTTTGAACAATTTTTTTTATATATTTTTTGAATTTTTATTTAGTTTGCCCAATTATATTTTTACACAGCGAATAATTTATTCTATTCGTTTTGCTTTTTCAGCTATTTGATACGCAGACCAAAATATGTGCCAGTTGTTGCATGTAAACAGGAAAAACGTTTATATTTTTACTCGTTGTTTTAGTTAGTTGTGTGCGATGAACAGGCTGTAAGTTTTATGTAATAAAGTTTTACAAGTGATTGAAAACCTAAATTAAAATTTAAAAACTACTATGGCAGAGTGCAGTGCTTTGGGCAAATGTTCTTGCAAAAGTGCAAATGCAAAATACCGTAGCTTTTTCATTAAATCGTTCATCAGTTTAATGTATTTGTCGTTGGATTTCATAAAAAACCTACGATATTTTATTTAGTAGTTTTTAATCCCAAGTGATTATTATTTTTTGGCTAATGTTCGTAACGTAACGTAACGTACACGTGTAAGTTGAAATTAATTAGTGTTAAAATTTTTCCTTGTTTCTTTGGAATATTGTCTCATGTCCAATTCTTTCTGACTAAAAACGTTACGAACATTAGCCAAAAAATAATAATAGGTTAGGTTAGGTTGCACAGGCTGCCGATTTCAAGCAACCGGCCCACTTGGGTCCAGAAGAATAGGTCCCTTTGTGATGCCCGTTATGGACAGCGAGAAAAAAATACAAAAATATATTGGCTATCCCATATTTTGGTCAGTATTGAACCAACCGGTTTTCCGAATAAACTTGTTTATTCCCTTCAGATTGCATTCCGTAAGGTCAGCGAGTTCGGGTAAAGTTGAGTTACCTAGATACATGGCTCTGTAATGAGACAGAGCTGGACATTGACAGAGGAGGTGCTTTACGGTTTCTTCCTCCTCCTCATTATGACAACTTCTACAGAAGTCGTTGAAAGGGAGATTTAGTCTATTTGCGTGGGCACCTATGAAGCAGTGCCCTGTTAGGACAGCCACAAGTATACGTAGCTGATACAAAATAATAATCACTTTGGATTAAAAACTACGAAACAACCAATTTGTTCGAAAAATAATAACTTTAAATAAAAACGATATTTTATATTTGCACTTTTGCAAGAGCATTTGCGCCAGACTCTAAAATATGTACATATTTCATATAAGAACTACTGTAAACTAGAGATGGTATCGTAAGTGGCTTTTCACTCACGGGCACGATAAAAAATCTCACTGATGCACTACCTCATATTTTTGTGAGTGGAAAAAATAATTAGTCTTAATGACGAAAAATCACGCTCACGAAATACTGACGAAAAAAAATTCTTTTTTAAATTTGTCGGACAGTTCATTGAATTCGGACAGTCCTTGATGCTTCGATCAAAAGGAGGATATAAAGAGGCTGTTGGCACAATCTCAAGTACAGTGGTGTATATCATGATACAGTCTTCATCTTGTAATGATATTCAGCAAACTTTAAATATTCTGTATGTGTGAATTGTAATACCTTCTATTTTATATAAAGTAGAGTGACTGAAAATGTTAGTTTAATGTTACAAAATTTACATAAAACATTGAAAATTTTGTGATGGTTTTGAAGGTAAGCATGCGTTTGTAACAAAGTTTGAAAATGTATACGCCTGTCTCTAATAAAAGAAGTAAGAAATTAATAATTGCAGTACCAAATGGCTCAAAAACTCTTCGGCACTCAGAAGGCATAATAAAATTTACAGTTGGGTTATTTATAAATTAGGGATTAAAGTACAGTAGTTTCCCGGATTAACGAACGGCCGTTCTGATGCATGACTAAAATAATCTTTTAGGTCGAATTAAAGTGCTTGTCAGTAGTTCTTCAAGCTTTATTTTCAAAAAAAATTCGTCTTTTCCATTCTTATATTAAACGAAGAGCCAATGTCAATTAATTTGTATCTTTAAGTTTCTGCAAAATATGAATTTGTAAGGACGATACAGCCGCAAATGTGCAAATTGGTGATGGAAAATTTCATAAAAACATATGGTCCTAAGAGCTGGTGGTAGCCATTCGGCTGATATTGTTTTTCATTATTAATATCATGTCCTCCTCATATAAAACTTTTTATTGGAAGACCCTAAACATATAGAACAAGAATTAGTCTTTTAGAATATTGCCTGATTAAATATACTATGTAGTTTAAGCACAGGTGCAGCAGCAGCGCGACTTTTCGGATGCTGTAACTTTCGCAAATATTTCTGGATTTGGTCACTTAGTCCGTTGTTGAGCGATAACAACATATTTTTGTAGACCTATTCTGATATGCACCCCTTAATGTGTACCTCGCATTTTATTGCAATCCCTTATTATAAGCAAATTTTAATTCAACTGGTAACTCTGCTCTAATTGTCGAACATTTTAGTTCTCACGTGTTCGTCATTACAATCGTACGTTATAAATCACCGGTCGGCCTAAAGTGTATTCTAAATTTAGTTAAAGTGTTTAATAAAAGCCAAAGTAATAAAATATGGTTTAAATTAAATGAATATTAGAAAAAGTGAATTAAAATTTTAAGAAAATAGTGTTAAAATTATGTTTTTAATCGCGAAATTAGTTCAATAAATAATAAGCCTCTTAATTTACTTATGTATGTATACCATGCAAATTGCAACTTCAAAAGTTCTTTCGTTGTTGTTATTAATAGCGGTAGTTGTATTTCTATTTCTGTATGGAGATGAATTATACTATTCACCTCCATATAATTATTATAGTCATATGTTGTTGTTCTTAATATTTTTGGCATTCCTAAAGAGAAAAAAGTGAGTGACAATAAATGAAATAAAAAGAGGAAATAAGAAAGAGTTTTTGTTTTGGTTATAAAAGCAAATCAAGAAATTTGTTTGTGTTTTTTGTTCCCAAAAGAAGCAATTGGTAGTAGAGTTGCCAATAATTCAAATATTATGCGTAAAACGGTTATCGGTACGGGCGTTTAATAAAATAAATATGTATTTATTATAAAGCATGTTAAACAATTTTAGATGAATTTAAAAGGTGAGTAAATCAAAAATTACAGTAGTTTTGATATGCTGCCTTTTGTTTAAGAGCACTTTTAACTTAACTGCATAAAATTAATATGTAATTTACCTTATCTCTAAAGTCCCATACAAACTCCTTTTTAAATGTCCTTTTTGTAACTGCACATTAAAAAATAACGTTAGCTGTGTTTTGACTTGAAATTGTTGTTTTGATAGTAACTTTTTAAAAATTACAAATCGTTTAAGGAATTCCTCTTGAGAGAAAACATACGCTCGTTTTCATGGAATTTTAGCGTTTCTTTCTTTTAGATGTTGTTTCGCAGAATGACAATTATTTTTTAATGTACATAGAGAATTTATTCTTCGAGATATAATAAATTTACTACATACATATGCAAATACTTTTTGTATTCTGAATTATTAAATGCTTTTATGTCACCCAACGGCGCGACTATTTGTATAAGAGGTTTTTAAGAAAATAAAATAGATTCATATCTGTGATATACTCAATAAAACAACCAGGCTTAGTATTTAGGATAATAATGAATTTATTTTAATAAATTAACGTCTGAATTCTTTGCTAGTTTTTTAGAGAGTAAAGGTTAGTGTTCATAATTAATCAAGAGTATAGTATGTAAAATATAAATACTGGTTTTATACTTATATACATAACTGTCAATGCGTATATTCTTACGTTTCTTTCGAATTACATTTTATGCAGATATTAAATAAATGTGATATTAATAAACAGAATATGAATTCATACGAAAACAAGAAAAAATGAAGTAAGTACTTTAAAGGAGTGTAACCATTTCATAATACACAAGATATACTACAATATCGAAAATAGGTAATTTGTTTTTTGTGTTTTTTTATTAAGTTTCAAAGTTATAAAACTCTTGTAATAATTGAAACATATTTTTTAATGTACAATATTACTATCATCAACACTTTCAGATTCTAGTTCGATACTATTATCACAAAAGAGACGGTTATTCATTTGTTCTGCATGCAAAATTACTGAAATTGCTTAAGCATTTCTGATTTCATTAAAAAGATCGGACTTTTTGTGAGGTATTTTTTCACCATGGGTAGCAGTCATCGACGAGTTCATTTTTAAAAAGAAGTATTGTTACACGGCAAGTGTTCATGCTTTAAGGCCACTGCTACACATGCACTATTTTGTGATATTTGGATCGCAAATCGCGATGCGTTTTTCGGATTTCAAAATATGATGTGATCCATTAGTACTTGCGTCAATACAGCATGTTACACGTTCAATAAATATTGCGATACTGGGCTTGCTCAATATATTAAACGTGTAGCAGTTCCCCAACGATCGTATTCGTTGTTGTCAAACTGCTTGTGAGTCGTCCTCGTATGGAGTAGAAGTTAGAGCAATGCAAAGCTTTACTACATACATATGTACATACATATATTGTTCAGCCCTAGGACATCATAATGCTAAACCGATCACATTTTCTCTATACATTTAGACTACTTGCGTACTAATAGCGTTATGTACTAATAGCGTTATCTGCAATTTTGTCTTGCAATTTGAGCTGCATGTAAGGAAAATGAGAGTAGAGAGTAGTGAGAGCATATTTAGAACTTGTACTTGGATGTGGCAACTACATCCAACTTACAATTTTTCTAAATGAAAACATATTTGATATCGATAATAAAATTATTTTATTTGTTTGTAGTTTTAACTATTCAATGGAGAAAGTTTAAACTCATGTAAATTTACAAATTTGTTATTCTGGACATTCGTTAAAAAAGGATCCCACTGTGTTCCTCAGAACGATTTTGGTCTTGGCCATCATTCATAAAACAACAGACTGAATTAAGCACGAGAAAAATACCTACCTTTATCAAAAGCAACTTATGAAGCAGCACACATTTGTAGTACTTAGTTTGGTATAAAAAAGTTGAACAACATAAAATAGAAACAAACAACCTACAACTTTTTCATTTATGCATTTGCAAGAACAGTAACAATAACAATAACAGCAACTGTGAATGCAACGAATTTGTAAATAAAACAAAAAAAAATTCATTCATAAATTTGTGAAAAACATAAATTTATTGCTACATATTCATTTGTACGTCGATGTGTTAACAACCAATACATTTCAAACATACGCATTTGTTTTGCATGATCTTATTAGTAAATCAGTTACTAAATACATTGGATTTTTTTTGTTAAATGGCTTTTCCGATTATTTAACTTTGTTTCATTGATTGCCACGTACCATGCAGCTTCTGTTGCGGTTTTATGAATTTTATTACTTGTTGCTTTCCAACATTCGTTCATTCATTAAATCTAATTTTAATACATTCATTCATTCATTCATTAATTTTAATATTTTCTTAAGGTGAGCTACTATTTAATTAAAGACAACAACAGCAACAACGTTGTCTCACTTAGTAAACTCCATTCGTTGTGTTATTAAACAGTATTGAGACTTTTTCAAGTTTGATCTCTGACACCTACGGATTTGTCGGTATTAAAATTAAAATAAATATTATTTTTTTCCAAATCGTTTTAGTGAGTTTGGTTATTATTATTTTTACCTTATTGCCATTAATCTAAAATCTCGTATCAATTGGAAATTGGTAGCAGAGTAGTTTGCTATTGATCTTAGCAAAAGTAAATTGTGAACAGAAACAAACAGACGCGTGCCTTTAAAAACATAACAAAATAATAAAAAAAACAACACCTATATCATAAATAAATAAACACAAACAAATAATAATTTTACTAAGATTTTTATGTAGGATGATATAAATTCATTCATAGACTGATAATCAACTGTTTTTATATCTCTTCGCTGCACTCAGCTAAAAAAATTACCATAAATTTTTAGAAAATAACAGCCAACATCCAAAACGATTCGATATTTCTTTACAATACAAAAAAATATATGTATATTGATTACTTGGAATATTTAATTAAAGTGCATTTGCCATTTAGGAGTAGCAAAAAGACAATTGAGTTCAAGTTAATAAAATTCTTAAGTAAATAAATGAACTTCATAAAGGAGAGTTTTTTTTAGTGGAAGATGCCTTAACGTTTTCCGAGAATAGCAATAGTCGATTAAAGTACGCTCACTCGTTAGAGATTAATAAATCTGATTAGCTTTTTCTTACTCATATTAAGATTGTAGGTATAAAAAGTAACAATATGTTTCATATGACAATCAGATTTCCTTGTATATATGGGGTAATATATTATTAAGTACGATTTTTTCACGGTTAAAATATGATTGTGACTGTAAAAAAAAATTACTCCATTTTTAGAATGGATTAATTACGAGAAAAATATCGTGAATAGTTAATTCTACGTAGCGGATTCGTGCAGTAGCGACCATTTGATATCACACCCTTTGTCTTTCTCCTAAATGTATATACACAGCCCATTACATTACTGAGGTTATTGAAATGTTCAAACACGTCGCTGAAATTAGGAACTTCGGAATGCATCCTATTAAATGAGGTTACTGGCAAACTTTAAATAATAAAATAAAATATCCGTAATAGTTTTTTGATAGCAATGCTAAAATGCAATATTCAGAATATTTAAGTGAAAAATTCTATGCGGGTGAAAACTAAATTAATATTTATGCGTAATTAGTTGAACTGTTTAAGTTTATATTGAATGGAAATTGTTTGGCTTAAGTTCATATCTGAGTGTACCCATTTCATTTAATTTTAGAAATTTATTTGGATAAATTCATTATTTTATTAAGAGAGTACTATTTGGAACAATTTGATTATTCATCAGACTTACACAACGGATCAGAACTGATTCCGAAGGCGGTACACTATCTCATCACTCTTCTTTGTTCGATTTTACCACGGTGGATACTAGTGACTAGGAATATCAACTATTTGACCGTATTATTTAACGAATTATAATACGAAAAGTGCAACTTATACATAATTCTGTTTTTACACGATCTTTTTTTACACGATTTTGAAATAATACCGTTATTAAAGATAATCCTTTCCTCTTTTTACACATCTTTTTTTTACGGGTAAAAATATTTTTGGGGAATTTTCAGTTTAGGTAGTACACACAAGGGCTGCCATATACATTTTGATAACTTTCATAACTTGATCAAACATACTTTAAAAAACTTATAATGTGGTAACATAATTCTTTTTGTTATTAATAATAAATTTTTTTATTTCAATTTCCAATTAATTAACGAGCTTGAGGTCACATATTTCGCTAGTATTTTGATAGATTCCTCAGGATGAAAAATCGTTTAACAATCAAAATAACAATTCAAATAGTATAAATGAATGTATGGCTTAATACAAGAAGCTACACACAGAGATCTTAAAGTAGGATGGACACGTTCCATAGCTGAATTCGCTGTTGAAATAATTAAACCGGTGGATCCTGAAAATGCAGACGTACTAGGCATAAGAACGTGCTTACTATTAGACACTAAACACCTTGATTTTAATTTTCCTTATACATATACCGTCATATAAAATGCAAAACAACGTAACATCACTCTTCATAAGTTTACAGGAGAAACAAAAAACTGTTAATATTGAAACTGTTTGAGATATTGAAATCATATTTTCACGGTCTTTAGCGCTTTCTGGCGAATTTTGAGCAAACGGACAGCGTATTTTTCATGTAAGCGGTTGACGACACTGCTGATGATACGTTGTTTTGTTTAATAAAATCATTCACTAGCTGTTACGTTATTTTTAATTTGGGTCATAACTTTTTTGTTTTTGGTTACAGAAGCTTGAAATTTTGCACACATACATTAGGTGACGATATGCATTTTTTATTTTATTTTATTTTTAGTTTTTCAAAATATTATTTCTGCAGAGTTATTCAGTTCCTTAAAAATGTGATACCTTATTAAAAAAATATTTTAATATATTTTGTGTGTTATTTCTTTATTTTTGTGACTCAAAAATCATAAAATTAAATAAAAGAAACACTGTATGAAGAAAAAAAGTAAAATTTTTGTTTTTAGTAGTTTTTAATACAAAGTGATTATTATTTTTTGGCTAATGTTCGTAACGTTTTTAGTCAGAAAGAATTGGACATGAGACAATATTCCAAAGAAACAAGGAAAAATTTTAACACTAATTAATTTCAACTTACACGGCAGAACAGAAACAACGCTGTTTTTCGAGAGCCGCCACAATTCCATCATCAGTGTTCATGTGTGTTTCCATGTATCCGCCACTGTTTAGGTGGCTCGGTTGAATGTGATTTCAAACTTGTATTTATACAAATAATGCCTAGAAAAAGCATACGAGAGTTATTTGTATTATTAGTTGTTATTACAGCAAACACTGCTTTACCACGATCAATATTCAAATTTTACCATCACACATTAACATACATGGAAACACACATGAACACTGATGATGGGATTGTGGCGGCTCTATGTGGAGGCATTATGGGATACCAATACAAATATGCATATTTCTCGATCGCAATACAGCCATTGTTGTCTTAAATGCTACATTTCTGCTGCTTGACGAGTATATCTAAACAAATATTCGAAGGAGGTAATACCATGTATTCCCGGTAATACCATATATTCCCGGTAATACCATGTACTCCCGGATATTCATATTTTTTTCGGACCAATGGTGAGATTGGAAGATCCAAAGATTAGCTACTTTACTAGTAAACTTTTTTGCACGAGCCCGAGTAAATACAAACCTCCTCAACGAGAATGCAAGAGAATGAAGGTACTTTACGAATTCCTAGGACCACGAAATATATTAGGGTTCCATAAATATCAAACGCGACCATTAATTACAGTGGAATGCATGCTATGATTATTATTTTTTTTATAAGGTTAAAGCTAAATTTTGTGCAAGAAAAAAAATTGAAAATTTTCTCATAGAAAATTTTCACAAGATATTTGGTTTCGTTTTTAAAAAGCAGACAATAGCTGACAACGACTACTCTACAAACTGTCACAATGAAAAGGAAATATTCTCTTCCTACGCCTTCTGTTTCGGTGTTTCTACGCTATAGAGCACAACATGAAGTCAATTTGATTCTAATAAATTGTCGCAAGGCGACTAGAACTTTTAAGCGGTGGTGACACAATTGGGTTAATTGTAGTTATTTTTCATGGGCTCCAAGGTATAACAAAATGGGACGGTATTAAACAAGGCAAACTATGAAATATGATGTCGGGTGTTTTGGGAAGTTAACATAACCATGTCCCAATAATCGGTCATGAGCTGCTCATAAGACTACTTAACCTTAATGGGCAATCGTAAGTGGCATTAGACAGCGCAAACTATAGTGAAGTTAAAGCGAATAATTATAAAGTTAAGGCCACCCTTAAGCTATAATTTTGTAAGAAGAATAATACAGATTTCGTACTAATATTGAGCCGTTTTGTAAAGGCCTCTTTTGCCGACCGTAGAAATCGTAAATGTATCGTAAATGTAAATGTTTGTGCACTTATAGATTATTTAAAATCTTCTCGTGTTTTGAACATATACATATCCCAAAAAAAATCATTTATGCATATGAAACATGGAAACAGTGATGGGAGTTTAATATGTCCACAGTATTTTTAATTGTGTGGAAAAAGTACGAAAACTTTTTAATTAGTACCAAAACATTATTTTATAATTATTGGATTAAAGTTAAGTTTTATTTTTACTATTATTGTTGTTGGTATTATTATTATCTAAAAATCATTTTTTGTACCATTGTTTGTATGTATGTAGGTACGCTACGGTGGGTCGATTTAGCAATCGATATTGTAGCATGAGGAAAGAAGCTCCCAAATTTTAATATTATTTTTAAGGTTTTTTTAGTAGGTAATAAAAAAAATCGACTGGTATATATTTTTTAAAATACCATTCCAACATGAAATTTGTTTTTGAATTATTATTATTATTCTTAATTTTTGGATTATCTTAAATGAAATTGAATTACAGTAGTATTTCGATTTAACGAACATTCGATTTAATGAACATCGCATTTAACGAACACCAAAATTTTTATTTATGCTAACTGCCTCATATTATGAATTTAAATTTTATTTTTCACTCGGTTTGACGAACAAATTTAAAACAAAGCGAAAATAATGAAGATCTTGAGCCCAAAATAAAACACGAATATGTCATTAAGCACTTCAAAATTTTTATTAAATGGGTTAAGCAAAACAATGTTATTGACACAAATTTAATGCTTTTGGGAGAGATTCAAGAAGATGCTATTAAAAGAAGATATCCATTCCAAAAAGCAGACCGTGTTTAACAAATTAAAAAAAATAGTTTTCTATTACGATGTTTTTATGAATTTTTCCTTTCCTTATACACATTTAAAAAAAAAATATTTGTTTTAAATTACTATAATTAAATATGAATAAAATAGACGACGCTATTAATTTTTGACTGAATTACTGAATATAACGAATAATTCGCTTTAACGAACAGGTCTGAAAAAAATTAGAATCGTTAAATCGGAAAACTACTGTATTTATTAATGAAAATTTGAATTGAAATTTATGCGCCCGAAAATGCTTTTTTTTATATGTCGTAGTGGAAATTTTTTTCCTCATTCCAAAAGCTGTCAAAACATCGATTGCACAATATCGACAAATTTTATTCTTTACAAATCGGCCGACCCTAATGTACATACATATATACTTGCACATGTTTAATAAGGACTCTTAAATTCTACAAAAAAAGGACATGCGATTGGCAGTCTCTTATTGAATTTTATAAAAAATAACATTTATTTAATATTTTATATTTAATGTATACAAATATAGCAACTAAAATGGTTCAATTATAAAAAAGTACCAAAAAAGGGCTACTGTGCCATATTCCTGTTCAACACACATGCATCCCATCACAATGGCACGTAACCTTGGAATTATATTTTCTACAGGTTGGTACGTTACGGTTAAGTGACATTTCCATTAGCTGATACGACTACATTAACGCTTCTACATTTGCGTTCGACTAAAGCGGCCTTAACTGATACTCTCCTGATACAATCTGCTAGGTACTGAAAATTTTCTAATATTACTTTCCTAATAAAAATTAAAGGAATATATGAAACATTCACCCTTATTCCAGTTGGGGACATCGATGTCACGTCCTATACTCCAATGAGTATGAGGAACGAATGTAATTAATAAGATATTTACAAATTATAGATTTGAAGTTGAGACAAGCAACTACTTTTCGACTACAATTAAAATATTTAATAAAATTACGTTTAAATGTCAAGAAGATAACAATTTTCAAAAAATCTACGGCTAAAATTTGAAAAGTTGTTTCTAAAATTTATGAGACACTTCGACTATTAAGCAAAATAATTATGTTTTGTTTAACTTAAAATGATACAGAAGACTGTAACTTTATTCAAAGAACCAAAATCAGCAGCTGCTGTTCTAATGAAACTGAATAACTAAATAAAATAAAGTTTCGTCAATATTTCCAATGGAAAACATAAACTATTATGAAGGTAGTTTTTGCATAGCAATCCAGCACAATCATTCCTCTTTTAATGAGCTTTTAATACTTTATTTTTGAATAGTTTAAAATCTTCTTAAAATTTTTAAAATCTTATAACAAGACTACAAATTTAACGCCTCTTCATATTTTTTGATTATTTTACTTTTGTGTCATTGTTTTGTTTTTAATTTGCTTAAAGATTTTTCGATTGTTTCTTCAATTTTGAATGTTAGAAGTTTGATTTGTTATATTTCTATACAATAATCATACGTTGAAACTGAAACTTATAGATTCATATACATATATTTTTCCACTAATCACGTCTTAGTCGAAGTTGTTGTCATTTATTTTGAAGGTTTTTTTTTGGATACAAGTATGTGTGAGTGATCTTACAAAATTTAAATTTTCTCTTTTTCAGTTTGCCATATTTAGTCAACTTTAAAAACAAAAAGCTAAAATTATCTATTATGTACTTAGTTTTTATGCCGCCTCTGCCTACGAGATTTTTGTTTAAGTTAAAAAAAAAATTAATTATTTTTCCATAGAGTTTTTTCTTCTTAAAATTCAAGTTCTTTTTGATGTAAAACTTGACACTTGATTTTGAAATGTCAGCTGTAGTATGAAATGACTGTTAAAAAGTACTTACCGCATGAGTTTTTATAAGCAAAAGAAATTTTTTTTCTTCATAAATATCGCAGCTTAAGTATGCAAGTCGTCTTGTTATAATTACAAATATACTCGTATTTATAAGGAAAATACTTGAGTAATTATGTCAAATATTTATAACTGTTCACTTTATGCTTCATAGCTTAAGTCGAGTTGAGGCGTTTTTTTAGATAGATATTAGATATAATATATTAGATATATTCGATATATGTTTTAAAAATTTAGCTTATCTCAATTTTTTTTATAAGCTTGCGACTAATCCAAAATCGTATTCTTAAATATCGAGAAACAAAAATTTGGTTTTTAAAATTCGAATGAAATGACTTCATTGCCTAAATAGAGAGATTATGTTTGGGCCATAAAGATATAGAATTGCATGTATACATAGTTCTGATCCGCTGCATATGGATCATATACATACATATGATACAATATTAAGGGTGTATATCACACATTTTCACAGTTGTCATAACTCAACCGGTAACTACTTGACAGATGACAAGTAAACACTACGTCATTAAAAGAAATGTAACAATATAGTCTTCAACAAAGCATTAAAATTGTTTTGATGAAAAATGTGATGAAAATTTCGCGGTCACAGTTCGTAAAACTAAAGCGTTTTTGGGTCGCCGTGAAGCATATTCTCAGTCAGCAATTGTCAAAGTGGTGGAAAAATGTGAACTGTTGGGACAAGTTCGTGAAGTGAAGATTCGAACTTGTCCATGTCGCCCAAGAAAAACTGCAAATGTTGTTGCTGTAGCCCATAGTGTGGCAACTATTATCGAGAATTTATTGCGTTATTGAATGGTGATTAATGATTTTGAATAGGAGGATATTGATATTCACGACATTTATTTTCAACAAGGTGCTACGTAACGCAGGTAGCAAGAAAAGAAGAAGATATCACAATTGGCCACCGAAATCTTGTGGATTAACACATTTAGAATTTTTTCTTTGGGGCTACATGAAAGATAAGGTCTATTCGCAGTCGTATTTAGATGAATTTATGAAAGATTTCAGAAAAAAAAATAAAAAAGACTGCTCCCTTTCTCACAAATGGTAGGAACTGTTTTTTCAGAAATATTTTGTAAATTCTGAAAAACGCTCTGTTAAGACTTCTAACTATTGGACATTTATCTAGATACTACCACGAATCCTCCCCATAAAATATTTTTCGCTTATCTCCTACCATTTGTGAGAAAAGGACAAAGTTTGTTTTTTGCGTCGATTTTTTTTAAACTTGTTTAAATTGACTTATTTCGAAGTATGTATTTTTTTTATATATTTTAGGAAACACTTGTCGTATATAAAGTATTTTAGTTTTTCTGGTTCATTTTGTTTAAAAATTTGGTTAGTTTTTAAATTTTTAATGCAAAAATACAATTATTTTTAAGTTTAACAGTTTCATGTTACTATGTTAACGAGTTCTGTTAATCTCCATGGTTTGTGTCTAGGGTAATAATTTTTAAAATTTATCTTCACGCAGGGTGTTTTTTTAAGCTAGATAGAACTTTAAATTGTAAAAAGTAACACAAAAAATTAAATTTTGATGAAACATTTTTTTATTTGTTTCAGTATACTCTGACAAATCATCATGAATAGACTCACGCTTGAACAACGCTACGAAATTATCTCTAGAGCAGTTGGCAACTGACCCGTTGTTTTATCGCAAAATTGTGTTCAGCGATGAGGCGCATTTTTGGCTTAACGGGTTTGTTAATAAGCAAAATTGCCGCATATGGAGTGAGACCAATCCACAAGAGACCCTACAGACTCCATTACATCCAGAAAAATGCACCGTTTGGTGCGGTTTTCACGCTGGTGGCATCATCGGACCTTATTTCTTCAAAAATGAGGCCGGAGCTCGCGTTACGGTCAATGGAGATCGTTACCGCACCATGATCAATGATTTTTTGTTTGAAAATATGGATGACATTGATCCGGAGGAGATGTGGTTTCAACAGGATGGCGCTACGTGCCATACGGCGAACGCAACCATCGACTTATTGAAATCAAAATTTGGCGATAAGTTGATTTCGAGAAATGGACCTGTCAATTGGCCTCCAAGGTCGTGCGATTTGACACCTCTCGATTATTTCCTGTGGGGCTACGTGAAGTCACTGGTTTATGCTGATAAACCAGCAACAATTGACGCCTTGGAGGCCAGCATTGTTCGTGTTATTCGTGACATACGGCCAGCAGTGCTCGAAAAAGTGGCCCAAAATTGGACGTCCAGAATGCGCTTCGTCAAGAACAGCCGCGGTGCCCATATGCCCGAAATCATTTTCAAATGTTAATGTCACGTATTGATCTTTCGAATAAAAAAAAATTTTGATTACAATTTAATTTTTTGTGTTATTTTTTACAATTTCAAGTTCTATCGGGCTTAAAAAAACACCCTTTATTAATTTTTTGCTTTACACTCTTAGATGCAACCAAAGAAGATTTTGTTTTTAACTTTTAACAAATCGCAAAAAATTAAGGGCGATCTTTTCGCCATAACTTTGCAGAAATGAACTTTTATGTCTTGTTAACTCGAAATTTTGAAATATAATGCAAATTACAAAAATTTAATATATAAAGAATAATTATTATCAGTTTATGTGATAAGTGGGCTACCCTCAGTCATCTGTCTTACACAAGATCTCTAACAAAACTGATCAAGCGAAAATAGTGCTCAACTCTGAAAATATAATTTGAGAAAGCGTAACAAACATTAGCACAAACACATTATACCCATTACTAGGAATAGGGTAAAAAGGTAAAACTTGGTAATATAAATTATTGCTCTTAATTTCGTGTAGGCAGCACGAAAAATAAAATGAACCAAGTTGCCGCATGAAAGGTCGTTTCGTTTATTTGCATAAACATTATCATCGCAACAAATAGAAAATGATAACACTGAAATTAGTTCACGAATTAAAGCCATAAATATAATTTTAATAACTATGTAAAAGTGTGCCACTAATTAAAATATATCGTGATGAACTTATTTATAAAATAAAAATGATAGCACACATATTTGTACGCCACCAATTAACAAATTTTATATGTATTAACAATATTAAAGATATTTGAATCGGTAATTTTAAACACACTTTTTTCACTCCTCTTGAATTAATTTCGCTTTAATAGATGTTTTATGATTAAACAACATAAGTCATGGACTTAGTGTGTGGTTTTCTCCTTCACTACTAAGTGGCGCTATAAACTGTACGCAGAAAAAACATTCGTTCGTCTTAAATTATTTTTGTGTTTTATTATTTTATTTGCTTCTAAAGGTTGATATTTTTTAGCAACTCTCTTTTGGCAGCACTGTTTTTGGCAGCTCAGCTGTTTTCGTATAACATCTCACTGTTAAACATGATCAGTTTGGTCTATAATTTAACCATAAATCGACTAACAAACGAACAACGCTTCAAGATTATTGAACTTTATTATTCAAATTCATGCTCGGTTAAGAAAGTGCATCGTGCGCTTCTTCCATTTTGTGGTCAGTTTGGGCGACCTTCTGAGGCGTCTATTCGGAATCTTGTGATTACATTTCACACCATACTTACATTATTGGATATTAACACGAATACGTAGAGTGCGGACAGAAGAAAATATAGCATCTATATCCGCCAGTGTTGTTGATGACCGGCAGGAACGTTACTGTGAATTTCGAGCTCTATCGTGTAATGATTACAATTTTTTTTGCTCAAATTAGAAGAGCTGGACTTGCTGACAAATGGTTTCAACAAGACGGTCGGTCCCACATGCCACACACCACGCGAAACAACGGCACAATTTAGAGGCAAGTTCGGTAAACAGGTTATTTCACGTTTGGGGCCGGTCAATTGGCTGCCTAGATCGTGCGATTTAACGCACTTAGACTATCTTTCGTGAGGCTATGTTAAGGCTCATGTCTATAGGGACAAGCCCGCAACGGTTGATGCACAGGAAGCCAATATTGAAGAATTTATTTGTCAGATACTGGCCGATATGTTGGAGACATTATGCCAAAATTTGAATCAGCGTGTGAACAATTTGAGGCGTAGCTTTTGTCACCATTTACATGAAATCATCTTTAAACTTTGAATTATATAGATCATTCTGTCATCTCAAATACAGATGAGATTTCATAATTTCTCTAATTTTTATGTGTTTTCTTTTTAAATCAAATCCGAAAGCTCTTAAAAATTCAAATCTTTATTTAAATTTATTAAACAAAAACAAAAATTCTCTCTGCGTATCTACATATGCGACTAGATGAGAAGTCGGTGTCAAAAATACGGTACTGATTTGCTTAAATCATGTGAAAATCATAAGTCAGAAAAACTCATCGTGTAGTCAATATAAAGTCATTCAATTTGTGCCTTAAGTCAAACCTACATTTATTGAAAGTGCGACCAAGGTTATTTATATTCACCTTATTCCTGTTGGCGACATCGACGTCACGTCTACAAAATACCAAAAAATTGGAGCCTGTCTACCCGTTCTCGAAAACAACTGACTACAATTGACGAGCTCATGTTATTTTCTAGACCTTATAAAACAGAATTACACTTTCATTAGCACAAAATTGGTCTCGAGAGCGAGTAGACAAACTCTACTTTTTGGGTATTGTGTTGACGTGACGTCGAAGTCGCCAACTGGAATAAGGGTGATTTACTAGAGTACGCCTAGTACTCGAAATTCGACCGCCAGTTTAAACGTATGCCTACTCGTATTATAGTTGCATATATTTAAGGAGAAAAAATTACCTAATTACTTATTTCCTTCCCGTGGATAAAACAATAAACGAAATAAGACACGCACAATTACCAATACTTACATAAGTGAATGCGTGTACGAGTATTTCTAGCATTTGTAGTAATGTCAAATTAATGAGCCTTTCAATCCTTTAATACTGAACCGATTTAAATAATAAATAGTCGGATCACTAAAGCTCAATCATATTTACTATTTGGTAAAAGAACGAAGACAATCGGTTGGCAAACAAAGGAGAAAAGGGATCTAAAAATTTGTCTTTGCCTATTTATATACAGATTAAATCCCAGAGTATAGCTGATTTAAATTTTTATTCATGCTATTGTTTTTACTTACATATTTCGTTCTATTTTAATTAACATTTTTTTATTAATGTTGGTCTCGAGTAGCAAACCTACGCTGCCAAATTCATCGTATGCTTCTAATAGGGTAGACAGACGACAGCGTTAATTTGCATTAGTAGCCTTAATTCAAATTAACTTGTGCATTAGCTCCTTCCAAATGAGTATTTATTTAACGTAAATGCACGAAAATTATTGAATTTATACTGAATTTAGCTTATTTCAATTTGGCAATACCGTCAACAATCAGTCAGTTGTTGGAAAAATTTTTAAATTCAAAAAAATTTTACATTTATTTTGAAATTTAAATGGATACAAAGTCAGCAAAAATAATTTTAGCTTTCTTTAAAACGAATGAATAGTGATTTTGCACCAACAGCATATCTGCTAATCGTACTTTCCACCTTCTATCCATTTGATCGCGATGTAAATTCCAAAAAAAAATATTTTTTTAATTACTAAATTTAAAAACTATCGTCTGTCAGGGTAAAATTTAAATTCACATTAATAAGTTTTTAATGCAAATTAACTCTGCCGTCTGTCTACCCTATAAACGAACCCTTAACAAAACTAATCAAATAACCCGCTTCCTTCATTGTCGACAGCAAAATGTAAACATAAATATTAGAGCATTTGAAATCAGAACATGTGCAATAATTTTTAGGTGTTTTGTTAAAAAATTGTTTTTGTAACTTCCTTAATCGCGATACTTCAGGAAGAGACAAAATAAGTAGAGAAAGCTACGTTTAGAACTAAGACTCGCTGATGGAATAAGAGATGTATGTGGTTTTTGTAAGTTTCGTGCATTCTCTGCATTGAATCCTATTTTCAATATTGATTACGTTTGAATAAAATCTGACCATTGTCGCCCCTGCAAGTAGTCAAATTTGTATTTCCTGTCTTTTCTAATCAGTTTTTTTAATACTCTAGTCCTGGCACTCCCCACTTTTTTAATATTAACGTGTTATTTGCTCAAAAACTAAAGGTGTGTTTAAAGTTTTTTAAGTATCCTTTAAGTAGAAGTAGTTGAAAAATAATACCTAATTTACATGGTCGTGGCACCGCCTATTTTTCTTATAATATTGCTGTATTGTCCCGGTAACTTAATAAATGTGCGAAATAGTTGGAAAAAATACTTACTTTGCAAGGGCTTGACTCTAATTATAATAATGCATTGCCTTAAGAACTTAATGTGTGCGGTGGCTAAGTTTTATAAAAATCGGTGAAGTACAAGTTGCTGAATGTATACAAACTAACTGATAGCCTTCTCCTTTTCAAACAAACAAATAGATATCACTCAAACAAAATCGGAACTCAAAAAACTCTACTTAAGAAAAAGAGTTTAAAACTTTTAATTTACTCACACCTCAATGGAAATTAAAAAAAAACTATATATTTGTAGACAAGACCGATGCGAAGAATAAGTTACGTGGTTTTGCCTTATAGCCAACAATATTTTTTCTAACTTTTATTTAAGAAAAAAAGTCACAAAAAAATTTCACCAATGTAATATTTTTGATTTGGCCGCAATGTAAATTTCATAATTTTATTAGTGACTTTTAAGTAAATTGAAATAAATTTATTTTTTTGTTGTTTAATATACATTCATACATCTGCACATTTATACACATACATAGCATTAGTTATTATTTTAAAGAGCCCTGAGCGAAATCGAACCAGCTACCGCCCCAGAGTAATAGACTATCACACTATCAACTAATCTAAGGGGTTACCCCAAATACATTTTGTGTTGGTTAAGTAGGTCTATTAAATGAAAATAAAATATAACATTATCACCTGGCTGCCAGTCTTGTTTCAACATTTGAAAAACAAACGAACTAATAAAAGTTGTAGCGGGTCAAAGTGGCGCCAATAAAAGTTGCTACATTAATAAAATACAACAAATACAACGATTATTCATTTATTTGACTATTCGAACCATCCATCCATTGATGGTTGAAAATTTGACCAATAAAGTTTTACATACGTGTATAATAAAGACCCACACATTTTAAATTTTGTTTATTTTTTCTTCTTAGTTTAAAATAAATTTTACACGTAGAATAGACAAACAAAAAAAAAACAGAAACGTTTTGCACGTAATTCATTGATTTTTTGTTTAAAGCTTTTTATAAATTTATTTTTTAGACTCTAAAGTTTAGAGTTAATCAGCAAGTGGAATAGTCAAATTGATATTGATAATGATTGCACTGTGATTTTATAAGAAATTTGAAAATCTTATAATTAAAAAGGAATTTAGACGGTATTTGTCGGTTATTGGAAAGCACTTGCGAAAACTCACAACAAGAAGTCGAATATCAAAAGCCAACTAAACCTTAGCAAAACATCATTTTACAAAAACTAATTCCGGCACACGGCATTTGATATATTGCGCCGTCCATTTGAGATCCTATCAAACTGATATATGTGTCACCCAATTTTGTTCAATGACAAAGAAAACATCCATTTTTATAATGGGGTTTTTGATCAAAAGTAATTTTTAATTTAGACTAATGGTCGTAACATTTTATGACTAAAGGAATTGCATTGCGACAAATTTTAAAGAGCCAAGGAAGATTTAGTCAATTTCAATCGACACAGGCTGAACAGAATAACATTGTTTTCATAGGATTACAAAAAGAAAGTGTGCAACGAATGCGAAGAAATCAAAAGCATGATTTGTTGTTGCCAATTCGATTCATAACAGAAGCAATTAAAAATTCTACGGGTGTCCGGCGGGAAGGTATACTACTTTGTTTGTTTATAATTTTTGATTAAATAGATCTTATATTGATAAATGTTTTATTTAATGTTGGCAACTATGTATGGAATACAATATCAGATAAATGTCCGCCTCTGTTATAATCACAAATGCGAGCCCTTTTGAGCACATTTTTTATTACATTCTCACACATCTCACGCGGTATTTCATTAATTTCGTCTCGAATTTTTTGTTTGAGTATCTCAAGCTTGTTTGCATAAACATTACTTTTCAGATATCCCCACAAAAAGAAGTCCGGAGCAGTTAAATCAGGCGAGCGTGGAGTGGAGGCCAATCAACATCACCATTTCTTGAAATAACTTGTTGTGGAAAGAGGTCTCGCAGTAATTCCATTGTAATACTGGCTGTATGCGATGTGGCACCGTCTTGTTGATACCACATGTTAATCAAGCCCAAGGCATGCAGTTGTGGAGTTAAAAAGTATTAAATCATATCACGTATCGCTCCCCATTCACAGTTACGCCGTTTTCATTTTCAAAGAAGGGAGGTGCAATGATTCCTTCTGACCAAATTGCACACCAAACTGTCACTTTTAATGGATGTAAAGGTGACTGATGAATAATTTGAGGATTTTCCTTTGTACAGAACCGACCATGCTGTTTATTCAAATGAAAATGTGCCTCGTCACTCATTATGATTTTTTGATGAAAATCGGGTTTGTCATGGGCGAGCTGTAACATCTTATTGGCATATGTACGGCGGCGTAAATGCTCTTGTGGAAGAACCTCTTGTGTCAACTGAATCTTAAATCGAAACAAATGCAAATTTTTGTGCAAAATTGTGGCCAAAGTTGTTCTTTGAAGACCAAGCTCCTGAGCACGGCGCACTGTGGCTGAAAATCGTTTTTCATTGGCCAAAAGTCAAATTTTTTTTGTCACCGATTTTTAAAATTTTTACGCCCTTTTGCAGCTAATATATCCAGATTAAGGTAGCCAAAAAATTAGGTTAAACTATTGATAATTGTGAGCGTGGCATGCTGTCAAACTCAACGGTTTTTTGTAATTTCAGAAAAAGGTGTTTTTCTGTTGTTTTTTATCAAAAATAAATGATTACTACTCGCAAGCTATCATCGATAATGGCCTGCGGTCTTTTTTATAATGTTGGTAGGATTATAGTCTTTAGTTTTTGTAAGTGGTCAGAGCTCTAGCGTTTAATATTAAGGGCGTTACGGAATATTTATGAAACTACCATATTTTTCTCAAATTTAAACTTTAGTAGAATAGAACTTCTAGGGAACAAAAGGGAACAAGAAATGTATACCACCCGGGGAAAGGTGAAAGTGTCCTCTTTACCGCTATATATACTTTTGCACCCGTGACGAGCCGTGTGTAGAACACTTTTTTCATTTTAATGAAATTACTCCAAAGTACTCGTATACAATGGTTTATATAATTTTCACTTTTTTGCCTAAAAGTTTATGTTTTTACTTTAGACTACGTAAAACTAAAAAAATTAAATATAATACCTGCGAAAGGGTTTAATGGCTTTGTTTTGATCAGCAAAAAATAAGTCATAAAATTATCACAAATTATCACAAAATTCTACAGTAAACATATGATCTGTTTCTAAATTTACCTGTTATCAAATGTTAGGGTCAACCAAAGTCATAAGCAATTTTATAACAATAATCACGACATTAAACCACTAAAGATAAAAAACAACCCCATATTGGCGAGATACTAATCAGTTTTACCTGATATTAAGGTCTGGACAACATGTGCAGTTTTGTGCAATTTAAGCACTACCTGGTATGAAATTAAAGATCAATGTGTGAATAACATGTATCTAAAAATGTATAAAACTACGGATTCGATAAGGGATTACTCAGTTAATCCTCTAAGTGTACGGATAAAACATAACAGACGCAAATAAAAATATTCACAAAAATATGGAGAGCTTCAGTTATAAAGAACTGGCGGAAGAGTATTTTAGAAACAAAAACCAGGAAGATGTTCTTAGTTACGTTAAAATAAAATTAAACTTAAATTCGTGTAGCATCGAAATGCAAGAGCAATTATTTAATTTCGTAAAAGCACTAAAAAAACGCTACAAAGAAGTTAGCTACAGTAAACAAAAGTTTTATATAAAAAGTGCAACCTGGTTAGAAGGCCAACTTACTGTCGCTGCAGAAACAGCAAAGCAAGATAAGGGTGGAAGACCACGCAAATCATTAATGGGCAACTGCAGCGATAGATCTAAGAGGCGGAAACTTAAAGATATTAACGATGCAATTGGTTGTACAAATATAAAAGAATCTTTCCTACATCAATTACGATCACAGAACCAATTAACAAAAGTGGATATCATTGAAAAAGTTGTTAAAGCTAGTCCAGTGAGAACAAAACGGATTCTTAACAGTATACCAACTCCGAGTGATGCAATACAGTACACAAATGAGGAGGCATTAGCATTATTTCTGGATTTGAAATTAACAAAACAGCAATATATTAAGCTCAGACTGCGTGCGATTGAAAAAGGTTCAAATATGTATCCAGCATATCATTACATAACCGCTGCTAAAATGGACTGTTTGCCATCAAAGGACACTATTACAATCACACCAATTTCGGCAGAGGTACAACTACAATCTCTACTTGATCACACAGCCGAACGCTTGCTACAATCAATAACAGGAAATGAGTTAAAGAAATATGGAAACACAAAGTTAATTCTTGTAAATGGGGATGTGATGGTTCTTCGGGACCTTTATCATGGAGAAGATGTCATTAAATATCATTTGGTGCCACTTGGAGATCTATCAGAGGAGGCTCAGGAAAAAAGGAACAAGGATTACAGATTTTATAGAGAGCACAATACTAGAAAAATTTCACGAAATTCAACAAATGAAGATCTATTTAATATATTATTGGCAACGTCAGATCCGTTTATCTCCAGTATTCGAAATCAATGGAAAGTGGAACATCGGGATTTAGATGAAGAAGCCAAAAAACTACTAAAGAACAGAGATAGCACAGAACAAAATATGGAATATAATATATAATTATCAAATTTGACAGCAAAAAATAATAAATTTTTCTGTAGTAATAGCAATAGTTTTAGATAATATTATTAACATTTTTTTTAGTGTAACTATTCTTTGAGCAAAAAATTTTTAATTTTTCTGTAATAGCAAAATCTCCAGTTGATTTTACTATTTTTTTCAGTGTAAAATTTTTTTTAAGTGTAACATTAAAAAAATTCCATTATTACAAAAAATATTTATAATTATTATTAATTTCCAAATATTCAATTTTTTAATAAATAAAAAAATAATAAACCCATATTTCACTCTAAAAGTAAAAAAAATTCAAAAGTTCAACTTTGACCTAGAATTCCTTAAAAAGTCCTCAATCAATTTTAATGTAATTTAAACTCAGTCAAGCTGAACTAAATATCTATCCAATAAAATAAACATTACTTCAATATTTTGATCGGTTCAAAAGTTACAGAATTTTGGCCAATGAAAAACGATTTTCAGCCACTGTGCGGCGTCGAATTGAGGTTGATGGATTGTTTTGAACACTTTCTTGAGCAGCAGCAATGTTTTCAGCCGATCTTGGTCCATGCTTGGGCCTATCACCTACAGACCCTCTTTCTTCGAAATCATTCACTACACGATAAATAGTGCGTTTTGTTGGCACGTTGTTTCTTCCAAAAATTTCACGTAACTTTCTCATCGTCACAGTAATTGATGATTGATTTTGATAAAATGTTTTAACAATTAAAATACGTTGGTTTATCGACTGCCAAAAATGAACTGTCAAGACTAATGTTTACCAAAATGGAGACAAAACAAAGTAGTATACCTTCCCGGCGGACACCCTGTATAAAAGCAGGATTTCTCAATGGGGTCATTTATAGTGAACCTGTATGAAGGTAGACCACCGGGTGAATAACGCAGGGAATGTCAAACACTAATGTATGGAGCGTTGGTATTGTGGTTGGCTCTGGGAAACTATGAAACAGCATCCTGAGTACTTCTGCTTATAGGTGCGCCTTTCATTGCGTCACCAAAAGGGATGGCAACTAAACACAAAAAGGGCTTAGCGTTTTAAAGTCTTTTCGTAATAATTTTTCATAGAATACTTAATTATGAGAGGATGGAAAAAGTGTCTTAATTGAGTGGCAATGTATCCAATCTAACGCATCATACTGTTCATTGAATAACAGACACCATTTTAATCACAGAAAAGCTCGGAACTCTACTATAAAACGCGAACGCAGATCCAGGGATGGCCGAAAGGGATATTTACCCTTCCAACACGAATAAAGTGCTAATTATTTTCAATGCTTTGCTCAAGGAAAATATTGAGAATTGTATGGATAATTTGACACTTTCCGCTCCCAAAACCCTAAGCTGAATCAGCGCCTGGTAAAAGGTGATATAGAAACGAAGCTGACAGTATTGAACATTTGTCTGCCAAATAGCAGATCATTAATTATTTATATATTTATTTTTTTCAAAATTTGTCTATTCATGTTCTTATCCCCAATTTGTCCTTGAAATGACCAAAGAAAGCGCCAAAAAAGTATCTGCCAACAAGTCTTACAAAGCTCTGCTTAAAGGTACTTACTTGTATTGGAACGTCGCTCGAGTGAAGTGCGTTTATTGAATTAATTTAATTTAAAAAAATAAATAAAAAACTAAATAAAAAATCAAAATCCAAATCACTGTCTACAAAGTAACAAGTATTAGTTTATTACATCATTGATTTAAAAATAAAATATTATTTAATTTAGTACAACTGATTAAACACAACAACAAACAAATAAAACCTTCAACGGAAACAACAAAAACAACAGCCAATATCCCAAAATGATTTTTGATTGACTTATAAATTAAAATAAAATTATTTGTATTTTGTGATTTGTATAAAATTCATAATGTCACCTCTCTTGCATGCCCTGCGTCTATTCCGCAAGTCAAGACAAGTTGCACTCGAACTGAAGTTTTGGCTTGTGGTTATTTATTGTATCAAGCACGTCCACAGTTACATATGTACATATGTATTGATGTGTGCAAGATATTTTTTTTTTTTTTTTTTAATGCATTTTTTTATTGTTTATTGAATCTTCAATTTGAAATTGAACTAACAATAAGTAATCAAATCTTAAATCTAAAAACGTTGATTATATGTCTAGCCAATGCCAGACAAAATATTGGTTTCAGCGGTTGATTTTTTGTTGTTTTACGTCTCTCGTGTACGGCTGAGAGTAAGAGTATCCCTCCTTCTCAGCCGAGTGTGGCCTCTAAAGTGAATGATGTTGCGGGCTAGTGGATTTGGATGCAACTCGAGTTTCCTTATATATGTTGTAACATGTTTTGAAAACACCGTATTTACCATAGGTACATCTAGATCTTTATGTAGACGTTGATTTCTTATATACCAGGGGGCTGCTGTTATTGTTCGGAGGATTTTATTTTGTCGCCTTTGTATTTTTTCCACATTTGATGCCGAGGCAGTGCCCCATAATTGGATGCCATAAGCCCATATTGGTTTAAGAATCGAGTTGTACAACAGAAGTTTACAATCTAGGCTTAGTGTAGAGTTTCTACCAATAAGCCAGTTCATTTGAGCCGCTTTTAATTTCATTTGGGTCAGCTTTGCGTTTATGTGGGATTTCCATGTTAGACGACGATCAAGATGAACACCGAGGTATTTTACTTCAGACTGTTGCGGTATAATCTGGCCATTTATTTGTATAGGCGGGCATGTTTCCCTACGCAATGTAAACGTAACATGCACACATTTTTGTTCGTTAACATTTATCCGCCATTGCTTGAGCCATTTTTCTAGCTCGGGTATATACTCTTGTAATTTACGGGAAGCTTCTGGACAGTTTTCGTGAACGCTTAGGAAAGCTGTATCATCAGCAAATGTTGATATGTGAATGTTATTGCTTAACGGTAAGTCAGAGGCGTATATTAGGTATAATACAGGGCCGAAGATGCTGCCTTGGGGAACTCCGGCTTCTATCAGCTGCGGACGGCTTAAGAAGTTACCTTCCTTAACTACAAATGTTCGTTCTTTTAAATAGCTTATTAAAAGCCTAACGGTGTTTGCGGGTAGATTTTGCTTTAATTTGTGTATTAGACCTTCGTGCCATACTTTATCAAAAGCTTGTGAAACGTCAATGAAGAGCGCAGAACAGTATTTCTTTTCTTCGAAAGTTTTCCTAACTTCATTCACAAGTCTGTGTGTTTGTTCGATCGTGCTATGTTGTCTTCGAAAACCGAACTGATGATCCGGAATGCATCCACTGCTATTTAGTATGGGGTTCAGCTTGCTCATAAGTAGCTTTTCGAATAGTTTTGACATGTTGGGTAATAAGCTTATAGGCCGATAAGATTCAACCTTCGTATGATCTTTTTCGGGCTTTGGTATCATAGTAATCAGCGAAACCTTCCATTCTGTAGGATAGTATTCCATGCGTAAAATACCATTAAAAGTGAATAGAATTATTCTTTTTGCAATATATGGTAGTTCTAGAAGCATTTTGTTGCTTATTTTGTCGACACCTGGTGCTTTTTTTGAATTTAAGCCTGCAATACCCTGTTCAATCTCCATAATATTGAATCTCAGGGGAACCTCTGGTACAGCGACAACTGGTGGCATTTCAACAATATCTACAGATACGTTTGGCGTAAATACATTTTGCAAGTGATTAACAAACAGAGTACATTTTTCTTCGTCAGTTCTTGCCCAGTCTCCGTTCGAACATCGTAGTGGAGGTTTACACATCACCGGTCTTTTAAGCCCTCTGGCTGCACGCCATAGCGAATAATCAGATTGTGGTGTTGCGTCGAGTTCATGCAGGAATTTTTGCAAGGAAGCAGTTTTTTGATTATCTAGTAGAGTTTTAAGTTGTTTGCTACATTCCTTCAGCCTAAGTTTTAACTCAGGTGATCTGTTACGTTGCCATTCTCTGCGAACTCTTCGTTTTTCCGATAAAAGGCTTTCAACATCTACAGAATAGATTTTATTATATCTCACCTGAACATTTGTAGAAGTAGCATTTAGAGCAGCTTGCTTAAGGTTTGTCTCAAACATTCTTATAGAGGCGTCTATATCAGCAGGCAAGATATGGTAATGTTTTAGTTCAGTGCTATTCAACCTTTTTGGCTTGTGTACCACTAAATTCACGACAAACTTTTCGCGTACCACCAAAAAAAATATAATGTACTGAAAAAATAATTAGATCAATAAATACCAAACAATTTTAAAATTTTTAATCCATTTTATTTATTAATAATAAAAAACAATAAAATTAAAAAAAAAAAATAAAAATCACAAAAAACATAACAAGAACATGTACATTAAAAATATATTTTAATAAGGAAATCTTTCATTTAATTTTTATACAACTTATAATAAATTAGTAAAAAAAAGAAATTTTTAAAAAATTTAAGAAATTAAACATTAAGAAAGAATTATTCAAAGTTAATAAAAAACGAAACAAAATTAAAAATAATGCATTTATAAAAAACTTAACAGAACGAGTAAATTAAAAATATATTCTAATTAAGAGATCTTTCATTTGATTTTTATCCAACTATTAAATATAATTTAATAAAAAATTAATAAAATAAACTTCGTTTCGTTTATTGGTATGGTTACCATTCGCTTACATTTGTTATTTTTTATTAAATGTATGTAGATGAGAGTGTTACTTAAATTTAAAAATTCAAAATTTTACAAAAAAGGTATACTTTTATGATGATTTTTCTTTTTGTTTCCAATTGCAAAATAGAAATCGTAAAAATTTTAAAAGATTTCGCGCACCACCTGGAAATTTTTCGCGTACCACCAAGTGGTACGCGTACCATAGGTTGAATGGCACTGTTTTAGTTAAATATTCTTTGAATATAAAGTCGTTGTAAATTTCAAATTAAAAAAAACTAAAACATAAATATGTGGGTCGACCCACTCTTTTATGTGGCTTTTAAAATTTTAGATTATTGTTTTTGCCAAATTATTGCTTTTGCTTGTTATCTTTTTACATTGTTCGTCAACTATACCTATTCTAATAATCCCTAAAAGAGAGACAAATTGCAAAAAAAAACTGCATATTAGCTGGACCATCAAAACTTTCGCGGGACGAATAAAATTCAATTTAAATCTATACGTTTCCGTTATAGATTTTGCAATAAATTTTATGTAACTGATTTTACTTTACAATCGGTGACCACTAAAAACTAATTTGGAACGTGTCACGACAAAATATAAAATCTTGTCTGAAATTTGTTGAAGAAAATCTGCATTCATGACCAGCAAAAACTTGAAAATTTTCTTATAAAAATAACATTCTTAGTGTGCATTTAGACGAGTCGTGTCTTATTGACATGATTGCTACTTTATAAGCGAGAGAGACGAAGGGAAAAGAAAAGAGTACTCAGATGCAAGTACTGTCATTACGTTTTGCTTTCTCATTCGTAATTTGAAGCATGAACGTATTTGCAAGTAAATGTCATCAACATGACATGACTTGTGTGAACAACAATGAAAGCTCAAAGAAGAAAAAAGAAAGTATCATGTTAATAAGACATGACTTGTCTAAACGCTGACTTATTCGCATAAAATATATACTATAATGTTCATTACTTTACAGTTAATTATTCACAGATAAATCAGTATACTTCAGCCCCTGTCGAAGGAATGTGTTTTGTTTTGATTGGCTGTGTGTGTTAGTGAAGACATATTTTTAATGATGTGTGACATAATATTTGTGCAATAGACCGGTAAAACACCAGAGACTAAAAGCAACATTTCCTTCAAGTAAAGAAAGAAAGTATACTTTTAAATATGATTATGTTTTCGCATTCAATGACTTTAAAATATTGAAATTTTGAAGTAGTTCTTCTGCTCAATAAACTTGGTGGATTATTCCCAAATCTCCGTAGATTGTGGTGAATTTCTCGGATTAAGCCCAATCTACAATAGATGTTTTAATTATAATTGGTCGCACGTTTCTTTAATTCAGTGTTGTCGATACAGTTGAATCAGCATTATCCAGAAAACAGACGTCAATTTAAGGAGATTCATGTTATGGAATAAGTTTTCAAGACTTTGCACATTATAAAAAATATTTGTTATTAGCATTTATTATTTTTGTTTGCAACAAAAGGATTGAACGTGTGTACATAATTTGTTATATGTGTATTAAAGTTTGTTTTCTTTTGTTTTGTATAAAAAGTTCTCAAGCATCGAATTACACTCTCGTCAAGGGGCTGCAGTTTTGATGCAATAGATTTCAATTTAATTCGTTAGTCTTTTGGATGTGGCGGACAAATATGAATAAAGAAAAGAACTTTTTTTTGCAGCAGCAGAAAATTGCTTATCCACTTTGATCATCCATTCTTCAAAAATTTGCCCAGTCATCGAAGCCCTTTTTTTATTTTTATAATCGACGGGTAGCGACTTAATACCACGGAATCAACGGGGTTTGCTACTTTTTCCAATCATTAAAATTTTGAGCTTTTATTAATGACAGTGTTTTTAATTTAGCTATGTAGTTCTCAAATTAAACTAGCGTTTATAAAGCAAATTATGAAAAAAAATATGCGTTGGCTATTAGCGGCAGATCTGAGAATTTTTGCTTAACGAAAAATTAATGTCAGCACAAAAAATTCAATTTATAGAAACGTTGCAAAGCTTTGTACCATTATTTTTCGTCAAGTTAGAGAGAAATTCAAATTATAGAAGTTCAAGTTGTAGAAACAAAATCTAAAGGAATGTACCTACTTGCTGCTTTTGTCATGCGATTTGCTTCAATTTATAGAAACTTCAAGTTATAGAACTTCAAGTTATAGAAGTTCAACTGCGTTTATACCTTTATAAAATAATAGGGAAGTACATATTATGGTTGGTTGGTTGGTTTTTTCTTTCTTTTATAGGAAGTATGTTCAAATGCAGTTTGCACACCTTCCTCCATTGACATCGTCATCTTTAAATAATGAGTTAAAGCGGCAAAGTAACTCATTACTTTGCCATCAAAGTTTTTGCAGGCTGTTTACATTAAAATATATGTTGGATATATCGGGCCCAAGTACTGTTACTCGGCGATCTGATTGAACACTACCTGTCCACGAACGAGAACTGACTATGGGCACTCCAGGATTCTTAGACAACATCGAGGTATCCACGGTTCCATTCTGCTAGGGATCAGTGGGTCGATCTTTACCCAAGGTCAAGGTTTTTACTGACTGCTTCAAGAAGGGGGCACGATCGGCTGGGGTATCTACTTATGTGGAAACTTTAACGTAAAAGCTCCATTTAGATTTCAGAATGGCTGTATTGTCCTGCAAGCTGAAAGCTCTGGTATAACGCGCGGCATGATGACTTAGGTATAGTAGGAAAATATTACTGCTAGTATGATGAATAATAAAAATTGTTCTATATATAGTACTCTCTTAATAAAAATAATGAATTTATCCAAAAAATTTTCTAATAAAAATTAAAAATAAAAAAATTAGAATAAATAAATGTGTAAACTCGGGTTTGAACTTGAGCCAAAATTAATCGTTTCAGTATATAAAATCATCAATATATTTTTGTTTTTTGTATCTTCATGATCGTACTCCTTTGTATGTCTGCATGCAAAACATTGTTTTTGTTATACTTGAAAATAGTCAGGCAAATTAGTAAATGATGTATTTAATTCACTTTTATTACATACATAATTGTAATACAAATTACATAATTAATTTTCTTTTCTTTTTGATGTGCAATTTTTTTCAATTCTTATTTTCAACTTTGGGAAACATGTTGGGATTTGGCGCAAGCAATTTTAAACGTTCTGTACCCAAAAGAAAATCTTTATTTTTAAAATACAAAGTTATACAGAAAAAATAAGAGTATTGTATTCAGTCGATCCGAATCTAACATATTCACTACCACCAAAATAGATTTAGTTTTTAAACACTCCGACGCCGAAATCAAAGAAAAGCGGTAATTATTGATGACAAATCTGAAACTTCGGAGTGATTTGGGAGCACTTGTATTTGTTGAAATAATAATAATTTTCTACAGAATTTGTATGAATAAAAAATTATGGAATTTTCTTCATAATGAAATAATGGCAATTCGAAAAGATGAAATATCACAAAATATATAAAATAAGCATTATCATTACATTGCCGTACTTCAAATCATTATCCAGACTTTGATAATTTATCCATTTTGAACTCGGAAAATAAGTATAAACGTCGTTATGTTAGAGATGTTACACATAATTGATGTACCATTGATGTAAGAATTAATTTTAGAGCTTGTACTGAAAGTGTAGCTCAGAATTGTGGACAATTAATATACAAGGCTAAAGGACTAAATTTAAAATGAATTAAAATAATGCATTATTAATCACTACAAGAAATTTCTCATGGAAACTAACACATACAAAACATATTTTCTAACACACTTGTAGCAGTTTTATGTATTTATTTGTTGCTGTCGGGGTTGCCATAATGGGCTTTTTCGTACCGAATTTCGATAAACATATTTTTTTAATTTTCTCTTTTACTTCCTGCCTGTTTTTATAAAATGAAAACAAAATTATGAGTGAGGATTAATATTGAAAATAGCAGCAAAATACGAAAATTTGTTTTTGTTTTCAATCACCCTTATTCCAGTTGGCGACATCGACGTCACGTCAACACAATACCAAAAAATTGGACCTTGTCTAACCGTTGTCGAAAAAACTGACTAGGCTCATGTTATTTTCTGGACCTTAGACAACAGAAATCGACTGTCAGTAGTACAAAATTGTTTTCGAAAGCGGTAGATAAACTCAAATTTTTTGGTATTGTGTTAACGTGACGTTGATGTCGCTAACTGGAATAAGGGTGAATCTAAATTTTGTTTTCATTTTCCAAAAACAGTTAGTTAGTCTCATTTTGGTATCACTTTTATATAAGTATTTAATCATGAGAGTATTTTTTTTTTCAAAAGTTTAAGTTTTTTGTGATGTTTTTTTTAAATAAAATGCATGCAAATATTTTTATTTTATGGGGATTATTTTTAACAAGACTTTGTTAATTAAAAATATGACGCAATTGCAACGCTGAAAATTTAATAAGTATGAGAAAGTCAACTGCATGTTAAATTCCATAGCGCAGGATTGCATTTTTTGCCGTTTGACATGGAAATGGCATATTCATTTTTGTGAATCTCCACGTACTGAAATAAAATTGACAAACTGAATATTTAATATTCGTGAAAAAACTTAAAAATAAATTTTAAAAAGCAAGAAATTAAGAAAAAAAAACAATGGATATTTCAGATGACATTTTTGAAGAAGCTACTGAGCTTTCCCAGCGTATAGAAGGAAAAAAATACTTCTTTTAAAATGTATGTTAATTGCTAATGTAAACCTATATTCACTATACCAATTTTTAGCCACCCAGTCTGCAATACGACGAATTCATTTCCTAGTTTTTAAATTTTTCAAAATTATTGGTATTTGAATTTCTTAACGATTTTTCATTCTGAGAAAGCTACACAAAGGAACAGCGAAATATCAATATATGTTTTTTATACAAAAGTAACCTCAAGCTCGTTGATTAATTAGAAAATTATATAAATAAAATAAGTTCTAAATTAAATGATCTTATACAAGAAACAAATAATTCAAGAAATCCTATGTAAGCTTAGCAGAACTTTGAAAACCAATAGTGTAAAAAGTGAGAGCGCCTGTCCAAAGGCCAACAAGTTATTGAAGATGTATTCCTGATAAAGTACCAAAATAAAAAAAATGAGACAAATTCCTGAAAAATTAAGTTTCCAATGTCCTTCCTTGACGTCCTTTATTTTTTTATTAACTAATTAAACCTTCAGTTTTTTTTTACCGAAATGAAAAAATTTCAACAAAAAAATTTCATTATTCCCAAAAAAATTAATAAATAAAATATAAGAATTATTTCATCATGAACAAACTCAAGAGCTGTAAATTTTTTGGGAGCTATTTAATTTATTTTTGGCCGTTTTTATTTTGAGCGTTATTTCATAGAGCCGATTTGGATGTCCCATTCTGCATGTGTAGTCTGGAATTGCTTAGCATTGGATTATGTCTTTGATTCGCAATAAAAGAACTTTTCAGTTGTCTTAGCCAGGACCATGAGTGTAAAAACCAATCCTTAAGCTTTTGAAGGATTATTTTTGTCATTCAAGTGGGATTTATACAATCCAAGCGATCGACCCGAGTATAAAGTTTAAATAAAAATCACTTAGGGTTTTAATGATTCCATACAAACCTTGTGAATTATGTAAACAAGCGCGTTACCTTTTCAGTAAGATAAAAAAATTCCAAAGATATCGTTAAGATCCTGAGCATGTGATCCGGATTATTTCTGATGATTTATACATGGACTTGTCTTTGCAGGAAATTCATTTTCCATGTCTGAATCCGAAGGAATGTTAAGGATATTAGAAAAACTTTTTAGTTTTAGTGCGAGGGAACTAAAGGAGTTACAAAAAGTATTCTTTTGTGAACAAATAATAACATGGTTTTTAGCATTGAAAATCTCTTTATGCTAAATTTAAATCAATATTTTTTTATAAATAACAATATAAACGATTTTTATTTGTAGCGTTTTTTCAACTAATATTTTACTTATTCATTACAATGTTTATTACAAATACATTGAAATTGCTTATGGTATCTATCATAGTGTTGGTAAATTCTACTACTTTTCATTACTCAATAATATTCAATACTTTTCATTTGGGTACTCAATACTACTCGATACTTTTACCGGATTTTTTGAATTTGTAACGCATAGTTTTTATCTGCAAATTGGAGTAGTTTCTTCTAAAATTAAAAATAGATCTTCAACTATTATTGGTTTTGTATGTCTTTTATTATTAAATGAAAAATAAATGTAAAGATAACTTCTAATTTAACGTTAACAACAACTTAAGAAATAATTTAATTGTTGATTAAAGAATCTTACACCTAGTTGTCTTTTTATACAGTGACGTATTTTTATGCACTATTTTATCCACTCAACTTGCTTAAAAATACAAGTCTAAAAGTATCGAGTAACTACTTTTGAGTATTGAGTAACAAAAAAAAAAGGAAATACTCGATACTCGGTACCCACTACTCAATACTTTGCCAGCACTAATCTATCAATAAACCAACAAATTAAGCACATTCACGACAGCAACAAATGTCGCCATGTAGCCATTTACCTAATTATTTTGAAAACGACAGATTTTTTTCTGTTTTAAAGTTACGTTTTTTGAAAAAGTACAATTCAATAAAACAATAAAATGACAAAGAATCGCGAAAATATCTGAAAAATATGAAAGGTACATTTACAGGCCTTTTTACAAGAGTTTACGGCTTTTTCAAAACTTTTCAACTTTTTATAAAAAGATGAACATCCCCCTTATTTTTACACAAAAACTTAATACCATAAAAAAAGAACTGAAATTTTGCTTTTTATTTCATTTTACATTAAAAGAAATATTTCTTAGCTCTAATTTGCTTTACATATTTTGTTATATTGTCAACTCTTTTTTTTTGTTTGATAGCCAACAAATTAGAAATTAGTTTAATTTGACTACACGACAAAAGTAGCATGAACAACAGCCTGCAGCCGTGTAGTCGTGAAAATACATGTATTCTATTTTTGACAGATTGTAGTCGGTAGTCTGCTGTCGTGAATGTGTTTATAGCTTTAACGTTAATTGTTTTTATAAAAAACTCCTATAAAAAAACTCTTAAATTAATATATTCGCTCCTATTATGTAAAGCAATTTTCAAAAATAAATGATGGTGCTTTGTTTGATGTTATATATATCGCTCCTTTATTGCAACGTAGTCATATCTCAAAAAGCTTGATTTTTAGTTTGTAAAACAGTATTGCAGCGCCTCTGCTGTCAAGTAGGCGCATTAAAATATGTAGCCATTTTATTAATTATTTTACTTCGCCGGCGATTTTGCTACAATACCGACGAAGGACTTAAGATTGCTGAAATATTTGTCGTATCGCCTTTCATTTTGTGTAAAAAATGTATACAAATATCTTGTTTACTCACCTCTTGAGGAGAGAATACTTTCTAAAACTTTCTGTCCCAAAAATCCCGAAATTTAAAAAATCAAAAATTCAAAGAAACCCGAAATTTTGGAAATAATTTTTTTTTACCAAAATCCTTTGATTTGTGGCTTTAACGGCATGAAGAAGTCAAAATATGAATTTTTAAATGCAAAATATTTGTGCTACATTTGTGCAAACTATTGCAACAGTAAATACAATGATGCCGTAGTTGAAGTAATGTGTAGCCGAACTGTAAATTGTTTATATAAACAAACCCTTGACGACAAAATGTAGCGCAAATTTTTGGTTTGTTTTTTATGCTTACTTTCAATTATTGTGCAGTTAATGAACTCGCAATATGCACAAACTTATAAATTTCTAATTTATGTTTTTCAAAAAATACCACGATTCTGCCAAAAAATATCAAAACAAATTTGAAAATAATGAAACCAAAAGTGGCCACAATAATTCTATTTAGTTTTACAGCCTTATTCACAAAAACTTTTTATGGAAGACATTATGCTCACATTAGTTAATAATCAGTTTTAGTCTTATTAGCCAGTAATAAGAAACCTTATTCACAAACGTTTAATAAGCCAACTAACTATTAAGCGATTTTTTTCAGTTTTTTTCATTTTTCAATACAAATGTCAACTTATTAAACGGATATAAAAGGGTGATGTCTACAATAAATTTTTTAAGTTTATTAGTGTCTTAATTGCAGCTTCATAGTGCTATTAAACGTTTGTGAATAAGGCTGTTAATTTCTAAATGATTCTTCAGGAGCTCCAAGCGTTGTCAGTTGTTTTCTTTATTCTTAAACGATTTCACTTCGCACACCGTCTGTGTCTTATCAAAAAAAAATATCCAGAACACGCAAAATCCCGAATATATATTTTAAATTGATTGGAGATGAAGAGGACAAATCACACGATTATTTAAAATATCACAATTTATATAATGTGTCCTCTTTTTAGCATTCACTTCAACATCATTTCGGGATGCGTGCCACGCCTGATATCATTGCTTATTTAAAAACGTTTATTTAGATCCGGCGGTTTAATATGCCGTATATAGGGTATCATCATCATCATCATTGCAAAAATATGCATAATAATTATTTTCCCAAATTTTTTAAAATAAAAATAGTTGTTTGCTTTGTGACTAAAAAATGAGTTGGTGTTTTAATTATGGATTAATGATGATGATAAACGACAATTGAATTGAGTGAATGACTGAATAATCTTGGGGAGAATACAAAGAGTAAGAAAATCACTAAAAAAAGTGAAAATGCCAAGTTGGCGCAAGACAATGAAGATGATGATGATGATGCGATGCTGATGCAGTTGTTGATTTTTGTGTTTATAAATGCATGGCGCTTGAATTTATGCCAAAGTGTGGCAAAATTTAGGTGAATCCCAATATATTGCGAATTGTGTTTTTGTCTCTCATTCCCCCATCCCAATAAAATTCTGATATTGTTTCTGTTTTTTCTTCTTTTGTATTGCAGTTGTTTCGTACAAATATTTCGATTTTAATTTTAAAGTCAAATTGTGTAAAAAAAAAACACTTTTTTATTGGTGCTAATGTTTATGCGGTTGATGTAGTTTTTGTTTTGTCGTGTATTTTGTTGGCGGCATGCAACAGGTGTCGTAATTGTAATTCATGTGATGTTGAACACGTTCAATCGATTATTTTTTTGTTTTTATTTGTTTCTGTTACCTTTTGGTTTCTTTATAGTTGCTCTTTTATTTAAGTTTTCGCCTTTAGTTGTGTTATAAAAGCGGTCCCCTTTTTTTTGTTGGTTTTTTTTTTAAATCCCAGCCAAAAACCAGCACAATAAAAAAGGCTTGTCGTCATTGAGATTCATGTTCGTATTCATGTTTGCCAAAAATTATCAGAAACAGCAAAACCAAAAGCATGAAAACCAACTGAAATGCTTGTAAATCTATCAAAAAAAAAATCGGACCACACAAGTTTAAGGTACCACTGTCTTTTGTATTATTTTTGAAAAATTTCCAAATGAATTGTAATAATTTTGTTTAGTGTCTAAATTTGTTAATTCTGCATTAATTTGCCTCATTTGACGTCTGTTGTTGCGGTTGTTGTTCATCAATGCCAAGAAAATTAAAAGATAAAGGTAACGAACGCAGCACACCGGGCAGCACCACAAACAAATTCATTTATTCTACAAATCATTATTCTGTAATCTATTTATATTCATTATGACTTTATAAAATTCTTTTATTCCTTGAATAAAAAAAACCTGAATTATTTATCTTATAACGACTAATTAACACGTAAACTGTTTATAGAATAAGAATGTTCTTCTGTCTATTTCAAGAAAAATAATTATTTGTGAACTTAGTGAAAAGAGATTCGCCAGCAGTTTATCTTTCTGTTGCTTTTCATGACTACAGCATCACAAATGTTGCCAATGGAGACAAATAGAATAAATACACATTAAAATGTGTAATTTTTGATAATGTCAAAGTTCAGCGGAAATTTGTTTAAAATCTCAACTGGTTTTACTTTGGTTGTGATGTTGGATAATTTAAAACAATTAATTTAAAATGGGTTTAGTTGTTGACTTTTTGAATGAATGTTTTTGCACGCATTCTGTGTTCATGAGTGCCCTCTGACAAAAGAATTTCTTTTATGAAAATAAAAAAAATATATTAATTGTTTTATCAACATCTTATAATTGGATGGACGTGGGAAGTATGACAAAAGGATTACTTATCCCTAAAAGAGGATAAAAAATCACAGGTGTTTTTATTTTAAGGGCAAGGACTTTCAGTCTTAGGAGCTTCTGATGTTGTAATGAAACATTGGGGGTGAGTTAACGTTACAAAAAAAGGTAAATTATATTAGATTACACTGCCTACAGACAGTTGCAATCTTTTAAATGAAAGCGTATAAAACTAAATTTTAAAGTGGCTTAAAATTTAAATTTGAGAGACATTTGCGTTGTAAATTTTATACCGGTAAAAGCAGCAGCATAAAATGAATGGAATAAATTGCGGACCCAAATTTAAATTGAAATATAAGAAAACTAATTGTATGTACATTAAATGAATTTTGTGTTTAAAGATGTTCGTTACCGATTAATAGTTTCCTTATCTCTCAAACAAACCTTAATAGACCAAACAATATACTAGTTGTGTTCACTCCCCATTTCATAACTTTACTCGCTAAATTGTTAAAAATCCTCTTACATTTCCTTTTTGTAAACTTATAATTTTTAGCTGTATTTTTATTTTAGTATTTATCCTTAAAGCGGCAGTACACACCCTGTAATGTTCCCTAATGTCTTTCCCGATTCCCAAGATGCTGTCCTATGTCAAAAACTACGTTTTGTATCTATACACTTTTTAATATTTAACTGAGTTCTATTTTTTGCTAAAGCGGGTAGAAATACGCACCCTCTGCGAACATACATTGTCGTTTATGGTTCTAGATCTAGCTCATCTATTCGAAAAATATCACTACTTGTCTATCATAAACTTTTTAAAACTACAGTCCAAGCCCAATACAGTATAACAAATACGCGCTTTAGCGAAAATCAACTTATTTTACGCTCGATTTAGCGAATGGTACAGAAAAAGCAAAACCAAAACGTTACAATGTCGTTAGTTTTTGTCGTAGTTTTTGTTTACTGGTTGCATGTTGGCTATTTCCAAGCATAACAAAGTAGTTGTGTTTGATGTTGCTAAAACAGGATGGTGAATACAAAAATAATATCCTTCAGTGAAAAAATTTAAATTTTGAAGGATTATAAGAGATGGTAAAGCCTTTCAGTGGTATCTCAAAAATATGTGATGCCAAAATCCTCAATATGTGCTTTAAAAGAGCTGGGAAATAAAATTGTGGAAAGCTTAAAATATACAAACAATGGAACTAAAAATCGACGATCTCTTTAAAAATGTGAATTTTAATTAAACTAAAACAATATAGCTTTTTTGTGGACTCAAAATTAAATAGCAAGAAATATTTATTGCATATACATACATTTTAGGCTTTTAACTTCAAGTTCACCCTTTTCAAATTAAATTTAGGTATTTTAAAATAAATTCAGAATTGTCCAAATTAAAACACCTTCAGTATTTTTCAAACCAAATTCGGCATTTTAAAGATCAAAATCAGGGGACAAATTGATGCATTCGATATCGAACGAAAACACACACAAAATTTTTGGAATTTGTATGGAAATTTCTTTCGACATCGAATGCCGTAATTGGCCCCCAGAATTTTATCTAAAACGGGCTGATTTGGGTTTTTAAAATGCCGAACTTGGTTTGAAAAATGCTGGGTTTGATTTGTAAAATACGAATTTTTTTGGAGAATTCAAAACGTCTTTTTTAAAAAACCTGAATTTGATTTGGAAAAGGCCAAATTTTAAGTTGAAAGCCTATAATTAGAGCAATAACGCATTTAAATTAAATTCATACATTTTTTATGGCTACATTTTACATTTCTTTATTAAACTTGCTATTCATTTCTTTTGTTTGTTCCAAATTTGTACAATTACTGTCAGATATTTTTCAAGAAGTCTTTCGTCCTAAAAATACCACACAATGTTGGTATATTTAAGTTATTTCTTAGTTTGTTCTTATTGATATTGATTTGAGAAAAAATTCTATCGCCGTTCGCTGTTGCTACTGGTATTGACAAAACTGTGTAAGCTAATAATCCAATTAATTATATTCTTTAAAGTTGAAGTGCGGCGATGCTCACCATTCGTCATCAATTTGTTGAATATTTTTCGAATCATATTTGGAAAGAATTTCGTAAATTGGGAAATACATTTATTATTGCTTTTCATAATATTAGTATTTTAAAGGGAAAACGGCGAAAGAAACAAAAGAAAAGCTCGATAAACATTACGGTGAGTCTGCTCCGTCAGATTACATGGTAAAATATTGGATTGCTGAATTTAAACATATCATATGAACGTGTGTTCAACATTTTGCATGAAGATTTGCATATGAAAAAGCTATCGGCAAGATGGGTGCCGCGTTTGCTCAGTGTCGAACAAAAACGAGTTCGACAGACCACTTCACAGCGGTGCTTGGACATGATAAAGCGTAGTCCTGTTGATTTGTGGCGTCGATTAATAACTTTTGATGAAACGTGGATCCACCACTACATACCTGAAACCAAAAAACAATCGAAACAATGGGTGGAAGCTGGTGGAAGTGCTCCGAAGAAGGCGAAGACAGTAAAATCGGCCGGCAAGGTTATGGCCACTGCATTTTGGGTTGCAGAAGGAATATTGCTCAACGATATCTTGAAAAAGGATACACAATCACAGCAATGTATAATCGTGCATTATTGGATCAATTGATTGATGCAATCAAGAAAAAACGATCATATTTAAAGAAGAAAAAAGTGCTCTTTTTTCAAGACAACGCACCGGTTCACACAGCATTAGATACGATGCTAAAATTACGTGAAATACACTTCGAATTGGTTGATCATCCACTTTATAGTCCAGATTTAATTCCTAGTGACTTTTTCCTATTTCCAAACTTGAAAAAATGTTTCGCAGGAAAAAGATTCATCTCAAACGAAGAAGTGATTACCGAAACTAACGCGTATTTTGAGGTGTTCCCAAAATCGTATTATTCAGATGGTATAAAAAATTTTGAATATCGTCTTACTTAGTGTATTGAGCTAAAAGAAGACTATGTTGAGAAATAAATGATTTTTCCTACTTAGGTAGCTTCAATATCAATCCGCCCACGTATTAGCATAAATTTTATTGAACTTTTCAAAACAAATATATTCATCTTTTACAATGGATTAAAACATTTTTAGGTACAGACGATGAATTTCATAATAAAGCAAATGAATTTGTATATAAAAATAAAATATCGTTGCAATTTAATGGATGGAAATAAACAGTGTTGCTGCGGTGGACTTCTTTTTACACTTTTAATGGCAACACTGCTAATAAGGATAAAATAATGTTTTGGTACTATTTAAATAGTTTTCGTACTTTTTCCACACATTTAGAAATACTGCGGACATATTGAACTCCTATCACTGTTTCCATGTTTCATATGTATAAATGAATTTTTTTTTTGTATATGTCAAAAACGCATGACACGATTTTAAGTATTCTGTAAGTACACAAACATTTACATTCACGGTTCATTTATATTACGATGAATTTACGATTTCTACGATCGGCTAAAGAGGCCTAAAATTATATTAAGTTACGTTCGAGAATGAAACTGAAAAATGTTCCTCTTAAAATCTATTGCGTTGCTTGTTGTCCTAATGTTTGCTGGGATAGCATTCTAGAGTCGTATAATGGATATAGAGAATTGCCAGTGCGATATTAGCATATGATATTTCATCGGTATTATTGTTTTGTTCATTTCAGATCGGGTGAAATTGAGAGGATTGTACATTGCTTCGCTGCTGATTATTTTGTGGAGTATTTGAAACGTTTTCATTTTCATGAGGTCATCGAGAAGAACCCTCTAAATTTGGCTAAAGTAGTACTCGTAGCTGATGTGTTGACGATTTCCGTAGGATTCGAGCTCAAAGACGACGTTTCGTTTTATACTATTATATGTAACGTGTAGCTTCGATCTGCTTTTTGCGTCACAGTTTGAAAATAATTCACTGGCATATGTTAATTTAGAAATGAAGTAAGTTTCCGACTCCTCCGGATCCCAAATGGAGTACAAAATTGTGTTATCCACAAGCTGTGGAGCATTGAAAAAGTTTTGCTACAGGTTGCTGAAATGTGGTCGGACCAGGTTAACATGTCATTGAATGTTATCCCCAAGTTCTTCACTTTTCGTACGACATCAATTTGTTGGTTGTTGATATATATGTAGATGTTGATATAGTCTTGGTGCTTCAAGTATGCGATACAATCTTTAATGAAGAAACATGCATTTCTTTTTAATGGAATCTTGTCTAAATGTTTCGGATTTATTTATTTTGTGCTTAGAATTTTTTTTTGTCGAAAATATATTTCTTGTTTACGATTGCAGAAAAAATTAAACACTTATCAGAGTCACGTGTTGTTAATCTTTGAACAAATGCTATAAATAAATCTATATGTAATCAGTTAATGACCATCGACACATCAGTCGATGTCAAACTATTGATCCGCTAAAAAGAATCTGTGCTAATTACATCATTTTATTTATTCCTTCTCCCCCGCAAATTATTTCATATATTTAAATATAATTATGTTGTAACTGTTTTACAACAGTCTGCAGGAAGTTTTTTTATATAGAATTTTGTGCATAAATACATGAATAAAGAAACTATAAAATGTCCATAAAGAACACACCACACTTCGTGTGACTTCCCTTTAAAAAAAATACAAAACTACTGCAACATATTTTTATTTCTTTTCTTGAACAACCACCAACTATTATAAATTTTATTGTTATCCCTTAAAGAAATAAATACAACAAAAATCTGATTTTTCTTTGTGTTAATTAAACAATTGGCCAGGAAATGACCCCAACTGTCAAAGTAATTAGCAGTAAAAATAAATGATATATTATCAGCTATAATTTACTACAACTTCAAGAAATGACAATGAAAGTCAAAACGAATGAGCGGAAATAAAATGCAACAAAGAACTAAATTTAATAAACCATTTCAATTATTAATTTTCCTAAACGCAGACGTCAGTCAAATAGCTCAAGAAATCCGTATTAAAATTAAAATGTTTTTTATTGAAATAAATATTGAAAAATAGAGTAGTCTGCTGTAATGATTATCACTGTTAAAATCTTTAACACGTTCTTAATGACCGCCCAAGTTTGACTTATTTTTTTTCAATAGATTTTTATATGAAATTGTAAAAGTGTCGATAACACACTTCGAAAAATCTAAACCAACAATGTTGCCAATTTCCAATAACAATAAAAATTCCATGTAAATAAAACATAAAAGTCTACTGCACGATCTTATTACAATGAAAATATCGAACTATTGATGAAAAGATATAAAATGTTTATAACACCATTTCCAATATTATTCTATTATTTCGTTTTGTAACGTTTGTGAATTTCAGATAAAAACCATAAATGTTCTTGCGCAAGTGAGATTATTTTCCAGTATCGAGCATTTAGAGTTTTCAATGTGTTCACAAAATTTTACTGTATTTTGAAGTAGTTTAGGTTGTCTTGCGTCTTGTATTTTTTAGTTAAATTAGTAATGGAAAGATTACAGATTTGAAGAAGCGTTGGAGTGATTCTATTAATATATGGATGGGGCCTCACACCATATATTTAACATTGAACATTTGGTAACAATTCATGTCTTAACTCCCCTAGATGTGTATATTAAATACCTATATGCCAATTAAGGTATTGAAGATTGCAACGTTCAACATTATGTAGAGGGGAAAGTCCTGAAAAGCAAACAGATTACATGATTTCTAGTTATATGAGGTTCGATTAACCTTCTCAATCAGAAAACAGATTCGGTATCGGTATATTCGAATAGAATACAGTCTTAAGCTGCTCTATGATACGGGTGAAAATTTATGCTTTAGCTGAAGCTGCCAAAGTAATTTGGGATATTATCTTAGAGTATACGTACTGCCACATATTTAATATTTTATCTTCGCTGAAACACATCGTGAAAATAGCTTTAGTTTGGATTGCAAGGCCATGGGTACATCTGTGGGAATGTGATGGATTATTAACGCCCAAGAACCGGCTTGGTCTGAAATATAGCACACTCGCAAATATCTATTTAAGTACAGGGGTTTTCAAGAAGCAGTTTGTTTTCTAAAACAAAATTAAAAAATATATTTAGATGAAGATGATTCAAATTTTTATTGTGTTACGAAGAGAAAAGTTTGGCAATTATGAATGAGAAATAATATCTGGCAAATGTCCACCACGACCACGCTGAAAGATGTCGATTTTTTCATTAAAGTTTTTAATCACTTTTTGGCAAAATGGCGGCTGTATTTCGTTAATTACATCACGGATTTTCAGTATTAAGGCTGCAATCGATTCGATTGGGTCCGTATAGAGTCTGCCCTTAACAAAGTCGAACAAAAAATAATCCACTTAACAGCTGATTTTTGTGAAATTATGCAATCGGGAAATTTGGTTTGCATGAAATTGATCGTTTCATTGGCTGCGCGACATGTGGTACCGTCCTTTTGAAACCACATGTCAGTGGTATCTACGTGATCAATAATAGGCCAAAATTGAGTTGGTAACATCTTGCGATAGCGTAATCCATTGACCGTTACCGCATTTCCAGCCTCATCTTCGGAAAAAACGGACCAATCACGCCTCCAGATCACATAACGCACCATACAGTGTCACGTTGGGCTTCTCAATAATAGCTCTTGGATTTTCAGAAGCCGAAATGCAGAAATTTTGCTTGTTCACGTACCCTGACAAATGAAAATGAGCTTCGTGAAAAAAATGATTTTGAATGAATTGAGCGAATCTACGGCGATGTGAATGGTCGGTCGGCTTCAATTCCTGCAGCAGTTAAACCTTGTAAGGCTTCCAAACCAAATCCTTACGCAAAATTCTCCATGTGGTTATTTTTGGATAACCCTAACTGTTGAGAACGTCGAGGAATTGACAAATTTGGATCCTCTTCAATACTGTGGCTCACGGCTGCGATGTTTTCAGTTGAATGACCAGGTCGAATACGCGTTGGTGTTGGCAAATTTTGTATAGAGTCTGTCGACTCAAATTTAACGACCAAATTCTTAATAGCGGTCTCAGAAGGACGATTATGCTGTCCGAAAATATGACGAATTTTACGAAATGTAACTTTGACAGGACCACCATTTTCATAGTGGATTTTTTACTATTTTAATGCGATTTTCGATCAAAATTGAATTGATTGTAACAATTGCCAATGCATCTACTACGAATACGTCAAAAAAATTAATTTCAAAACTATCATGTTGTTTGTGTTGCCACAATCGAAAAACAAAGATCTTGTTTAAAAACCCCTTAATTAGCGCTAAAGAAGCTGGCACACATATGTTCTTTGCCAATATGGCCCTCATTATGGGAAGATAAAGCAACCTATTCCTCCGAATAGTAATTTTAATTTCTAGTTGGCATTACAACGAGGCATTTGCGATCGCGGACGCAAATGTTTAGGTATTTCCTGTAATAGATACTGTAGAGCCCGTTTGTACTAAGAAAGGGCTGGTTAGGGTCCCTGTAATCGTAAAATTGCGAAAGAAGATATATATACAAACGTTTTTCTTAGATGCTGAACTGGCTCTAAAATGGGCAATTGAGTAATTTTTCATACAAAGTTTTTGGTGATTTTCCGGAACCAGAAATTCAGAAATGAAGTTTCTAATGAGTCATAAATTGTTTGAATTTCAGCGAGACGCTTTTTCTCGATTGGGAAATTGAAAATTTCATTGAAATATGGACCATTGAAATGTCAGCAATAAATAAAACATATAGAAAAGGTATACAAGGCAATACAAGCCACACCAGTCATGACACGTACCTCCGTTGTCGCTTAGTGCGATATGCTCCATAAGTATTAATGCAAATAATATTTTGTCGAGCTGCATCGCGACGTCCCGACCAGGGCAGTCTTACCTTAATAAATATACAAATTTTCCGTGTGATGTGGGTGCAGTTTTAGTGCAATATACGAAAAAAATTTCGAGTATGCTTATGCTACTTTTTCAAATTAAAATAAAGAAAAGTTAGAATCGACAAGGTAAGCAATTCGTTCTTCTTTTGTTTATTTACTCAAAACTCCGCCATTTATAAACATATTTGCGAAATTCTTGCTCAACTTTGGATGAATTATTTCCAGATTCCGTTCCGTTGTCTTAATTTTTTTATTTCGGATTGAATATATTTCTGTCTGTTGGTTGGTTTTGTATGAATTATTTCTAAATATAGTTTGAGGTACTTGAAAGTAGAGACTTAGAAAAATAATGTTTCTCCAAAATTCGTATTTGATTTTGCTAAAAGCAATATTAGCACAAAAGCTTTCCTCAATTTCATTTAGTTGTTATTGTGAACAAATTAAGTTCCATGCAACTTATTTAATCGATGGCAATGGTTTAATGGTTTTAAAATAAACAAGTATTGTCATGTCTTGCTCAGCCGCCTTGTGTGACATATTTAAGTGGTCTCTTTAAAATAGTTTCTTGTTGAAATATCAACGTACTTGAATAGCAGGGATGGGAAAATTCAACACGCTTTCGGTACTTTCGATGTAAGAAATGCCACAGTTGAAGAACTTATGGACTTAGTCACTTCTTTCCTATTAGCCACAAGGTAAAATGTATCTTAAAGAGTTACATAAACAATCAGATAAATCAAAGTTTTGATAATATAAAAGTCAATCGAAATATTAGTAATTAATTCTCTACGCCCAAAATCTAAAAATCGGATCTCGGAATCGGAATGGTCATTGTTTAATGAAGACAAATAATGTAAATAAATAAATGGCAAGAGAGGTTCATTAATATCATTACAAAGAACATTAGAAATAGAAATACCTTTTACCGGTTCATGGTCGGGTTGAAGTAGATTTTTCGAATACCTATATTACGAGTATTTTGCTGACAAACGTTGTAAGTCGATTTGTCAGATATAGTTTTGAGAAGTTTGCTATTGCAAATCAACAAACAGTGATAGCATTATATCCCATCAGTTGTTAGATTTTCCATTGTCGATTAAAGCTTTGATATATATGGTTATACACATGTACTCGTGTTACGAGATAAATTAATTCCAATTAAGTAGAAATAATTAAGTGGGCTTAAGTTTAAAATGTGCATTTATTTATGTATCTCTATTATTATCATTATATTGTTTTTAATTTAACATTCCGAAGAAGGGAAATCTTAAGAACCCAAATAAAAGGCGTGGTATTACGATGCTTTGTATAGTCAACAAGGTCATTGCCCAAATAATCACCAAACGAATCTCCGCTAGGTTATCGCCAGCACTGAAACAGGAACGGGCGAGATTGAGACCCCACAAATTCTATATCGACCATATAAACAGTCTCCGTGTTATCGTTGAGCAATCTGTTGAATGGCATTTACCACTCTATATGTGCTTTATCGAGTTTGAAAAATCCTTCGACAAATTAAATCACAGCATGACTTGGAGCGAATCACGATGCAAAAACGACGCGCTTAAACTTATTTCACTTATTAGGTGCCTTTACCAGAATGTCAGCTGCCGAATTGAACATGGTAAAGCGTTAAGCCGGACAGTAAAAGTTGAAATCGATGCGCGCCAAGGTTGTGTCTTATCATCACTTCTATTCAAAATAGTCATAGACACGGAAAGGGAATTGCACAAGTTATTGCTTAAGCAATTATTTATTGCCTATTAATCTCCTGTCATTTCTCTTTTCTGTAGTCAGTGCATTTCCGAATTTGAGTTTAGAAAACTAAATACTGCATATTTATAACAAAAGAAACGTAATAGAGTGGAAAACCGAGAACTTACAGTTCTGATGGGACTACCGAAGTATATAAAATTTAATTTCATTTCATTCATTTCAATCTAGCCGTATGGCCATAATCGATTACAGAGTTTCTACTAATATTTAATAGTTACTAAAAAATAATTAATCATGTGTATGATTATAATAATAAAAGATTACATAATTCAGTAACAATATACATATAAATATTTAATAAAATTTATCATTCAAATTGTACCACGATGTTTGAGGGCCTAGCAGCCTCTCACTTTGAAAATTTTCAATTTGTAAAGAGGCAATTTTACGTTTTCTCTACCTAGAAGCAATGGAACTGTCAAAACTCTGCCGACGTTTTTTCTTGTTCTCAGCAATGAAATTGCTACGTGAAGACCCAGTGGTAGGAATATGAAACATTGCTAATATCGGTGACATAAGGTTGAAAATCTCTAAAATTGTCCTGAATGGCTTAAAATTATAAAATTCAGTCAAATTAGAGCACAATTCAATAAAACTAAAAATGGCGACAATTTTGAAACATAATTCTAAGATCAATTAAAACTTCTAAAAAAGCGAAAATTAAAGAAATCTAATTTCGGTACTAATTGAAATTCGTAAAAAAACTGCAATACTACGGAAAAGTTAAAAATTCCTTGAAATTCCCTAAAACTTAATTTCAAAAAAAGCTCTGCAATCGATCAAAATCTAGTTTTGTTAAACATAAATTTTTCAAGGATTGTTCCCAAAATATTCCATAATTTGTATGTAAGACTACACACAGCTCTCTGACATATTTTCTTCTTGTACAGGGTGGCACAAAAGTAACGGTATGGTGTAAATGTTTTACAAAATTTTTGATTTAAAATTTAGTATTTTCTTTTGTTAAGATTTGTAGGAGGAAGAATTGAGAAATTTAAATTCAACAGTATAGAAATTTTGAACGGAACAGTGCCAAAGTTGTGCAGAATGTCCTCTAGTTGATATCTCCTGGTTGATGTTTCAGGATTTTCTTCCCCAGTACCGCGTGCACGTTGAATGTTTACGGCGGCGCCCGCCGTACATAGCGTTCGGATTCTAAGGTATTTCCCTACCGAACGATGAAGACAAAAATGGCAACCTGCCAATAAGGATCCAGTCCACATATTAAAACATTAATAAAATACACGCTGTGTCAGAAAAATAAAATAAAAATAAAATTCAATGGTTTTGCTTCATTTCCCAAGTCTTCTTTGCAGAAATCTTAATCAAAAGAAAACAACTAATTTTAAATAAATAAGTTTTAAACCATTTGCATATAACGTCAATTTGCGTACACTTATAAATAAACAATTTATTTATAGTGTGTAAAAAAATTGCTATTTAAATCCAAATTCAGCGCCAATTTTAAATCTTCAGTATCCAAGCCTGTGTCAATATTTCAATATCTCTTTATGTCAGGGTATTCAATTAATTAACAGTTAATCGTTTATCTAGTTTTTTCATTTATTAACTGCTCGATTTATTAAAAATATTCTATTTTTGCTTTCCGAGTAAATAGATTAGACTCTTTCGATTAAACGAAATTTGATTTTTTTGATTACTTGCAGGAGTCTTTTAAGTAATAATAAAATTGATAAAAACCAATTTTGAAGATGTTTTTTTTTGAAGTGCAAATTTTAGTTCATCTGTTATCCGAATATATGAAAATTAACCGTTTAAATTTCAACCTCGGTTTTATAGTCGCCGGATTTAAATAGAAACCCAATAAATGGAGTACCCTAGTCTACATGTTTGGATCTGTATAAGTATACTTATATACATATGTAATATATGTTGATAAGTGTTTGCATAGCATATGTAAGTATGTATGTTTAAAAACAACATGTTGCATTTGCTGTGAATAGACGTATAATATCTTGTCACGTCAATTCACAACTTTGTTTTTGTATTTATTTTGTTTCCCGCTTTGTTGTTGTTAACACTCTCAATATTTTTTTCCTGCTGTCGACAGTTGTCGTTTCGGTTGTCTCAGTGAAGATAAAAAAGTTTAAGTTATTGACAAATTTTGTTGGAAAAACAATTGAAATGTTTGCAAGAAGACATTGAACATTTTGTGGAAGTGGAAAAACTCAGTATTTATGTACAAATGACATTGAGTGGTACATTGTTGGAAGTAGTTAGCATATATTATGTTTATATTCTTAGGCAATGAAGCATTTTGGAAGTCCTTCCGGTAAACTGAAGATAAACTAAAACAATTTTGAAGTTGATGGTAAACTTACTCTTACGACGCTGAATGATAGAAAATGGTTGGCAGATTCTGAACTAAGCTAATATCTCAACTTGCTTGAAATAGCAATTTGCAAAAGTATTCTCAAGATTGTTTGTAGATTTTAAGTGTGCTAAAAAATTAATATGCAGCATTTAATTAGTAGGCCTATTTTAATTTAATATGTTCATACATACATATCGAATCAAGATTTTCAAGTTAATGATCAAAAACTCTTCCTAAAAACCTTCTTTATCTTTCTTTAAAAAAAATATCAGAATCCTATCTCAATCTTAACTGAAGTTAAACAGTAAGTGTCGAATCCACTCAGACCATAAGGCTAATAATACCTTCAAGACTTTAATGAGCTTTTTGTCAATTTTTGCCATCAATCTATTATTCGGCACCTTTGGGTAAAAATACAATGGTTGAGAAATATTTTACTGTTTTTTTAAAATTCAAAGAAATAATTTATGCTGTCGTCAAACACTTCTAGCTAGAAGGCAAAACTTCTAAGGGTATCAAAAACGAAACGTCTATACGAGTGCTTATGACTGTCTGCGATTCCGTAAATTTATCAGAATATAAAAACTGCGATTTCATAAAAACAATGGTCGGCGCACACTTGTGCAATTTAAATGTCACAAAAAATTGAAGTTAAGGCTAGAATTGTTCGCCGCAACCAACTTATTTGCAAAGATTTCTCTTGCATAGACTTTTTTCTGTTTAAAAATTTAAAGAATGAGGAAGGCCATTTTTTCAATAGAAACCTTTTTTAAAAACCTTCCGAAATTTTAGTTTGTGGAGCTGCTAAATAAATCAAAAAGCTGCTTTGAAGTGTATTAAGTTATAAGGAGACTGTGTATGTTGAACAAATAATTTACTAAAAACATTTATTTTTCTGAGCTCTTGCAAAGACTGATTGACTTTCGTCTGTAATATCAGAGTCAAAACAATATTAGAATCTTTTATATAAATAGGCAAATACAAATTTTTAGATCCCTTTTCTCCTTTGTTTGCCAACCCATTGTCTTCATTCTTTTACCAAATGGCAAACATTATTGAGCTTTAGCGACCCGACCATATATTAAATCGGTTGAGTATTAAAGGAATAAAAGGCTCCTAAAGTTGACACCACTACAAATTTAAAAAATACACGCGTACATTCACTTATGTAAGTATTGATTCAAGTAAAGATACATATAAGCAAAGCCAGGAGAGCAATAAGACTTTTTTCATTCAAATGTGCGAAGTTAAAAAAGAAAAAGAGATCAGAATTGAAAGAGATGAGAATTAAATATGGATGTACATGTTCATTACGTATGGATGTGTTAGCTTCAAGCAAAATCTTGACAAAATAAATGTGCCTGTTTGTATGCAATTTTATTTTGTTTATTTTTTTAAATGGGGAGTGGAATGAGCTTATTTCTCTTTAAATGTAAAATAGGTGTACGTATAATTTGGCGGTCGAGTTCCAACCACTAGGCGTACTCTAGTTATATTAAATTCTTTTATTTTTAACTTATGTTTAAGATGCATGAAAACTCTCAATTTTTGTTCTGTCGAACGTGTCAATGCGAGCAGTCAATTTTCCATATTGCATATTTTTATAATTTTTATTACAGTGCGCAAGACACCAAGCAGCTCTCTGTCCAAATTATTTTAATTGTTTTGGGACCCTCTTTTATTTTAACTTTATTTAAATGCTGTTATATCGCTCATTGCAGTGTGTGATCCTCAGTGGATAACGTAAAGCCTGCATATTTCCCGTTCAATCCAACCTTACAAAATCTACGGCAACTAAAAGTGATGGAAACAAAACCGACACATGAATACTGTTGAGTATGGTGTAGAGAACTTCAAAACTGGCGTGTCCTTTCTACTAGTGTAATTAACTGTTCGTCCTGTTATTTTATGAACAATAATAATCAAAGACGTAATTGTAGAATTTTCCCATGTCAGCCCTCGAACTCGAGCCAGATTATTAACTTTCAATATTTAATAATTTGTCCAAAATTAATCATACATTTTATAAAAACGTAAATACCAAAATAAAACTAGAATTCTTTGGAGCGTGCTATTTTGATATGAAAACAAATAGAATATTTTAAAATTTGTAATTGATTTAATTACAACATGTTTGACATCATATCTTCTACATTAGAATATTTTAAAACTTGTCGTCTCTGTTCATAGAAGTTATCTCTCTGCAAGTATAGAAGTTATTTTGCTTTAAACTTTATTCAATCCCTTCAATTAACTTTGAAATTATTTAGTTACATGTTGTTGTGTTTTTTTTTCATAAAAGTTCTTTGTTGGCTTTTGTGTTCTGGATTCTTTGTTTTTTTGTTGCTGCTATTTTTTTGTCGGGCACAATGTCAGCAATTGCTGTTGACACAGAGTGTGTTCTTTTTCTGGCTGCTGCTGATGTGGCCGTTGTTCTTGCCATCACAATGTCTTTCAGTTGTTACTCAACACTTTTGTTGCAACAGCATTCAATTCCGAAACCACCAGCAACACCAGACAACGTTGTAAGTGGCAACTATAACATACCGAGTCAACACTACCAATCACCTTAATTAAACATTAACTGCAACAACAACAACAACAGCAGCCATTGCAAAATAATCTTTGAAAAAATTTTTATTGCATTGTGAGGCCTAGTATTGCAGCAGTAATTGCGGGAAGGAACTGTTGCTTTAGATTATTGGTCTTTTAAAATGGTCTCAAAACTATTGGCTTAGACCACCATGTCATTGATTTCCGTTAAAACCAAAATAAACTGCTGAACAACAACAAGAATGAAATCCACAGACGCAACAGCTTAAAAATCTTTTGCAGTTTGATCTCTGTTGATTTTTATTTTTTATCTCTTTTGATTTTTTATTTTTATTATATTTTTTTTTAAAAATCCACACTATAATTGATGTAGTAAAGTGCCAGTTTGAAAAAAATATATAAAGTCTCATCAAATTTTATAGACTTCAATTGTGGAGTACAGAAGTAAAAAAAAAAAGAGGACCAGTAAATTAAGTGAAGCAAATATTAGTATGTTTGAAAATTAAAACATCGGTGAACGGGGTTATTTTTTATTAAAATAGTATATATAAGTCATCTTTTTCGGTCTGTTGCCAATTAAATACATGATGATGGGAGTGAAGCGGCTTCCAAAAAACAACGTTGTTTCTGTTCTGTCCTGTAAGTTGAAATTAATTGATGTTAATTTATCCTTTGTGCCTTTGGAATATTGTCTCATGTCCAATTCTTTCTTAGCCAAAAACCACTAACAACCACATTAAATGAATACATTTTAGTTTTTTTTATTTACTTAGCTGTTTATTGAAATCTTCCGTCAGCTGAAGTGGATCTTATCCGCTCACCATGGAAAAAAATCCCTGAATTTAAGAAGTAAACAAATTTTTTAAGATTGCTTCTTCTCATTTTGATTCTTTTGACTGAAACACTACTAGTGAATATGGTCATTAATAGTTTAATTTAGAACAAAAAAAATATAATTAGTTTTTTACAAAGTTTAATCGCGATTTTGGATAAAGAAAATATATAAATATCTGATTTTTTGGCATTTCGTGTTCTGCGTATTAACAAAAATTTTGTGGGGATTCGGATAAGCTTTTTACCAACAGCGCCCTCAAGGTAATGTTCTTAATGCCCCTCGGCTGAATAAAAGCTTCTTGCCCTTTGTTAAAAAAACCCCAGCATATCTAAGAAGGAACGTCACTGGAAAGCTGGTATTTCTAATGTTGTGAATTTTCTTTTTACTAAAATGTTTTTTTAGAGAACATACGACTTAAAGTTCCTTCAAAAGTCAATAGAGCATTCGTGAAGGATATATAAAAGGATATTAAAACTACTAAACATGCGAAAACCGCAGTTACAAAGATTTAGAAATTTATTTTATTAATATGAAATTATTTATTAGAAAAGAACCTTTTGACATCTAACAATTAAAAAAACTTTTTTTGAATCTAGAAATCATTACAAATGTTTTCGAAATCAGTTAAAAAAAAACTAATATCACACGTTCAGACTGTTTTAGTTTTGAACCCCATAGTGTTACTCTAGAGAGGCTTAGAAACCTTTACTCAACTGAAAATTTTAACTACAAGAGTCCTCCGCTAAGCTTTTCCTAAATATACCAACCCGTTCAGCCGATAGTAAGTTATCGAATTAGCTCTAAGCTATTGTAATTCTACTCCACTGTGCATTATCTTAATTCAAGCTCTTTGCATGGAGTTTCATATGATCAGCTAACCTTCACGAACAAAATTGACTTATCATATTTTAACTGAATTTTGCCTATTCTGCCAATAAAATATTCTCATAAGACGTTGAATTTTGTGCCATTTTTTGCACATTTAACTATTAATTTTCGTTAATCAATATATTTAAATAATATTTTTTCATTATTTCTTTTGATTGCACCAAATTTTTAAATAAATTTTATCGATTTGATCATTGTGTACTCACATAAGTTTTATTTCACAGATTTCATAATTCTCAGACAGATATGTATTTGTTTTTATAGTTTTATAATATATATTTTTTTAAAGCTTTGCTTGAGTTTGCCTCAAGATAACGTCTCAATTGATATGATTAATTATTATTGAAGAGGCGTTTGTAATTTAAAATTTTATTTCTATATTTGCAATTACTTAGCATTTTAGTAAAGTTTGTATGCATAAATATTTTTAAAATTTGATTCAAATTATTAACTCAGACACAAACACACACACACTCACTCTCTTACATATGGATGTAGACTTTAGCAATTTAAATTTGCAAACAGTATTAAAACTTCAGAGGAAAAAAATGTTATTAGATTCCATTAAATTGGCCTGGTTACAAAAATCTTAAACGTATATTGAAACTCCGCTAGACTACTTTATTTATGACATGTCGAAAAATTTTTAAGAATTTTTATAAACATAAAAGCGTTTGACTTGTGTTTTTGTTTTTTTTTTTTGCCGATTAGAAATTGTGGTCATGAAAGCACTCTGTGGAGAGGTTACATATATGTGCTGTACGGCTAAAAAGAAGTCCTCGCTGTAATACGTTGTCCTAACCTTTGACTAAAGGACTAAAAATTCATGGGCTTTCAATCAAAGAGCGTCTAGTGTGGAAAATGTGTGGTTACCAAGGACAAGTACAGTGGTTTCATTACAATTGCAGTAGCGATAAAACAGCACAATGAATACCACATTGCATAATTTTTATTTATGTATTTATAATTTTTTTTATAATCATCCTTTATTAATAGCATTTTTAAATATAAATGATGTACACATACATTTGAGCTATTATCGATTCCCGGGCGGACACCCTGTAGAACTACAAGCATGTCCCTCCTTAGCGTTTTAGAGTCTGAAGCGTGACTCATTTGAGGTCAGTTTTCTTCCCTCTAGGAGAATGATCGCTCTATCGGTCGTTCCCTATAACCTGTAAGGTCAATACTTGTGGATTTTGTGTGAATTATTTCACATGGCGATTCTATTAAGAGTAAAAAATATGGACTGTAATACTCATTAATAGAAATCGTTTTAAGTCCCGTTTCCTCTTCAGAGAGAAATGAACCACTATAAATTAGATAAATTGTAATATAATTTTGGTAAATAAAATGACTTTTATTTGACCAATTTTTGCTAGTTTATACATTCTTAACTAGCTACATTTATTTTTTTGTTAAATATTTGCCTTATGTTTATTATGGGAGTTTTTTTTTTCTAAATTGGTCATACCAATTGCTCCAATCTTCCCACTAACTCATAAAAGTCTGATAATGTGCAGCGATTTGATCCCAACGATTTTATTTCTGGTAATCGATTATTGAAAATTATAAAATAAATCGTGCTTCGAAAAAGATTTACTTACACCAACAGAAGTCAAAAAAGTAAATCAAGTATTGAATTGATAAGCTTGATTGAATTCATTTCTGCTAACTAGAAGAATAATGGACAATTCTATTAAATGTTTAGCATTAATCTCTAATAGCGCACCCATTTTTTTTTTAAAAATTGACAAAATCTGTTTTTATTTTTACAGCAATTTTTTTCCTACATTTTGGTAAACAAATCTAATCTTATGCAAGAAAAACGAACACATCTCATCTTCTACCTGAACGAAATCATTTATCAAAAGCCTCCTAAACTTTTGACCACAAAAGACAACGAGCCAAATAAAAAGACGTTAAATGAACCATGACAAATAAATAAACAAAGAAAAAAATACGTTCAAAAGAAAACTACAAAATTGCAGTTCCAGTAAAAGATTTGATTACAATAGATTTGTGCAATTAAGATGGTTTTTGTAAGACCATCGACGTGGAGGTCTTGTGATCTTTTGTCTCGAAAAAAACAAAAAAAAAATAAAAAATCTCAATGTATATGCAACGTGTTTCTGTCTCTATAAGGAAAAAAGTGATGACAGAAGAAAATAAACGAATTAAAAGAAAACGAAACTTGACTTAAAATATGTATGCTTTTTTTCATTTTTCCATATGTTCAGAAAAAAGTTTTCAAGACAGACTTACAAAACAACAATGAATGACAAACAAATGGCAAACGATTTTCAAAAATGCCTACCAGCGAGACACTTTACAGACAACCAAAAACCGAGAAAAGACAAACAGACGGACCAGCAGACAATGAGACAAACTGCAGCAAATAAAGTAAATTGCAATGCAAATAAAATTGGTTACATTTCGGTTGACGGTTTTCTGCCTGTTGGTGCTGCCGCCGCCGCTGTTGCAGCTTCTAAAGCTGATGTCGTCTCATCCTCATCCAGTCTCCAGTGCAATTAATACCATTTCAACAAGGGGAAGTGATTGCAATTAATCTTCATTAGAGTAGTTTAGTAGTGAAGATTTTCTATACTACGTAACTCTGTCTCTACTTAAATTTTTATATGCAAACTCTTACATCAGGAATTTTTTCTTTTTTTTTCATTTGATAAATCAGCAAATAGTAGTTTTGTCATGATGTTTAAGAAAACAAATTTTTTTGATTGTACAAATTCAAATTGAATAATGATAAATAGCTGATATTTAGCAGCCGAAAATAAAGGAACGGTATTATATAAAATAAAGTTGGGTATTAAAATTAAAACATCTGGTTTTAAATGCATTCAAGAGGTATTCTAGAAGTTGTACGCACATATTTCATATTAAAGATGAATGGAACTGGGTCATGGGAGTTTTATTTATATAATTCATACCGGCTACATCCCGGTATGCTTTGCTCAGCATCATCGTAAGGATTAAAAATGAATAAATGTGTCACATTACTCAGCAAAAACTTTTTTTCTCTAAAGATCAATTTGTAGAAGCCGGTAATTGTTCGATTGTCATCAAGTTTTAGTGGAACCACTTCGATTAATTTTTAAAAATTTATAGCTATTGCACCGTGCGACATATTAAACAAAGTTTTGAAGGGTATTCTGATGCTCTCAAACGGTGAGCTTGATGTTCCCTTAATGTTCCGTATTTAATGTTTCATATTTTTAATTCTAAGTTCACAATATTGGAGCCGCGGCAAATAATACAACCAGTAATATTTTATACAATTTTTATATCCGTTTATAAGCGAAAAGGAATGATAAAGAATATATTTTCAAAATCTAGTCCTTATAATAAGTTCGTGCATGAAAAATATTCTACGCCTTGAAACTTTCGCAAATTTCAGCAGATTAAAATGTTTGACAATTTTAAACTTTTCTAGAAAATATATTTCATATGCGAAAAGTGTTAAACATTTAAGCCATTTCTGGCTGCAAAGTTGACGACACATAAATATCATAAATGCCAATTTTCTCAAGTCCCATAAAGTTTTCAATTGATATAGGACCTGTTTCTATAAATTCAGAAGAAAATTTCATTCAAACTCACATATACGAGTACATATTGATAAGAAACATTTGAGTTTTTTATTTTTTTTTAAACATAAATGATTGAATGAAATTTCTTTCGTATTTAGAAAAACAGCTCCAAAAGTATTCTAATTTTTTTAAATATTATTAGTTTTTTTTCCAATTTTCAGGTGAATGCGAGATGATAATTTTGCAACTAAAACGCCCTATTCTCATTATTTTATCACTTACAAACATTTTCCAATTTTAATTATTTTTTCACTATTGTAAAATGCATTATATTTTTCTTCTTTTTATAATTTAAAATTATTTTTCATGATTTTATTGACAATTGTTAGGAGAAACTCATAATTCATTTTTGCATTTTTGCAATAGAGTGAAATCAATCCAGCCACAGTGGGTCTTATTGAATCTTATTTATTCAAAAACAATTTAATTTCAAAAAATGGCAATGTCAGTTTGTTTCCAAGGATTTCATATCTCACATTTCCTGCGGGCTCTACAACTGATAAATCAGCAACAATTGACGCCTCAAAAGCCAAGATTGTTCATGTTATTTGTGACGTGCGGTAAGAACTGCTCAAAAAAATTGTAATGCAATGTATTAAACTGCAGATCTGGCTTGTAATCCCAGAACTAATAACTCACATATTAACTTCTTTATACATAGTCTGGCGGCAATCAAGGCGATATCCGCTAAATATCCTTACTCTTCAATTGTTCAAAGGTGCAAGGACACACTATGTACCAACAGAAGAGTATATATCTACTGGGTTCGTGGACACCACCGCATAGAAGTTAAAGGAGAGGCGGACAAATTAGCGAAAAAGGGAGTTCAATTACCGTATAACAGGGTGATAGACATTCCAATTCAAATTTGTAATATTCAGAGAGATACAGACTCTACCATACAGACGAAATCTGTGGTGGTTTGGCGAAACACCGAAACGTGCAAGGTATCCAAGATTATGTAAAGATTAGGTGTTTTTTATATGTTCGAATAAAATTTCATGATATTTTTTTTTGTTCGAATCAAAGAATAATATTAAAATTTTGTTCGAATAATTCGAACGAAAAATAGAATAAAAAATTTACGGTTAAAACAGCATTAAAGAGCATATCAAGTTTGTTTGTTCTTTTCTTGGATTTTTCTAAATAGTTCAGATCATTATCAATACTGTTAATTAATTTCTTACTTTATTTGCAGACTTTTTTAGATCAGTTAATAAAACTTTATTAGTTACCTCAGAAACGACTTCTTATTCTGCATCGTAGTTGAGGTCATTCGCAATACATATTTTTATCATTAAATAATCGTGAAAACAAACCATTTGCGTACTTCTTTGTTTAGCTTCTTGTAGCATATTGTAAAAAGTTAGTATTGGATGGGAAATTCGTAGAATTCAGGATATATAATGATTTTATATGTCGTTAATTAATTATTCGAATAAAGTTCTTCGAATACTTCTTTATTCTAAATTGAAAAATGTTTGTTGGTTCGAATAAAATTGAAAAAAATTGTTCGAATTATTCGAATAATGTTTGTTTGAACGACAACCCTAGTAAAGATCCTGTGATCTAAAATCGTCTAAACTTCTACTACCGCAATCGAGAAAACACTGTTGGGTTCTGGTAGGTTTTACAACGGGTGACTGTTGGACGGCAGTATACGCGAAAAGGACGGGGCAACTGACTAGTGACAACTGCAGATTTTGTGGATACCAGGGGAAAAAGAGACGGTGGAGCACATACTCTGCTACTGCCCGGCACTCATACACTCCAGAGCGAACTGTCTGCGTGATTATTACTACTCGTAACAAGGAAATCTCTGGAATTGTTGGACTAATGAGACTCCTAGCAGTCGCCAAGAGAGTGTGGAGTACTCTTGGTATCATTACATCAAAATAACTTTTTCTTTTACGGGTTATCGTATATCATGGTAACGCTAAGGACCAACACAGTCTATGCGTGGTCTTTTAACCTAACAAATTAAACTTTGGAATATAAAAAATTAACCCTTTTGTGCTATTTTTTAAAGTTTAAAGTTCCATCGGTGTTAGAAAAACAACCTTTACATAAGTGGGTTATACTATAAACGTCATTACTAAAAAGTTTCTAAAAGCATTTTAGGCATTTTAAAAACGTTTCTTCTTTTACTAAAATGGCTTTTCTATATAAATTACAATAAAAGTTTGAAATGCTTTTCCGAGCGAAATCTTAGAAAATTAATATAAAAGTTAAGAATTCTCGATTCAAATAATAATAGATTTTGTGCTTGTCCTTGGCTAAAAAAACACATATTAATAATATTTTTTATTAATTTTTAATAAGCACCCTTAATAAATTTAAATTCTTTTAAGAAGGACAAAAGATAAGAAAACTGAAACATAAGTACGCAGTTTCATCATGTTTTCTCTCTAAATTAATGTATACAGTGATTATAACACACCCAATTAAATAATTGTTCAATTCACAAGCTCGTATTAACGTCGAATGTGTTGGGTAATCGTCTAATTATACAGTATTGTATTTTTGTTGTTGGTAATTTTCATACAAAAGCGCGTTATAATTATACGTTTGAATTTTATATGTTTTATAAATGCTTGTATTGAGGCCAGGTATGGAAAAATTCTATTTGTTAGATTAATTTGTAAAAATCATTTAAATAAGTATGTGATAAGTAAACACAGGAAATACATTCTTCTTAATGGTAAATATATACTTGATTCATTTCAATTTAATTTGCAAACCATTTTAATCGAAATTGTTTGTCGCAAAAAAGTTATTAACTATTTCGCGTAAAATTAAAATTCCCATATCTGGTTTAATTTTATGGTATCAACTGAATTGATAACAGAAAAAAATTATATAAAGATGAACTTACTTGAATCAATCAATAACACATTGAAATTATATTAATGGCATAATGCATTAATTAATTTATTTTTTCAGTTTCACTTTTCATGTTTTTTTTATTTTTAAAAAAAATTTTTTTGTTCGGCATAAATTATTTGCTCACAAATATCGTCTTTTTTTAAACGATAAGCCATACGACTGAGCTTGTGAATTGAACAAATTTGTTTACGATATGAAAATTATATGCCACTCTAATTTAAGGAACTTTCTATTTTTTCTACAGAATCAAAGTAAAAGAAATCTACTATTAAAAAAAATTCTTATGAAATTTTCCATTTTAGATCCGTAAGCATTTCTATGTCAGCGTGTGTGTTAAGTTATCCAATATTTTTCCACATAAATTTTTCTAATATGATATTTACTTGTTTATTTGTTTGTTTATATCAAGGATGTTAAAAAAATTCCTTTATAGTCTTGTGTAATATTCCATGTTAAACTCAATAAATAAATAGTAAATTTTATAATCAATATACAGCAATTGTCACCATAAATTCTTAAAGCTGTTGTTGTGCCAAATAATAGTAACACTGTGCCATGAAAATATTGACCATTAAAATTTATAAATACTGGATTAATGGTTTTTAAATAAAAATTGCAGTTTCATAGATATTAGATTTTACGCCTAAACAAATACAAATCCATTTAATAAAAGTGTCTCCTTAAATTATTTTTAATGGCAAATGCATATTTTAAAAAGAATAAGTTTGTCAAAAAATAACGAAAACTATTTCTTTTGAACGATTTATAGGTTTTGATATAAAGTCTATGTAAATTAAAAAGAAAACCAAGAATTTGATACGGCTTTTGGGCACAATGGGCAAACTGGATGTATAGTGTGACTACTAGGCCACTGAGGCAGTTCAGTCAGTCAGTCATTCACTAATAAAATAGAAATAGCAAATGACGCAATTTTTTTTGATAAAAAACATAAAACACATTTTTACTAATAGCACAAATATGCACAGCGTAACATAAAACAATAGCACATTGTGGAAAAAGAAGTATGTTGTTGTGTTATTTATACAATTTTCAAAAAATATTAACACTAACAAGGTCGAGTTTTCCGGTTTGAGTTACTAGAAAACCCAAGTATTACGTCGCACTCGTCTTTGCCCCATAGACAATATTAAAAAAAATTCCATTATACCTAAAATAAAAATGTCAGAGAAATTCAGTATTTTATTTCTTTTTTAAGCAATAGAGAGAGAGAGCTAAAGTAAAAAAACTAAACTACAAATGTTAAGCAGCAAAATGAATTTTAACTGATTTACATAAAAAATTTATATATAAAAATTAATTAACACGCTTTTGTTAGCCTCAATTGTAACAAACCAACAAGCAAATAGTGTTGTAAAAGCACTGAGTATTTCAGTACAAAATACTCAATATCATATTTATACGAGTATATACTAGTGTATCCAGCGGTTAAATACTATTACTAGTTTTTGAAATATTTTGTTTTTAATAAATCTCATTCAATTGCTTTTTAATTTCGTACAGTTAAAGACAGGGATAAATCACGGCATTCGATATCAAGTAAAATCTCATACACATTTTTTTGAATTTCTATAGAAATTTTGCTCGATATCGAGTGCCGCGATTTGCCCCCAGGACGTCAATTCGTTTGAGCATCTTGATTATTTTTGGTTTGAAATCAAATTTTAGCGACTTTCTACAAAGTTATGCCTTATTTATTTAGGCATGTACCCCTTATCATAATATATACTAGTGCATCCAGCGGTGGACTCAAGCGACCGCATTCTAGAAATTGATGATAAACATATTCATAAATACATACGATAAAATAGAAAAACAAAAAGCATTATAAATATACAATTTAAACTCTCTTATACATGCATGTGTAATAAGTGTGCATGTGTTAGTAGCAACTTTAAACGCTTATAGCTCCCTAAATATCCAACCGATTTATCTATTTACATTTATCTATGTAAAACCCTCTTTAAAAAAGCAAATTAAAATTTTTTCATATTTTTTCATCCAAATTTTAACATTCATATTTGATGTTCATATTCGTTTAAAAATTTGCTTTAAATTTGCGTACAGCCTATTTCAACGAATATGTCTCGCTTTTTTATTTTCATAAATTTGTTTTCTTTTATTTATAATTTCAGTAAAAGTATTTTAAATCCAAAATTTTTGTGATTTTTTTTAAGCGTGCATAAAAATCCAAGGGTAAGTTTTTGTATTTTTTTTCGGAAAAATGTAACAGTATTGAATAACACAGTACAACACATGATTTTGGGACTTAATACTGGGAATTGCACGTGAAAGTAGCCCAAAAAAAAGAACTTCTGCTTCATTCGTTTTGTCAAGTTGGCTGCAGTAATAATAAATAATTACATTTTAAAACCATACAAATGCGTACCGAGATATAACCGTGTTAGAATATACAAAAAGTGATTAAAATTCATCTATAAAAAATTCGTAGCGCCATTAAATTATTAATGCAGACAACTTGACAAAACGAATGATGCAGAAGTTCTTATTTTTGGGGCTATTTTCTCGTGCAATTCCCAGAACTGAGTCGCAAAGTCATGTGTTGTACTGTGTTGTTTAAATAAATTTTTCATTAAAAATCAATTTATCTGTTCGGGAGCTATCGATGATGAAATATTTAGAAAAAAGCGAACAGCTTCTGTTTAATTGATTTTTAGTATTTATATTTTTTTGCACGGTTAAACAATTCAAAAAATATGGAAAAAGACTTTTTTTATATATTATTCCAAAGAGTCCTATCAAATCGATTTTAGTAGTTTTTGTACTTAGATAGATCCCTTGTTCGGATACATCATGTGAGATAGAGAATGAAGCCTTTATTTGGAGCTTAAGGATATAGCTTAGCGGGCAGTGTCAGAGATCTCGGGGAAACTCGGCCGTTTCCCATATTCTTTTATATAATAAAAATGATGGAGTTTAAATAAAGTTAACTATATCATGATTCTTTCACATTCGATTTTCTTTTTTATTTTGTGCTATTTCTTTCTTCACAACTGCATCAATTAATTTTATGAAGTAATAATAAAAGTTTAAACTTAACGCCTTTTCTTTTTCACGAATAAAAATTAAACTATGGTGACAACAATTTTGTACACGCTTAAGGTGCATACAACAAACACAAATTCAAATAGAAATCATTCATTCGCACACAATCCAACACACACACTTGTTGCAACATTTTTTTGTCTAAACTTGCAACGTACGAATTAAGTGCTTGTTTTTAATAAATTAAAATAAAAACATATCAAATTAAAGTTTATAAAAATTATTTAGATTGAAAACTTGCAACAAATATGACGAGAGAAAATAGTAGATATTATTTTTGATTTTTAATATGATCACACATACCTGAGCCATTGCTGCCAAACCACAGGGCAACTAAGTCCTCGCTGGGAGATGTATGATAATGATTGCCATATAAATATGGGCTGGGATAATCTAAAAGCATGCGGCGCGAAGAGGATGAATCAGCTGTAATTAAATAAAATATATATTTTTTTTCAATTTTCTGATGTTTCCTTAACATTTAATTTTTTTTTGCCTGCTTGTAAACTTTACTTGACTTACCTTGATGTTGTGCCGCATATTCAGAAGCTTTCTGCAGATTTAAGCGTGGTCTAGGTTGAGGTTTAGCTAAATTATTTACTTGCGATGAAGGTGAATATGTTGTTGCAACTGCTTGTGATTCTACACTGTTGGCTGAAGTTAAAGGAGCTGTGGCTGCTGATGAGCAACTTGTTGGCATTAGACTATGAGGAGGTGGCGGATTACCATTTGCAACCGAATGATCCAACAGCAGATGTTGTACTTGAAAAATATCTACAAATTCTTCTAGTTCTTCGGCAGGAGCTGGTATACTTCTACAATTCTCTGAGGTAGGCGTATAAATGCCATTGGAAGCAGCATTGTTGGAAGAGTTGGAATATGTTGGCCCAGCATGCGTGTAATGATGAAAATATGGGGATGCTCCACTTGACGTGGGAGTATAGAATCCAAATTGTGGTCCCGGCTGTACGCTGATCGGTGGTGCTGTTGGTGGTGGAGGTGGTGCCGTGAAATGCAACGGTGAACGCCTTAAATTTAATAGGGGAGTAGATGGTGTGTTTAATGACTCAGAGCTGCTTGTGCTACTGGTGGGCAAAGTTAGATTTTGATTATGATGTGCTACAGCAACAATTGTCGAGGTTGAGTTAACAGCACATGTTGCTGTTGTTACTGTGGGCAGTCCTGTATGATGGTGATGTTCGCTTTCTCGACGCATAGCTAACAACATTTTTACGTTCCCACAAATATAAAATTTTTAGCACACAATATTGAAGTTTTCAAACAAAAGTAGTAAAGAAAATTTTATAACACGCTGTCTTATATTAAGAAATCAAAGAATGATAACAATTTTTTAAGAAAAATATAGAAAATCATAATTCAAATAAAACTTTAAATAAACTGAAAATAAATGAACGAAACTTTTTCAAATTGAAACTTAATTTAAAAAAAACAATTTCTGCACTGAAATTTATTTACACTCACATTAACGAAAATAATTTTTATTTTGTTTGATTACTTTTTTAATATAACCGATACTTTGTAATAAAAAAATTTATTACTATAATTTTAAAAACTTTCGTTGGGACAGTTGAAGATCAGTCTTTAATAAATAATTTGACATGGAAATTGTTGTTGACATAAATCTGCAAAGAAAGAAAAATAAAATTAGTTGAATATATTTTTGAGGAGAAAATTTTTCTTTTCTGAAATCGATTTTATTATTTCAAATAAAATTAAATAAATATATTGTGTATACAATAAAATCCCGAAATGATTATTATAATTTATTTTTTTGGGATATTTATTAAGACTATCTTCAAGCAAAACGTAACTTCATCATCATCTGTCTCTATTCGGATAGTAATTTTGGTAAGACAATAAGTCTTCATTTCCTGACAGCTTGGGGTAGCGCCAAGCATAGCTTTGTGGTCACAAATAATTTTCCTGAAGGGTCAAGTCTTGTTTAGTAAAATTTATTTAAAAATTATTTTGACAGGAGAAGCACTAGAATCTTTGCTACACTGCAAATGAATCAGGCGAAATTTTACAAAAAAAACTTTCTAAGATATTTTTTTTATATTTCTTATATGTAGATATGCGAAACATTCGTACAAATTAAGAAAAACAAAATTAGTGCTAATTCGCTAATACCATTAAATTTAGTATTCGTTGTTAAAAATAGAATTTGTAATAAAAAATATTATTTGTTTTTTTCCTTGACATATTTTTCAATAATGTTTGTGTATTGGTGTGAGTTCATATCCCAACTGGGACAGTTTTTAAGATTTTTATTTTATGTAAACAAGAGTGTCGTTTTCTTCTAAATGTTGCATGGCTTTTGTCAATGTATGACCACCAGAAAATTTCAATCTTTCTACTATAAATTTTTTTTAGACATTATCTGTAACATGTTTCAAAAAGCACTGTTTCAAGACCATTTCAGAAATACCATCCGGCCCAAAAGATTTAGTAATTTTTGGATTTGTTTTTAATAACTCGCACTTAAAATAATATTTTCGACACAGTTACAGAAAATCATTTAGCAACGACAATGGTTGGCTGATTTTCGGCAAGTGAGATCCAGATCCTAATAAAATCTATATTATCAATAGACAAACACTTCTTTTACGGCCGTAATACTAAATCGATTTGGGAAAGATTTTTATGTTTTTAAATGTGCACAACCTTAATTGTATTTAAATGGGTTTAATATTTAGGGAGCTATTATCGTTTAAAGTTGCTACTAACCCATGCATACTTATTACACGTGCATGCATCAGATTCAAGATGAAAAATAAACAAAGTGTGCATGTGTGTTTGTCCAATTTGATTTTGCATAGAAATGAAACAGAGTTTTAAGTTGTTTATTTAGGATGTTTTTTGTTTTTGTATTTTATCGTATGTACTTCTGTAAATGTTTAATATTAATTTCTACACTGCGGTCGATTGGGTCGACCGCTGGATACGCTAGTATAAAGAGAAAGGTAAAAAATTAGAATAATATTTAGACATTCTGTAAAAGATTCGGAAAAGATTTTCAAGACCTTGCATTATAGTCTACTTTCTTTGAATCACCAGAAAGTAAAACAAAGATTAATTAAGCACAAAGCAACTACAGGCTCATAAGCCACTATGCTGCCAACAAGCTTCCCGGGACATCCAGAATTGTAAATAATTTTAAAATGTTAAACAGGCTTAAACCAGCTTCTTTAGGAATAAAAATGTTTTTGTTAATATGATAATTTCTAAAGATGTGTAGCTTTGGGAATGCTTATTTTCTATGCTACCCACTACTAGTCACGTCTTTAGCAACCATGTGTATCAATAAAAACAGCATCTATTTAATTACAAATTAATACAACAGATATGTTTTCTTTTCTAATTTTTTTTACATTTACCTTTGAGATTTTTAAATTTAAAAAATTAGTATTTTTAGTTTTAAGAATTATAATTTACTTAAGTAATATTGTTTAATAATTTGATCATTTAATGCAATTTTCTACTTTGTAATTCGTGTAAATATGTTTTTAAGCACAATTTCTAGTTTTCAGTGCCGACGGAATATATTTTGCGAAATTCAAATACGCGCCGGCAGCTTTTTATTTATTTATTTATTTTTTTTGCTATGAATTTGTTTGTATATTAGATTTTGCCAAAGTTTTTATAATTTTTATATGTATAATTATTTATAAACAATTTGATTATAAACGGACAGATCAAAAAAAAAGCTCCACTAATACGTAATCAAAGAATTGCGATATTTTCACATTAAATATTTAAAACTTTTATTAATTTCCTTCCATCTAATTTTTTTACAATTTGTTTAATTTGTACATAAACAAAAAATATATACACATGTACATTTTTTATAAGTAGTTTTTTGAAGGAATTAAAACGCTTGCATCACGATGATCACGTATGAACAATATTTTAGCAAACACTTTTTATTTGATTATTATAATTTTATTTTTCATTTGCCTCTTGTTTTATTTTAATGGGCTTTTTTACTTTTATTTGTCATGATCTATTTTTTAATATTTGAAATTTTGAAAATGACAACAAGTGATTTGATATTATAAATTTTACGCCCGTTTACATCGACGCGAGAGACGAGACGAGCCATTGAGCCGCCAAGCCGCTACTAGCTGCCATTAGACTTGCCGGTGAAAGAAAAACACAACTATACACACTCACTTACATTCACACAAGAAAAGCTGTACGGAATATCTGAGGGAAAATGCAAAAAAAAATATAGAAAATTGTTATGCTTTTGTTGTTATTGTTGTCATCGTATTGCTATGCTGTTGTTTTTCTTAATGTTTCCTTTCATTCATTCTTCATAGACGTACGTTACGTATGTATGAAAATTTCGCTGAAACGTTTAATATTTTCAAAATAAAACAAAAATTAAGAAATCAACACAAAAACGAAACAAGAATTTTTCCAAAAAAAATAATTGTTGTTTAGTAAGTAAAGGAAAGTGTTTTCAAAAGCAACAATATAGCAGTCGATACTAAATATCTTATTCTACTAATGTTCTCTCTTTAATATACATACGTACATATGTATGTATTTACATACAAACGAGGATTATTTGAAAAAGTTTTTAATACCTAATAAAAATTTTAAAGTCAATGTTAAAAGTGCGCAAGGTACAGCGATATATGTTCAATTGGCATCCCTGCAGATAATATTGGACAACGTGGTCCATTATAGCGGAAACAGACTAGTTACAAGGTGGTCCGATGTACTCCAGTTATAGAGTATGTCATTTTCAAACAATAACTTATTGCTATTCGGCAAATGTTCGTGCTTTCACGAACTTACTCGTGCCTAACAAACTACTTGTGAGTGGTTCATGTATTAACGGCATGGATTAGTTTTTAGGTTAGTCCGATGTAATGCAAACTTGGACCATATGGTCCAGCCCTAGCACATCGCAATGTTAAATAGACCATGTTTTCTTCATACATTTGGATTACTTTTGGACTAGTCCTAGTCCTTTATTAGGTATACTTTACATGCGTGTTTGGACTAGTCGCGTTATCTGCAGGGACCAGTCCTTTTGATTATACTGAAAGTGAAATAAACTGGAAAAACACAACAGCATAATCAATAACCACAATAATTTACTAATTACCACTCGCCGATGGCAAATGACTTGTGAAAAATAGGGATGCGTCCGATGCCGCTATAATTATCCATTATGGTCCGATAAACCGCCTCGCAGATCGTTTCTGGTTCCCCTGTATTGGACCGATAACTCAATTAGACATAATTCAACAATAAACTTTGCATGTGCATGAGGATGTAATTGTCGCAGTACTATTTATTAACATGAAATGAGCATGTGCCTCATCGCTCATTTCTTTGTATTGTAACAATTGATCTTCCGGAAACATAATGAAATGCATCAATTTTAACACGTTCTTGCGTTGAGTATGATGACATTATAAAATTTTATTAAATGCTTTATTTCCTAAAAAAATAAAATAAAAAAGTCTAAAGCCCAAAAAATTTAGAAGCATTTCGAATTTGGCCACCCTGTACATCATCCTTCGGAGGTATTGTAGAAGAAGCATCGGCAAAGTAGGTTAGGTTTGACAGGCTGCCGATTGCAAGCAACCGGCCCACTTGGGTCCAGAAAAATAGGTCCCTTGGTCATCACAAAGGGACCTATTCATCGGCAAAGTAATTAATTAATAAAATGGCCACCAGCTTAAGCAAATTGAAAGCGCATTCTTAGCACCGGAGGTGCTGCACTGCTTTAAAAATTGTCAAACCGCGCAATAGCAGAGTTGTATAAAACATTAAGTTTTCTTATTTCACTATCTGTGCTCTGACACTTTTCCTCTCGCAAAGCAGGTAACACATTGAGAAAGTAAACGTTAATTGCCTGAGAGTTACTTTCTCAAAAAAAAATTGTAGTTAAACGTTGATAATAAATTTAAATAAAAAATGTTTGATGTACTCGAGCTCTAGTACAGTTTAATACAGTTTGTTTAAAATATTTTTCCAAAATTGTTAATCCCCCTTCATAATCCGAACCCTATTGATAATAACGCTGCGGCTCAGATTCACAAACTAACAAGCGGAAGACAAATTATCATTATCAGGTTCGCATATGTACTGTGTTGGCGGAGAATAAAAAAAATCCACGCAAAAATAGAAAAACATTTTCTAATTGTAATAGAAAAAGCTCGTCATATTTAAAATCTATTACGGTATGCGTCTACAAGTGGGAGAAACACATCGTTACATTAAAAGCAAAAGCAATTGCTCTCACGAACGTAAACACCAGTGATGACCAACGGAGGCGGCAAAAATGCAGTTTTTTCGTGCTTACTAGAGTATCCTCTCTATTAATCTTTGTTCGATTAATCGAGTAAAGTTTTTCCATTATCTGATCGAGTAATGAAAATAGTTAATTTCGATTAACGAATAACTCGAACTATTGATGTCAAATAAATTTCTTAGTAAATTCGTCTTTTTTTAATAAAAAAATATTTTATTTTAGATTTATAATTTAAAACTAAATTACTTGTTATTGCCTTCTGTATTTATATTCATTACACATTCTTTTGAACATATTTTTTTAAATGTGTAAACCATGCTCTGTCAGATTACGGGTTACCTGTTTTTACATACAAAGAAATTTTCATACTTTCATCAATGAATAATGCTTTGCGACCGTTGAACGTGGATTTTAAAGAGCTCAGTAAAGATTCTGCGTCATTAATTGATTTGGATAGAATAATAAAGTTCTTAATCAAGAATTTAGAAAAAGCGAAAAATTCCTTTTCCTTAAGGCAAGCATAAGGCCAGAATAAACCAGAGCCGAATTAAAGTATTTAGTACATTTACTCGTTATCTTAATTCAGCAAGGCACCCCAATAATGATAACTTTTTAAAATATAGCTCGAAAGATGAAATACAAGAGTTTTCAATGAAATTGTATGAACGGTTGATTTACATTGAATTTGATCAAAATGTGTCAGACGATAATATTTCGGAAGAAGAAAATGTGGATCTAAATGAAAACAATCTCTTGTGTAAACAATAATATACAAAGTATTAGAAATTTTTTAAAATCTAGCACACAATGTGTTAGACAGGCGCGACACCAACGCGTGTGCAACCGCGTCAATCAACTGAAAACATGGCAGCCGTAAGCCCCAGTGTTGAAGAAGATTCAAATTTGTCATTTTCTCGACGTACTCAACAACTGGGGTTATCAAAGGACTTGGCTTTGAAGCCTTAGAAGGTTCAACTGAGGCAGGAATTGAAAGGATTGCATTAAAAAGAATTTCTAAATAATCTAAATACATGAAATCAAAAATACCACTTTTGAAAAAATATTGCATTTACGTCACAAAATAAGATTTTAATTATCAATAAAGGATTATTAACTATTAAATATGTACATTCAAGAGAGTTTCCAAAAAAAACTAACACTTGGGTTTATTTTGAGAAAAGTTATTGTAAATCTTCCTGGTTGTTTCTTTACAATTGTTTTGTTTGTAGTAGTTACGTGGTACCCAACAACATTATTAACATTTATTTTCCGTACCACCCCATACACCGCCTATTGTTATTGACACAGTGTTTGATTTTTTTTCTAATTAATGTGAAGTGCGTGAGAAAAATTTTTTGTTTTTAAGGTTGTTAACCTGTGAAGATAAAAATAAATCTTCAGAAATATTATATTCATTGGAAATTCTTAATCCTGCTGAAAAAAGTTTCACCTAAATCACAAAGCAACAATTGAAATGTAAAATAAAATACAAAATTCTTTAGTATTTGTGTGTGCAGCAAAGTTCAAAGTTCACAATTTTTAGTTAGTTAAAAGTCAGAACATCAAATGGGCAAAGTACAAACACAAGAAAACAATGATACAAAAATTTGTCATTTCGCTAAGAACTTTTTGAATGTGACGATTAATACTATTTGTATAAGATGAATTCCTTGTCATAAACTTACTTCTGACTTCTTTTTTATTTTTATTAATTCTTTTTTACCCTCTACGTCGTATATATGTACATATATTGTTTTTAAGTGTGGGATTTTATTTGCCGGCGCGTGGACAAGAACTCCACCCCGATCAAACGAGCTGTAGCTAAAAGCAATAGTAGCAGCAACGTCTACTATCTGACAAGTCGAGCGTATGTTCGTCATACCGACAGTTGTAGGGTGGTGTAAAAGCTTTATAGCTTTTTGCTTAAGATTAAGATTTTTAGGAAGAAATCTTGGGAAATTAAAAAAAGTGATGAAATTTAAGATGGCACAGTGCACAAGTTGTGCAGAACGTCTCCTTGTTGATGTTTCTGGATTTTCTGTACGTGGTATTCCGGCACCAGGGAGACAGACTCCTTATCGAACCGCGTTCAAAAAATTTGCAACCAACCGATTTACTGTTGACATTATTGTCGACGAAGAGCACTCTGCGTCAGAAAAATAAAATAAAAGACAATTTAATGTTTTTTGTTCTTTGTTCTATTGTAAACTATTCCATTTTTTATTTCACAAGACTTCTTTGCATAAATCTGAAACAAAATAAACAAACAAGTTTTTAATAATTTATAAAGTATTTTTACACCATTAAGTTATTTTTAGGCCATCCTGTATGTAAGTTTACCCAACGTTGAGGATAAAAAGTTGCTGAAAGATTCGAGAATTGTATTTCTCGTAAAAGCTCTTCTCTACTTATATAGGTTCCGCCACCTACCGGTTTTTTTTCAACTAGTGCTTATTTCGTGAATGGTAACACTTAGCTCATGTCTGATTTGACAGATAATTAGTTTTATCCTTCCGCTGAACGAATATGGTTGCGTAAACGCTTGAACAACGCTGCGAAATATTGCCTGCTATCGACTCACAGAAGGTGCCGATTTTGCCAAAAAATCATCTTTTCAGATGAAGCTCATTTTGACCTTGGCGGGTATGTAAACAAGCAAAATTGTCGCATTTGGGGCACAGAAAACCCGCATGCATACATTGAAAAGCCGACGCACCCAAAACGAGTCACTGTTTGGTGCGGATTTTGGTCCAGAGCCATGTTGAACGAATTTTTGTTCACAAAAATTGAAGAGGAGGATATTGGCAACATTTGGTTTCAACAGGACGGCGCTACGTGCCACACAGACGAAGCTACACTCGATGTTTTGCGCCCTGTTTTCAAAAAAAAAGTTATCCGGCGGACCCTATATTATAAATAAATGTTTGTTATTAGGAGTATAAGGAGAATTTTATTAGACAAAAGGAAAAGTTGACAAATTAAAAAACAAGAATCAAAGCAAATGCAATCGAAATGTAAATATACTATTGCTGGAAATCAGCATTTTTTAATCAAAACAATATTTTAATCAATGGCACCCCTTGATAGGAATTTAAAATATTTTTCTACGCTGCTGAATATTAGAAATGCAATTTAACGATACCCATCACAAACGCATTTTATGTATCAGAAAAACAGATAAACAAAAAGGTGATGCATAAGAATAAAATTGTTACAACTAATTTTTAAATAATTTCAATGGCAAGAAACAAGTACTCAAATCAATTTAAAAATGAAATTATTGAGTATTGGAGGTCTGGCCTATCAAGGCATGAGATAAGCAAAAAAATATTCAATCAATGGATCAGTGATTTCCCGGCTTATTTCAAAATTTTTGCGGGCAGGTGTCTTAAGCAGCAGTACATTGCGGAGGATGTCCTCGTAAAACATCACGTCATGAAGTTTCATTTGTCAACAGTGCAATAGAAAAAGGTCCCACAACGTCAGCCAGTCAATTGTGAAACAGCTTAGCGATGTGCATTAGCGAGAGAACGATCCCCAGATGAGCAGATACCGCGTTATTCAGTCGACGTCCAGCAAAACACCCTTTCATATTACCCAAAAACAGAAAAGCTAAGACTTGTATTCGCCAAAGCCCACATAAACTGGACGGTCCAAAAATGGAAAACAGTACTGTTCTCTGATGAATTTAAATACAATTTAAAAAATTCAGATAGAATAAAGTGTGCACCCCGACCGTGAGGAGAAATAATAAATCCTAAGTACTGCGAAGCAGCTCTCAAACATTGTGGTGGTGATATCATTGTCTGATGTTTCTCTGGCCAAGGAATAGGGACGGATTCGTCACATTGACGAAATTATGGATCGTTTTCTCTATCTTGATATACTACAGAACGTAGGGCAAGTCCTGTGCAGAAGAAGAACAGGATAACGATCCTAAGCACACCTCCAAAGTGTGAAAAGAATATCTGCAGATCAATAGGATTGAAGTTCTTAACTGGCCTGGCCAATCCCCGATCTCAATCCTATTGAGAACCTGTGGGAAATTGTTAATATAAAAATAAATCGCCATAGTTTCAGAAATAAAATTGATCTGTTTCAAGCTGTCAAAACAACTTGGGAAGCAGTATCGCCAGATACTATTAATAATTTAATAAGATCCATGCCTAGAAGATGTCCGTGTGTCATTAACAACAAAGGTTTTGCAAAAAAATTTTACATAACTTTGTTTTTCTCGCTTACACAAGGGGGTGCGTTTTATTTTGTCCTTTGCTTTCAATATTTGAAATGATTTAAAAAAAAATTTTGGATTTAAATGATTTAAACGTTTATTTATATGAATAATAAACACACCAACAAATTAAATTGTAACTTAATATACATTAAAAAGATTTTTTAATAAAAAAAAATCAGATTTTTTTGTATCGTATTTTGGAGGTTCTTTAGTTATGGCCAATACTGTATGTTTGTACAAAAGCTCTTTACGCACAATTATTCTTTTGCTTCAAAAATCCACTAAAAGAAGAACCAAAATATCGTATTTCCTTCAATAGAAATACTATTTAGTCTCTCATTGCATATTAAATATTACCAAATGTCTAAACTTCTACTAAACTCCTCTACCCAACAACTGAAAGATCTAAGAAAATCATCTTATTTTAAAGAACTAAAAAGTAGTGCCCGGCCGAACGTTCGGGTTTGATAAAAGCCTAACTTCGGCGTTCGGACAAATTTCACCCAACACCGAATTGTGGACAAATATTTTATACATGTTTGTATATCATCCAAGATGCGCAAAAACTAATTCCTGTAAAATGTTAAAGAATAAGAAGTACAAAGTTGTAAAAATAAAAGGTTTTTAAATCTAAAATTGTTTCAATTCAATTAAAAGAATGCGGTTTCGAGATCTGCTTCGGTCTGAAAAATATTCCGAAGTTCGGGTCGGGTTCGATTTGAAAAAGTGCGCTCGGTCGGAAACTATTGAAAAGAGTATATGCAATCCAAAAAGAGATGGTGTACAACTAACAGTATATAACGTTATCGAAATCGAACAGCTGATAGAGGTGCCGCAAGAATTAAAACAGAACGTCACTCAGGAAATCGTTTACCAGCAGCACCAACAGATCATTAAACAACATGTTGAGGATTGGTTACCGCAAGGAATCATACGACATTCTAGATCGGATTTTTAAAGCAAAGCAGTTGTTACGAAGAAAAAATACGGTTCATATAGAGCCGGCGTGGATTTCCGTATACTCAACTCAATGGTTTTAAAATACTGTTTTTCAGTGTCACTAATTGACGAAATTCTAGAAAACCTACAAGATTCTAAATATTTGTGTGTAATGGCTTTGATAATTATTTTTTTTCGCGTCACCATTGAAGAAACCAGCTAAAACATACATCGTTTATAACAAAAGAGGGAATTTTAAAATGTAATCGTGCACCATTTGGGTTTTGCAAGTCACCAACCGTTTTTATCGGGTATGTTAATTTTCTTTTTCAACACTTAATTCATAATGGCCTGGCAACTACAGTTTTTCACGGGAATTCCCAGGAAATTTCTTTACTGTAGAAATGCCAACTCTTTTGGTGCAAAACCATCTAGTTAGATGTTTATCTTTTTTTTCTAATGCTTCTGCTTTTTTTTGTGTTTAAAATAATTTCACGGAAAAATTGAATTTTTAAATGTTAAAGTCTGGCAACCTTCGTTGGTAAAAGACGTCAAATTATTGTGTAGAAGATTATTTTAATAAAAAAATTAATTTCTTTAATATTATCGTTGTTATTAAATAAAAAACGGTTTTAAAGTAAAGTTTGAAAGGTGCTCTTTTTATTGGAGTGAAAAAAATATGGCTGGAAACAGACGTAAAAGTTTAAATAATAAAAACAAAATTGTTTGTTTACAATGCAAAACTGAAGTGTTAACTAATGAAGATGCGTTGCAGTGCGATGTTTGTAATAAAACGCTGCATTCAATATGTACGAAGAAGGATAAAAAGCAAATTGAAAAATTGCTTAATAATGCTTCTCTAGAATTTACATGTCATTTTTGCCAACCAAGTGAGAGCGCAAGTGTTGTGACTGAGCTAACTGAAATCAAATCTAAACTTAATCAGCTGGATGATATTAGGGAGTCAATTAAATTTATTACTATTTTTTTTTTCTTTCCCTAAGTCTAAATTTATTGTATATAATGTAAATTTTAAAAATAGATTTTAAAAATCTTCTATATGTAATATAGACAGAGTTGCCTTTTAGCCTCTACAAAGCCTTTATGGCGCTGAGGCGTTAAACTTATTATTGTATAAATATTATATTGAATAAAAGACATATAAAAAAAAAAAAAAAAAAAAAAAAAGCTAATAAATTCTTTCAATTACAAAATCTATCATAGCTTTTGTTTTTGTCGAATAGACCATTTTGGTTACCATCGCGTGATATATTTGATATATTAATATAATTTGTTAACCTAAAGAAACTAATTTTAATACGATTACTAGTTTTGAAATATTTTGTTTTCAATAAATCTCGATTCAATTGCATTTTAATTTCGTACAGTTAAAGACAGTTTGCCAATTAGTTTGAGCATCTTGATTATTTTTGGTTTAAAATTAAACTTAAGCGACTTTATATAATGTTATGCGTTATTTATTTACAATAATATAATATATCGAATATAATATAATATAAGAAGATATCGAGGAAATCTCGATTAATAAATTAAAAAAAATAGAATATTAATAAATTAAAAAAAATATATTTATATATGTATATATATATATATGTATATATATTCTGCAGGTATTCCTTTATATCGGCTGCCGTGGGGATGTCAGTCATGGGCCTTCCTTGTAACGCCATCATGGGTTTTCCCGAACGTATTAATGGAGTGTTGTTGTGTTTTTTTTTTTGCCTGAGATCATTATTAGATATTATTTGCGGCCAGAAAACACGTAATTTTCTATGCAAACAGCGGTTAATAAACACTTCGAGTGCATTTGTGTCTTTGCTACTGAGTTTAAAGCAGTAACTCAATAAAATTAATGAGAAATATGTCGTTACCGACGTTCGTGCTTACTAATGAGCTTTGTTGCTCTCAACGTGATCGTCGTTACAGTCGTATTCTGTTTCATCATCATGTATTCAACATAAAAAATTGTTGGTTCTTCACTTTCTGCTTTAAAACGCATCGAGCTCATTTCCCTACTAATAAAATTTCGAGCAGAAAATTTGATTAAATTAATTAAAAATTAAAATGGTTGATTGCCGTCCGGAGCCGTAAATTAATTAAAAATTTTTTAAATAATAAAAAAATATAACTCTACTTGTGTCTTATGAGACTACCTTCAATTCACCAAGTTTTACTCAGAGTCACATAAGACTCCATTTATCCAGAGAAAACTTCAAAACGTAGTTCCTTTAGTCCTTAGTAGATAACATCTGTGATGGTTTTGTGGTTTAACACATTCTTCGATGTCATTGAAACATTTTCAGTTGTAGTTAAGATGCCTAAAAAATATCATGGGATTTTGCTCTGCTTGAAATTTCAGAAATCACAAAAACAAATCTTTATAAAATTTAAATAGAATTTTCTTAAAGTGAAGTTGAAATCATAAAAAAATAAGATATTGCATGTTTGAAACATCTTAAGCCTTCAATGTTAAAATGTAAATTTAAAACAATATTTTCAAATGATAATTATCAAACGAATCGAAAACAATTCAATTCCAGTCTAAACTAAAACCAAAAAAATAAGTAAAATAAATAAAATCTAGTTTGATGCCAACAACTGCTGCGTGTTTAAAATCAAAAATATAAAATCTCAAAATTAAAACCAAGTAATGAAAGAATAAACACAATAATGAAAACAGTGATTCTGAAACACCGGCGGCCTTTTTTAATTTGGTAAATGGTTTTTCCTTTCATTATTGTGACCAGATTGCAATCATCAGTAGCACAATTTTTTGAAAAGCTTAACTAACTTGACAGTGTAAACAGTGGCAAAAACATACGAATTACACACACTGCACTATCGGCCGCGTACAATCTTGTCTGCGCCATCTCCTGTTCTATTCTGCTTCTGTTCAAGCCTAAATGGACTGGAGAAAACGCGCGTGCTTTTTTTGCTACCGTCAATTTTCCAAACAGTACGCGAGTACAAATAATTGTTGGCTTCAACTACTTACTTTTTCGTATAAACTTTTTAGCATCCTTTTTTGTAATTTTTTTTTAATCATGTGCTTCATCTGCTTAAAACTCATCTTCTACTTAAACTTTGCTGCTCCAGTCAACTTATCGCATAATGATCATTTGTTGATCTGCTTTTGGTGGAACGCATTGCAGTGCCCAACAACAAGAGAGAACGAGTTGGATTTTGAGTTTGTGCGCGTTCTTTGGTAATTAATTATGTTTAACGCTTTAAGTTTAAAATGCATGTCCATTTTCGTTTAGGTTACATCGTGTTTAATCTTTCATTAACATTGTTTTAAAAGCTTGTTGACAACTCTTTTCTGTTTTATTTAATTTTCTAGCTTTCCAGATCAAGGATATGGTTGGATTTAATTACAATTTACATTCCCATTTCAATAGGAGTCGTTGATAATTTTTGTCAACATAAAGATGGTGCACTGGCCAACTATTTAGAGCATTTTCTGCTTAAAACTAGAGAGTAAATTTTATATAAGTGATAATACATTGAGGAAAGGTGTAAAATACATACGCACTAATATCCATCTCATCGAGCAAGATTTATGACAAAAGTCAATTAGAAAAAGTTAAAAAAAACGTTCTAAATAATGCGTTTGTTGAAAAGCAGCTCATGAAATTGGTTGTTCCAATGAGTTTTTAAGAGTAAATAGATTTAAAATTAAATAATACTAAAATAAATTGGTAACTAAAAAATTAAATTTTGAATACAATTTCTATTATCTATTATTCTATTCTATTATCTATAATTTCTATTCCATATTGCAACATTCGCTGTTCTTCTGGTTTTAAAATGTAAATTAAATTATTAATGCAGTTAACTTGACAAAACGAATGATGCAGAAGTTCTTATTTTTGGGGCTACGTTCACGTGCAATGCTCGGAATAGCATTTAGGTATAATATAATTCAGATGGTTATTAAATGATAGCTTCTTAGAATTCAGATTTAAATATCTCTTTTTGTAATTCTAAGAATATTTTAAATAATATATTAAAATAATCTTTATTATTTTAGTTCTTAATATAAGATTTAATGTACTTGTGTGTAAGGATTTACAGTATCCACGGATTAAATAAATAAATAATCTATTTTATCTAACACATGTAGGGCAGAAAGTCGCACGGTGATTCCAATTGCAAAAAAGGGTAATAAATCTGTATCTTTGAAAGTTGCGAACCGATTACAAAGCGATGTACGTAAAAACCATAGCAGAGAAGCTAAACTTTAAGAACTTTTTAGAATTCTTTTGAAACACACGGTGGGCTACATAATACTAAATACCTGATGGGACCTCCGAAAATTAAATCTGCAATCTTTAATCGGCAGGCTTTGAAATCATGAAGGGAAAAGCTGTTAGGTTCAAACATATTCTTACGTTTCGAGCTTTTCGAAAACGTTTGCTTGCTCGGGTTCTTTTAATATTAGCCAAACAGATTTCTCGAACAATCTTGCAAATTCTCGTTGCTGTTTATAGAATTTTCCGGAATGTTCCATTTCTGTTATTTTGAATTTTAGTGCTACCAATCTTCCACACACGATTGTAGTCTATATTTGAATTTTGTAACAATATGTTCTCTCGCTCATTAACGCATTTTTTCTTGAATACTATTTTCTTAAAAAAAATATTTACAAATTTATTTTTTTATAACAATGCTGGAGTCTGTTTTATAGATCACATACAAATTTTATATGTATATGGTACAATTTAAATATAAAAAAGCTTTTAAAAAGTTTTAGAAACTTTAAAATTAAAAACATTTAACATCTTCATCTCTGAAGTTGCTGAAGAATTTAATTCGCTTTCGTAAAGATTCAAAATTAAAAGATAAAAAAATGTTTATGCGTTTAAAAATTAAATAAAGAAGTTGTTGTTTTCCATTTGGAATATGTTTTGCATTTTTACAATTTTATATCGACGCAATTTTGGTTACAGTTGAAAGCGGCAGCTTTTCTTGCAAAAATTTTACAGACACACTTTTTCTGTAAATTGGCGAGTAATTCGCTAACTACGCTTTTAAAATAAAATTTAAATACATACTAAAATCTTTTAGTTAAAACAAATTATTTGTTAGTTAAAGAATCATGTTAGCTGAAAATGTTTTGTGAACCACTATTTATAACTACAAACATACATACATATGGATATGTACTTACTTTTATTTTGGCCTCTTTGATAGCGTTGTAAAGTTTTTTAAGTGTACAAATGCAAAGATTTTTGAAAATGAATTTCAATTTTTCAGGAAATTGTTTTTGAAAAGTTATATTAAATTCAAATTTGTTCTTCATGCGATTAAAATATTTATGTAATATTTTTTCTAAACTCAACTTAATTTATTTACAAACAATTTATTTAAAGTATCCTGTTCACTTTAATTTTTAGTGCCATATAACTGTCTCGAACGAATTGGAAACGTGCTGCTTGTTTAGTTTTATTTTCATAATACATATCAAAATTACTTGACTTTAAAATTTGTATAAGATATTTGAATATTTTTCAAATAAATTAGCGACTTTTAAAAACACTTGAGGTAATATTTTTATTTGTACTTGTACAAAATATGTCTATTTTTCTCCATAAATAATTTGTAAAGAACATTTTAAAATTAACCTTTTATACTGTGATTTGAAGAAAAAACCCATTAATTATTTAATTGAAGTTTTTGTAATTTAACACATTTTTACTGATACAAATTATCTTCCATTTGTTTTTTTTTTATTTTGCTCAAAATTATATTTAATGCTTCATAAATTTATTAAAAATAATATTTAAAGTTTGTTTCCTTCAGTTTTGGAAATTTTGCAGTACTTTGGGGAATGTTGAAAGTCCCCTTAATAATGGTCATGTGTTTGTATGCTAATAATCAGAATTGATTTGGCTACACTATTGTCGTCTCTTTCTTGACACTTTTTACTTTGAAATTAAATCTTCTTCTTTTTATATATTCACATTTTCCTGCTGTTTTCATACAACAAATAATTATACTCTGATTTTGCTTTGCAATTTCTTGACAAGTAACCGGTAGTTGAAAAATATTTCGTTAAGAGAAAAGTGCAGAATTTTTTTTTGTTAGAATTTCACTAGATAACCGGCATTTCTTTAAATTTTTTTGCGCCGCTCTTTCTCGCTAGTTTTTTTTTTAATAAACAATTCCGAACGTGGCAAAGTTTCACGAGTTACTCAATGTGTGAGATTTAATAAATGCTTAGACTTCATTCACAACTTTTTTTTTGTCGAATCGTGTGCTTTTTTCCCTTTCATGTTCATTTCGTCTTTGCGATCAAGTGTGCGATTTATTATGATGTTTTTTTTTCGAAACTGATCGTAGGTAGATCATCGCCAAGTTACCACTTTTTGTTGTTGTTGTACTTGTCTTTTTCAGATTTTGATTTTTCGTATGCATGTGTAGTGTGTGTGTGGTTGATTGCGTTGTTGTATCTGGCTGTGTGTCGGCTTGTTGTCATTTTTGGTCATACATTTTAACGTTGAGGCATAACTGATTGTATTGTTGCTGTTACTGTTACTGTTGCTGTTATTGTCGTCATTGTTGGTTATTTTGTGTAGGTTTGATATTGTGTTTGGCTTGTGCTGTTTGGAACACTCTCTCCTTGGCTGACTCTCTAAAATTGCTTCAGAACCCTGCTACAATTCTTGAGTGAAATTTGCAGCGACTTTGTTTAAATGAAAACTCCAAATGATATTCAATCTTAACCAATCCAATATAATTCTAACAAGTTTATATGTACGATTTCATAACGCAAACTACACCAATACTAAAGCACTATAACAACAAAATGTTTTCACGCCATCATTTTTATCAGCATAAGAGTACTTCCACACATTTTAGTTGGTAAAAGAAATCTAAGATTCTACCACTTTTTCTTTATCTAGGGGCGTTTGTTGTTGTTGTTCTTGTTGTTGTTGTCTTTTTTGTTGTTGTTTAATCAGCCCCCGTATGATATTATTTTGTTTTGTTTCTGAGTTATTACAGTTTTTATTGGATAATGCCTCGTGCCGTAGGTTTATGTTGTAAGATTGTGTAGGCTGTTTAACTTTTCAACATTCGCACAGTGCTTTTAATTTTTCATAAAATTAGTTAAGATGTGTTTGTATATGACCAGCCTTCTCCAACAAAAACGTTGACATACTTACACTGTCAAAGTAATGCAACAATAAGAAATCCATACATGGACAACTCAGTCTGTATTCTTGGAGTGATTCGGTTCTCATTCAGGAGTTAAGTAAAAATATAGCTAACGCCCCTCAAAACCATTCAAATCAGAGTAGGAGATTAAATGCGTTTCCCTTACACATCTTGATTTCAAAGCCTTCGATATCATGACCCTCTTAGGGTTAAGACTATTTAAATAAAAGTCAATCGTCGCGTCGGGTCGCCCAATGATTTACTCCTATATTACGAGTGGTACACGACACTTGAATTGTCTAAGGTGCCTATTATAAGAAACTTTCGATTTTCGATTGTGGTGGAATTACTCGTAACTGATCGAACGAATTTTCCTTTCGTATTATGGCGAACATTTGATAAAAAATGCGCTATTGGGAATTTCACTCAATTGGGTTGTTCACATTAGTACGTACTATTTATCAGCTGGCACTATAAAAAATATTGTATATTCACAATTCTATTAAAGAAAAAATTTTATTAATTATTATTCAACATGAATTATGGTTCGATTTTTGATTTTGGTGGAATTCACTGATCGAACGAATTTTTATTTGGGTCTGATTATTTAGTTCCTGCGTGATATCCCGTTGTTTTTTTCTGATGACTGAACTCTTGTGCAAACTCCTTTTGCCAGTGCAGGGTTTTGTTCATTAGAGAAACAAGCGTTTCGAATTGATGTTTTGTACTTACAGCCTTAGACCTGCATGGAATTAAAATAATATACTTTACAACTGGTTAATTGACAAATACTTACTTACATTTTCAATAAGTTTTACAAACTGCCATACGGAATCGAAAGCAAAATTGTGTTCGTTTTGAAAATTCGTTGAACAACGAAATTTTCGACAGTATGAGCTGGCATACTTAGAATTTTCACATTCAATACTCGATGTTCGATAGCCAGGGAAACATCGAATGCAACTCATAATAAGATCCTTTATTAAGAAAAATGGGACAAGGATTCGAAAACCATCTACATATGTATCCTGAAATTAAAATTTGTGTACTTTGTTATAATAATTATTTTTTTTTGGAATCAGAACAAGGTGAGTACTTCCTTTCGGTCTTATCGCAATGTTAATATTTAAAAAAAAAAGCGCCAAAGTAGAAGTAGTGAAAAGTATGCATTTAAAATGTACTTAAATGCATTTTAACTCATTACTTTGCCATCAACAATTTTGCGGGGTATGTTTTAAGTGCCTAAAATATAAAAAAAAACAAAATAAAAAATGATTAATTAAGTTAAATTAAACTCAAATTTTTAAGTTAAGTATTTGCAAATATTTGAATACATTTCTGTATGTATGAATATACTACACTGAGTAACACAACTACTTAAAAATGAATATTAAAAATGATTTTTCGTATAGTTTTTTAATTATTATTTGTACGTAATTACTTGAATTGTTTTAGGTGTATGTTAAAAGGAATTGTTTGGTAGTATTTTTTAATCCAAATTGATTATTATTTTGGCTAAAGTTCGTAACATTTTTAGTCTGAAAGAATTGTACATGAGACAATATTCCAAAGGAACAAGGCAAAATTTCAACATCAATTAATTTCAACTTACACGGCTGAACAGAAACAACGTTGTTTTTGCGGGAGCCGCTACACTCCCAGCATCAGTGTTCATGTGTGATTCAAGCTCAAATCTTACTTTACTGATTTCTTTATTAATTTAATAATTATTTTTTGTTATAAATTAAAAAAAGTTATTCGTATTAAAAAAGTTATGTTATTAGTCTCTCGCTTTTTCCAGCACCATCGGCAGTTGAGACCAAACTTTTTTCCATTTATTTACTTGGTTTTTGTCTTTTGTAGTTAAATTTTTTAGTAATTGAACCAACAATGCGCACATAGAGCTTGACGGGTTACGTAATTAGCTGCACTGTTTTTAATTGATATCGAAAGATTTTGATTGGCTCAAGCTCAAATCTGACTTTATCCACGTCTTTTTTAATTAAGAAATTTGTTTAGTTTATATTTACAAAATATCCAACTATTTGTTTGTTCAGTTTGTATTTATTTTTTTATTAAAAATTTTTAATAATTTCTTATACTTATACATTTGCGTTTGTTTTTAAAGTGCCAATATCTTTCAAAGAAATCCACATTTTCTTGTTTTGATCATTTGTAGAGTCAAAAAAATTCAATGGTTTACTTTCCGATTTCTGTTACCAAATAAAAATGAAACTTTCATTATCTCCATTGAGCATTTTGCTATATTTATGTTTCTTTGTTCAATTCAATATCATCATATTCCCCAGACAATATTAAGGCCGAAACATATAGAATCCGTCGTACGTCATAAATTGTTTTCTTTACTAACAATTAAGTTGAAATACGGGTTTTCTTATGAGCTTTGTCACATTCCGTACGTCTCCGTCAACGTAAAGTACTAAAATTGGGCAACTTTTAACTTTCAACGTAGGTTGAGTACTTTGACAACTATTAGTTTTATTTTGTTTTTTTTATTTAGCTTTTTGTGTTGTTTGGTGACAAAACTAAATTAAATAGAATTAAATAAAATTTACAATTAAAATAAACTCCAGAATATCCTCGAATTCCATTGAATATGTGTACTTTAATCAAATCAAGCTGATTTAATGTCCGTTAACAAAGTACTCACTGTGTCAACCTCCTCCGTTGAAAAAAGCAACGTACAACGGATTCTATGTGCATCGGATTTTAGTTTCTTTCGAGCATGGTTTCATGTACCAAATTAAGACATGTGCTTCATTATTAGCATTTGCTTTTAGTTGAATATCCACACTCATGATGAAATAATTTCAACGTCTCTAGACTTAAGACGGGATCAATATTGATTCTGGTATTGTGCACTTCATATTTTCTATTTACTTTAATTAAAACAATTATTTTGATATTTTACACTTAGTTATTATCTATTTACCTTAAATTCAAACAATTTTCATCATGTCTACAGCGCATCAGTAAAATTTTTGTTTACAACAGTATTTGACATTAGTCTGGACTTTACACAAACAAAAATTCCTTTTTGTGTTGTAATGTTGTTGTTGTAGCTATAGTAATTCCCCCTGTTTAGTTCGAAAAATAATCACATAAAATGGGCGTTTTTATTTTATTCTTATTATTAATCTAATTTATTAGAGCTCCTGGTCAATTTTTTTTTAAATGTTATCAAAATTTTTTATTAATTAAAACACCGATATATCGCGATATTTCGCAACTTCTTTGTGTGGCTTCTTGACGGATATATAAAATTGTGTAAATAAAAACATTTTTTTTAATAATCAAAAAACTAAAACATACAAAAATTGTCAAAATGAAAATATTAAAAAATGAAAAAGTTAAAAAATATGTACATATGTACACAAACATAAAACATTACAATCCCCAGCGGCAACACTAGTTGTATGTGCGTTAAAATTAATTCTCTTTTTTATTGGAAAATTGGTAATCTGTACCATTTCTAACATATTCCGACGTTTGTAGCTATTTTCTGTATTCAAGACTATTGCATTACTAAAATCAGGATTGTGATTAAAATTAACACAATGCGATACTAATGCAGTCTTGAAAAAAATGTTATATCAATATTTCTGATCTGATCTATGACCGATTAGCTGGTTTAATTTATTCTTAGTTGTACCTACATATACTTTATTACAATTTTCTCTATCATTACCACCACACGGTATCTGGCAAACTAAATTAGACTTCTCTAATGTCTTTATTCTATATTTTGTCTTACTGAATAATTTCTTAATCGTCTCATTCATCCTAAGTGCAATTCTATGTTTTTCATTATCATAAATCCTAGAATTTTGTCATCTTTTCGACATTTCAAGTAGATATGTTAAAGATTTATAAATTTTAGGTTCAGAAGAAACATCAGAACTTCTTTTTATATATCTATATTGTCTTATTAACCTACAAAGCAAGTGACTAGGAAAACTATTCTCATTCAAAATATTTTAAATTATCCTTACATATTTCTTATGAAATTCAATATCACTTACTGATAATATTCTTTTAGTAAGGGGTTTAGCAGTAGTAATAATAATTCTCTTTGGATGCTTAGAAAAATACTTAATTATTCTACTAGAAGAAGTTTGTTTTTGGTTCCAATCTATGAAAGTTTTAGTTGTTTGATTATTTAAGGAAAAAATTATTTTCACAATTTTATTATTTTTATTATTTATTTGGAGGGTGCTGTTGGCTGAAGTAGTTAGCGCGTTGACTGCAAAGCAAATAATGTCTAAGAACGTGGGTTCGAGCCCAGCTTCAGACAAGTCATAACATCCAGCATTTTTCAGATGTGCATTAGAGTATGCCATTGTATTTGTTGTTGTCGGAATGTTTAAGTGATGAAGGCATAGCACACTGGTCACTGAACATTTCTGGCGGCAATTGATACTGGTGTACGCTAGCGGACATCACAGCGCCCTCCTTCGTCGGTATTGTAGCAAAATCGCCGGCGAAGTAAAATTAATGAATAAAATGGCTACAACAGCTTAAAACACATTTAATGCGCCTACTTGACATCAGAGGCGCTGCAACACTGATCTAAAAACTAACACAGCGCGCAATATCAGAGTTGCAAAAATTAAGCTTTCTCTCTTTCACCATCTGTCCTCTCTCACTATCCCTTTCCCAAAGAAGGTAACACACCTACGGGTTGGTAGGCATACTAATTGCCTGAGTGTTACTTCTCTTTAAAAAAAAAAAAAAAAATATATCCCTGTAGAAGCCACACAAAGAAGTGGGGAAATATCGCGAAATAATAAAGTAGATTAATAAGAATAATAAAAAATGGTCGAATAAGATATAAGAATAATTAATTTTTTTAGAATTTAACAAGTTTGATTTTCAATCGAGCATACTTATTATGCATGGAGGTATTCAAAATTAATAAAACGGCTTTAACGTCAATTGTGATTGTAGTTTCCATGATTTTTTACCTTTTAAACTAAAATTATATTAAAATTCATTAAAAATAAAAAATACTATAAAATGCAATCAAATACAATTTATTTCAATATCCCTGCAATATGTGATGGTGTAGATAATCCTAGAATATACGCCTTATAGTTTTGCAGGGATTCAGGAAGTTTTGGCAAAGAACCTAACTTTTCCCAGCAAAATTTGAAAACTTTTGTTGTTAAAAAAATTAATAAAATTAAAATTTTAAATTATAATCCTATTATTTTTAGAATACATTGAAAGAAAAACATAATAATAATAATAATAATAACTCAACAAATAAACAATATCATCAATTGGAATTATAAACTGCAAATTCACGCAATCTGAAAGTCAAATAATTAATATTGCAAGGAAATTTATTTTTAGATAACTCCACATCAGTGACATTTTACAAAAACAATTTCGAACACGTCATAAAAACATTATCAGAAAATAGAGTAGCATTAATGTTGTTGGTTATTTTCCGCATAAATAACAATCGAACAATTTGCAACTCCTACTACAATAGGTTTTTCTATAAAACTAATTAATTGTTTTAATATAAGAAATATTTGGAAAAATAAACAACTTCAATACACATGAACATTTTGTATCCTAAGCTTGACAAATAACAAACATAACAGAAACTCAAATGAAAATAATAATATAAACTTGGCGTCCACGCCAAATATCACACTGAATACAATATTCTTGAAAACGAAGGCATCAATTGAAAAACAACAACAAAAAATTTAAAACGTAAAAAAAGAAATTATCACAAATATAGAATGCCTTATCATACAAAAATAATATGAAATGACTAAGAATTTAAAGAAATATCCACACATGCAACATTGGTAGAAACTTTAAAGATGCAACTAAACAAAGTTCTGCGATATTAGTTTAAGTTTTTATTACTATATTTTTGTTGGTTGCCTCGAAGTATTTATTTATTAACCTGGACTTCAATCTATCATGGCACCGGAACGGATACTGTACGATACACTGTGAAGATATGCAAATCTATCTAGATTGCCGCATAAACGCCAAATGTCAAGGCGAAATTTTTAGACATTCTAGATTCCAGTAATGTGCCGAGTAACATTGCTGCGGATGTACGGAATTGGAATGAACATGAGGTCGGACTACAGACCAAATGGTTGTCAAGCTATTAAATTGCTGCAAATTATTAATTTATTAGAACTTTCTTGGTGCCCGACAGACTAAATGTTTTTTGAGTGCGCATGTTAAGCGATTAAATCTACCTTATAATGACTTCTGCAGAAGTTGTCAGAATATGGAGGAGGAAGAGTGGGTAAGTCGCTTTCTCTTCCAATGCCTAGCTCTCGTGGGGAAAAGGGCGGGTTTTGATTCAGAAATATTGGACTGTGATTTAAAAAGAGTAAAGTCGTTTATCAGGGCTTCAGGGTAGTTTGGCACTGTACCAAATGGGGAGGTGTAGGTAGAATTTATTCTTTTTCCGCCTACCGACCTTTCGGGCGGCACAAAACGATCTGTTAGGACCCAGATGGGCTAGTTTAGTAAGGAAAGACAGCATATGTAGCATAACCTGCTTATGGTCGTAAGAAGCATAACATTTTATTGTGCAAACAGTACGCATCTAGAAATGTTTTTAATACCATTTTCATAAATTAAACCTTTTTCACATTAAACGAAACCCCTTTTTAAATTAAACGAAACCTTTTTCAAATTAAACGAAAACTTTTTCTTGTTTAATTAAATTTGAATAATGTTTTACTTAATTTGAATAAAGTTTCATTTAATTTGAAAAAGGTCAAAGTTTTGGAAAGTTCGTAATTTTTTTTTTAAGACAAACACGAAACCTTTTTAGCTTGTCTGCGGACTCACCCAGCGTCGAGACAACTTGGATCCTCAGAATAACAGCTTTTCACAGTATTTATCACTCATCGGAGGCATCCTACATTTTATTTTTTGTCTTATATTTCATTGGGAATCAACCAACTTTTTAAACAGCAGACGGCCTTACCTTTGTGTCTTATTTTACAAAATGTTATCCATTTTATTAGTTTTTGCAGCTTTTTTGAAATTTTTTTAGGAAAATTTTACTATATTTTTACAACACAGAAAAAAATTTGTGAGTTCCAATGAAGTTTAAACAGGATTTCTCACAGCAAATATTAAACTTAAATACATCCTTCAAATTTTGTACAGGTAGCTTTGTTGCTAGTGCGCATACCGAAACAATGAACATGAAAGATTAGTAAATCAAATCTTCTGTTATAAATAAAAACAAAATCATGCTCCTTGGTAACTTTATGGTGTATAAGATATTTTCCATACTCATACTAGTAAATAAGTAAAATTTTATTTTATTGTTAAGAACTCATTGAAAATATCAGCCAAGAGTGAGTCCAAGTGGCACATGTGGGGTACCGTACTTGGCAGATGCTACCTAGTACATATCACGAGATAATAGCCCATAAGACAGTAGGAGAAGAGGACAGAGGGGCATCTTCTGTACGGAATCCAAAAAGGTAGTAACTGAAGTTTACTGCCTTTCTACTAAGCACAGCAACATATATTAACTTTATTGTAAAGTAAACGCACAGAAATATTTTCTAAAAAAATACGTAATGTTATTTTTACCCACCCCTATCGGGAATAGCAAGTGGAGTTTTTACCCCCACTAAAGGTTTATTACCCTCGTAAAGGAAAAATGCTATCGTGAATCTACCGTGAACTTCTTTTCTTTTAACAATGAAGAAATACACATTTTTGGTTACAAATCAAATGTTTTCAAGTGTAAATAAAGATGTGTTTTGCTGTGAATGATAATATTATTAAGAAGAATGAAACTGTATTCCTACAACGGAATATTTATAAACTTTAATATATATAATTAGGAGGAGAATGTTGAAATTACATGATGTTTTTTATTTAGTTCACATGCCAAACTTAAATGAACAAAACCAAGAGAAAAGTGGAAAAATCCCTCTAAAAATATTTTTTGTGGTAAGGGAAAATTATTTTAACAATCGGGAATTATTCACGATCGCAACCACCGGAAAAAGGGAAATACTTCGAGGGAAAAATATTCACGATGATGGTGCTTATACGTAGTTCTTAGTGAGCTTGTCCAGTTTTAATATCCAATGATTAATACAAAAAGTATGGAGCGCTTTGTTCAAATTTGTTCAAAGATTACACAATCAAAAATCATACAAATATTGAATTTTCTTTAATAATTAACTGCCTGGCACACGATGTCGCACGTATTCTTCTTCTACAATTACATATAAAACAAAATCAAAATTTTAGAATTTGTTTCTTTTTTAAATGTACTTTTACGAGCGAAAGAATTCGTTCGAAATCGTGGTCCTGGCAGTAAGGACTTTAAACTGACTTTGACATTCCGATTAGGAATGCGAGTTGGAGAAATTGGAGTTGGTAAATTTCTGAAGCAAATTTGCGTTTGCTAGTATTGACTTCAAAAGAAAGTGACATACTTTACGCAGTGCTTGAAATCACAACTTTATTTTCTCTATTGGGTAACACAAAACCGAGGTCGCTGAATTCGTATTAACGTTATACAATTTTGATACTAAAGTACCATAAAAACGTAATTTTTTATAAAAAAAAAATATTTGAAAAAACGATTTTTTATTAAGGATATTTTTGATTCAAAGAAAGAAGTTGTTGTCATGTCTTTATAATATAATATAGTTGTCATGGATATCTCACAACCCTACTTTTCTTGTGCGTTCTTTTCCCTGTCATAACTGTGGTAAAAATATTTATAAGGAAAATGATTCTGTCAACATCCAATACGGAGATAGTGTGTCTACTTGTTTCTTTGTATGGGGTTCGCAGGTTCGATTTCTGCCTAAACATTCCATGTTTCTTCAGACAATCAAAAAAAATTACCTGTTTGTGTTTATTAAATAAGAAATAACTTAACTTGTTTTTTTATATTTTGCAGTTTGCGTTCTTGTTATTTAAAAAATTATAGAAAAAATTATGAAAGACAAATAAATTGTAAATCTTAATCTTAATAATTTTCCAATTAAATCTTCTGTGCGCCATGTTCTTGCTTTCGACGTAGAATGAGTGTTGTGTGTGCCTCAAAAGTTTGCTCTTCTTTATTTTCATTACGGTTGTTCACTGCCATTTCCAAAGAGTGATTTCTTCATACTTGCAATTGTCCATCCCACACAATAAGATCAACAAGCCTTTTCATTACTCTCTATTTGCAGCAAAGACATTTTTTCATAATGTGGCGTTTTCAGTTTGTATTAGTTATCGCAAAATAAATGTCTTTAAAATTGTTTTACATGTTTGTGCAATTCAACAAATACGAAAATAGTATAATACTTCAAGTACCCATATTATTATCAATCTATCACCATTTGGTTAAGAAAATTACTTTTAATTGGCTGCTTATTTGTAACTCTAATTAAATCTCTAATTATTTTTTAGCAATATTACAAGCAGTCATTCGAAGTTTTATGGAGAAAAAGTGAAAAGGTCATATCTATAAGGTAATACAAGAAACACTGAAGAGTGTATTATATTACTCTAAAATGTGGATTTACATTAAGTTAATATATAAATAGACTGAATAAAATTTTATTCAATATTGGTTAAAAGAACTTATTTCATAAAAGCTGAACTTGACTTACTTTAAATAAAGTTTGTCCAGTTTGTGCTGATCGATTTTGACAAACTGTAGCAGTCTGATTTTTACTATTTTTATTCCAGTCACTGATGAAAAATCAGCGCCGAAAATATTTAAATTATACAAAACATGAATTCTTAATTGCACAAAACCAAGTTTCAGAATCGTTTACTTTTTTTGATTACCAACTTTTGGAGTATTTTTGTTTTGTTTTAATTAGTAATTTAATTAGTGGCGATTAACATCCTATAAACTTCTATACTTCTTGATTTATTTTTTATTCATTTTGTTAATGTTTTGCTTAAAATTTTTCGAGAGATTCATAATATCATGTCATATTGTTCTAAAAATTTTAAATATTATAAATCTGTTTTTTTATTTTGTTTTTAATATGAATGTGCATCATAATAATAAGACTCTAAATGCAAAGTTTATGCGACAATCATCCTAAATTGCATTTGCTTTTACTTTAATCCTTCGAGAAATCATTTAAATTTCAACAAACAGCAATAATGAAAAAAAATTGCATTAAGCATGATATTGTTAAAACTGGACACGTTTGAAATTCGTTAAAAATCGCGAAAATTATAAAAACATCAAATCTCGTCCAATTTTAATTTTTTTGTCTTGGAATATTAACTAAATCTCGCAAAAAGTTATTCAATTGGTTTCAAGCTGTGTAGAATTGAAAAAAGGACAACATCTATTATTTTTCTGGAATATAATAAATTGCAAACATATAAATAAAATCAAAAGCAAGTCATAAGAATTTACTGAAAATCGCTAAAATAGTTAAATATGCGAAAAATTCTAAAAATTGCAAAAAATACCGAAATAATTGAAAAAAATAACATTGAAATAAAAAAAAATCTAATTCAGAAAAATGCCGTGGCAATCACACACTTCATAAGCGTGCAAATTATTAATTGAAAGGTAAACATTAGAAACAAGCTGCAAAATAAAAATATAATTGATTATAATTGATATAAAATGGCATAAAATCGGGATAAATCATTTATATCGCTTAAAGCTTGCAAAGGATTATAAAAAGCTAAACCAGGTTCAAAACTCATAAAAGTTTAAAAAAACAAAATAAGTTTTTATGGCAAAATTTTCGAAAAATTGCATAATTGCTTCGGATTGCTAAAATTGTGAAAAGAATTGAACATCGGAAAAAATTAATTAAAAAAATGGGCACATTCATAAGATGTTACGTTAAGTTGTGAAACTGTTGCCGACTGTTGAGCCCAACTGTAATTAAAAAAAGAACAACTGATTAATATAAACGAATAAAAAAAAAAATAAAAGTGCTGCATAAGAAATATAATATATTATAAATTAGGACTCCAATGCTATAGCCAGCAGCCCAGTAATTTTCCATTTTTATTTCAAAATCTGCATCACAAATTAAATGCACAACAAAAACACTGTAATAAAATGATCAACTTTCGCCGATAATATTTATATTTCAACGCTGAGCCGCCACTGTGTTCAACAAATCTATAAATCTTATATTCAACTAAATATATAATTAAAATAAATACACAACATAATCACCCGACGTATATATAATGAAATTAGTATTTTATTTGATTTCTTTGTTTTCGCTACTCCATCGCATTTGTAACGCAAAATTTAACAAATTAATTTGCAGCCGCCATCTAACAAAGCGGCGTTGCATTAGAATATAAAAGCGCATAACTCTCTTGATCAGCTGTTGAAGCTAAACACAACATGTTGCCTAAATGTAGCAAAAAAAATTTATGATGAAAAAAAGTGCAGCAAATACTCAACTGTTGTGTGTGGAGCGGAATTACTCAACTTTGCGTTTCTTCAATTTTGCGTTTCTAAGACAAACACTCAACGGTTGCGTACAGTAACGTCTTAAGGACGCGACCAATAAGTAAGTTTCCCAAAAAATAAGCTTTAATTAGAAATCAAGACATAAAGTTATTTAAAATTTGCTAGCTTTATAGGAAAAGCTGCAAAGTTGAAAACTCACTTTTAAAGAAAAAAATACAAAATTTGCAAACAATTTTGGAACAAAACACAAAAACTGTATCAAAATCGTGCAAATTTTAAAAAGATATGTATGCTGGGAGAAATTTCAACCGCAAACATAATGAAAATTCCGTTACCGTGTTTTTTTTTTGGTTTTACATTTTCATATCAAATATTATTTGACTTTTATAATATTTTTTTAATAAAATTTATTTACTTATGTAGTTTTTTTACATATTTATTGCAGTCAGCCATTACAAATGTAACTTTCGTAGAAACGAGTTATTATTTTTATAAAATTTTTTTTCTTCCATCAACTGACTTAATTTTCAAATTGAACACTAAATCATGAAAGGAAATAGTCATATTTGCGTATTTTATTATTAGAAAACATAAATTCGAAGCGGTTTAACTAGTTTCTACCGATAGTTTCTTTTCTTGAAATTTATTTATACTCTTCTTTGTTTTTTATAATCCCTATTTAGTGTTATTCCGAAAATAATATACCACCGTTTAAAGGAGCAAAGTGCTTCAGAAGCTTAATTGAATTTTTTACGTTATTTGTTATTATTCACAATATATTCCTCCTTAATCTTTGTTTTTGATATGGATGTTATTTTTCCAAATATCTTCTGATTTCCAATGAACAGTAAAATAATTTATTGCTCTCTGAAGTAAACTTAATTAAAGCCAAAACTTTAGAAAAAGTTATAAAAATTAATGAATTTTGTCGAAACTGTCAGTTTAATGCTATGGAAAAAGCTTTAAAAAATACATTTGATGAAATTTAAAATGCATTAATTATTGCTGGCGTATACGTTACATAGAATTATGTTAATTTATATGGATCGTATACGCAGTGGTGCTTTCAGCAAATACGAACGAATATACTGTTTTTTATATGGTTTTATTGATAATCTCTTAAATGGTTTAAAAAGTGGATTCTTATATTTCACTTATGTATATGAGCCTGAGCGAAATCACTGCTGAAATTTCTTATTCATTTATATATATTTTATTCATTTTATTTTATTGTAAGATTCGTAGCGTCAAATAAATTTGTTTATTCCAATACGTTCAAAAAGAATGTTATAAAGTCGGCGAAAAATGTTTGCTTAAGTTTTAGTCGGTCCATCTTTAATTGTTTTTCAAATAAATATTTCTTTCAACAACTCAGGTCCACACGATTTCTAAGGACCATATTTTCTTAGTCAATTTGCGTACATATGATACTGAAGTTATCACAATTTAAAATAAAATTTAAAATTTTCTTCAGTTTAAAATTTTAATAAATCTTAAAAAAAAACAAAATAAAAAAATTTTAGAAAAACTTTGTTTCTTTGATAAAATTTTCTGAATATCGCCTAAACTGTTGAATGATTGTTTCACACATAATTTAAAGGTTATTTTGGTTTAGACCCTTCTGAGATTTCTTTGATTGAATTGAAGAAATAGTTATACAGAAAATGCAAATTATGTAGACCTTACATAACAAATTTAATTTTGTTGGCTTGTGTAACCGTTCACAAAATTTTCTAATTGTATGAAGATTTTTTCCATAACCATTCAATTCCATTTTTTCCTAAAATTTTGAAACGCTTTTCAAAATCTATACAGAGAAAACTTTTTCACTGTGATGACCAAATGCATTTCATTCAAGTACCAAATACCATAATATGACTTATTAACAATATTTAAATTTAAAGTTATTGAACTCAAAGTACGTTTGTCAAGGAGTACGAAGAGATTGGATTCTCAGTTAAAATAATGTATATTTAAATTACAATTACCATACTCTTCACATATACGGGTTTTGTATGCATTCAGCAAAAATTAGAGAGGAAATTTTTTGAAAATAAAACGACTTTTTTAACAAACACAAATACTTTTAATTTTGGATTAATTTTTTCACAATTTTGTTAACACTTTTTTTTTGTGTAGTTTTTAAATATTTTTTGATTTTATTGGCGGCATTTGTGAAATGAAATTTATAATTGATTTAAATTAGCTGTTTTTTTAATTCAAAAATATTTTATGTTTGTTCCTATTTGTAAATAAATTTCTTGTCACAAAATAAAAAAATGCAAAAAAATATTTTTCAAATCAATGTTGTTTTTACACAAATGTCTTATGTATGCATATGAATGTTTTAAAAATGCGCTGAAGAATTATTGGCTCCTGCCATCCGTAATGCCGTTCAACGTCGTTGTCAACCAGTGATTGCCCCACCATCCACCCAAAAAATTTCCTCAAATGTAAGTACACATTAAAATTCCATTGAGGAACAAAGTGTTAATGCTTTGATGGCCTGTGCTGTGGGTGCCGAATCGGAAATTAGTTTTATTTTGTACTATAATTTTATTTAAGAAATATTATATGATTGAAAGCTAGTTTTTAATAAATCTTATCACTACACATGGCCAAAGCATGTTGCTTCTTCAGAATTTGGTGCATCCAAATAGTAAATAAATTTTGACATCGCCTTGAATAAAACTAAAAAAGTCCACCTGTTATGAATTCGCCTTGATTGTGCTTAATTCTATACAAGGTGTATTTAACTAGGTGACTGCATTAGGAAAATAATTACAACAATACAAGAACAACAGGCATTTTTGTTTGTGTAGTTTCATTGCGTATGTCAAAAACCTAACCCATAAAACAAAGAAATTAATTATATAATTAATAATTCTATTTTCACACACCGATCATGTACATTCATTGTAACCTTTCGAGTTATATTTTAAAAAGTTATCGTTATTGTAGAACTTTGCGGAATTAAATTTTTTTAAAAGGAATCATTCGTCTTTTCTAAGTTTGTTGATTAAGAACTTTATTATTCCATCCAACTCAGTTAATGTTGCAGAATCTTTACCGAGCTCTTTAATGGCTACGTCATTTTACTCGATTTATTGACATCAATTATTCGAGTTATTCGTTAACCGAAATTAACTATTTTCATTATTCGATGAAACAATGTTAAAACTCTACTCGATTAATCGAACAAATATTAATCGAGTGGATACTCTAGTATAAACTCAATTATCGCCTTTTTAAGAAATCACAATGCAAAATAAATATTCCTCAGTTGTTCTTGAACGACGTGTATGAGTTCGATTTTTCACATCACTAACTTGTCCTAAACAACTCAAATAGGTCCACTAATGTTACAATTGCTGGGCGAAAAGGTGTTTCATGGTGACCCAAAAATTCTTTAGTTTTTCGATCTTTGATCGCGAAACCTTTACGATTTTTGATTAAATTTTAATATTTTCAAAGCCTCGTTGAAGTGTATGCCGTCTCATTTTTTCAATGAAATGCCATTTTGCAACACCCTGTATATGCTCTTTGGAAAAAATTTAATGTGAGCAGTTAATCATTATGGCTGCTAAATTGGGAATGAATCAAACCAAATGCTTTGGAAGCTTCAAGCTTTGTGTGTCAGAAATTCAAATCTGACATTAAGTATTTATATTTTAATTTAAGAAGTTTTTAATTAATTCAAATTATTTTTATTAAGAAAGTGATATTTGGAACATTTATTCATCAGACCAGCAGAACGGATCATTAATGATTCCGTAGATTTCCATATGTATAATACGTATCTATTTTTAAATATAATATACGTTTTTGTGTGAACAAGACCCGGACAGCGAAAAGTTAGAGGATTGAAACATTTCACAAAAATGTTCCTCGTAGCATTTTACATTTTTCTGCTAAGGACACATTGTATCTAAAATGTGAGTATAATAAAATTTCCTTTGACGATCCACAATAAAAATTCGTCGAATGAGAGAATTTTAACTCCCCCTAAAAGAATGCGCAGGTGCGAACTTTCAAAACGCTGATACACATATCTTTTTCATGGTTCCCTACCAGAATCAGTCGTTAGAATTTTTTTCTCTGTACAGTATTACCTACTTTAAATCTTATGAAACTGTAAATTAATTATTCAGACAAATATTATACAGACTATAGAGAACACATTCTATCGATTATCTTGAAGCAGAATTAATTAATTATGGATAGATTATTTTCAATTGCTGAAGAATCTAAATCATTAACCGACATAAAATTAATTAGGATTTTATTTGTATGTTTTTTTCTTCATTTAAATCTCAAGTAATTTTTCTATGCAATATTCCAATTTTGCACTTATTGCGAGGAAAAAATCTTTTTTTTTAATCTACAATGCAAAAAAGTTATAATTTTTTCTGTATAACTTTTTCATAGTGATTTATTTGTATCGAAATACCATAAAATTCTGAATCTTCTCAACTGTGCAAAGAGACCGCGTATGATTTTTCATAAACCAAAAGTGTCAAACTTCATAAAAAATTCCGATTTCGAAAATGTTAAAAGAAGATTCGTTAGTATTATATCATGTCATCATCTCCATGTATGCGAATTGAAGGTTGTGTTAATCATGTAAAATAAAAACTGTATTCAAGATGCATGTAAAAAAATTTTGTTTATAAATTTATGAACTTGTCTTTTCAACTCAACCGTTTTGTGTGAACATAGAAGATTATTTCTATTTGTAATAAAAATTATTTTTTCTAAATAAAATTGTGTTAAATCGTAATTTTTTAATTACTTTTCATGCTTTAAAAATGGCACAACTTTTAGTGCTTTTGGATGTCATTTTTGCATACATCTGTTCTGGGTAGATTAGTCCTGAGTGTAAAACATAAAACTTTTCTGTATTTTATTAAATGTTCTGTATTTGTTTTTTATTTTTTTTTAATTTGAAATGGTTTTGGATTAAAAACAGAAAACATATACATATGTACTCGTACGTCATAGGTCATATTTTGTTAACTTGTAACTAAATCTTATTACTTTTAAGATAAAGAAATTGCAATACAAATTATCTTAAATTTTTTTGACGATATTGCTTAAAGGCGTTAAAAACCTAAAATATGAATATTGTTACGTATCGACCTTTTCGATAACGTTTACTTGCTCGAGTTATTTAAATTGTTAGATATAAAATAAAAACACAACGGAAATTGATTTTTAACTTAATGATGTTTTGTTTCCTTTAATATAGTATTAGAAGCGTTAAAACCTTGCCCTATTCCCATGACTCCACGCAGGGAATGTTACAATATTGTGAATAAGTCTTTGATTCCTGCTTCACGTCTTTACTTTAATCCCGGGAGCTTGCGATAACTCAAATCACATTAATAACAATAGTGCAATCTTTTCTAAGTAATATCGATATAAATCGAGAGAAGTCATTAGCAACATCAAAAGCAATCAATTTTGACAAAAGTGCATCATGCCACACTCTGCCAAAGGTATTGCAAATATCTAGAGTCACCAAAATGGTGAAAGGAATGACACCATCTTTCCGACAGAAACGTAAGCAGATCCCCGTAAGTGTCCTCTATTAAAACCATACTGACGATGGCTAATTAAACTGTTGTTGTTTGGCTTTTACGATAGACAAATTTAGGTAAAGTCAAAAACATCCGGGATACTCATTATATCTATCGATGGAGCAACCTCTAATACTAGATATCAAAACTACGTGTCTATAATAAATTTCTATGTACGATATTATTAATATTTTGTATTTCATGTCTACTTTAGAACAAATTTTGCACACAATTACTCTTGTTCCAGTTGTCGCTGCAAATTTCGTCATCTTTTGCATGTCAATGTCACTTCGTTATTTATTTAGCATTCTATAAAAGCCTTATTGTGACGACGACAGTTTATCGTTTTTTTAACAAATCAAGTAACACATCTCTAGTATTTCAACCAGCTGAATTATTTTATTTTGAATTTTTTCGAGAAAATTGTTTTTTGCTTGTAATTTAAATGCCGAAAAAAAATAACACTTATCTTAGAAAGTAAACTCCTCAGAAAGAATTCCGACATCTACAACTTACCTGATGAAAAGTGAATATCGAAACCAAACTTTTACAAAATAACAGTTTGCTACTTGATGAACAGGTTCAAAAGATACTTTAGACTCAAAGAATGGAGTTCGATCTACATTAATTTCTAAAAAATTAAATTAAATTAACAGCTACATTAAGTTTTTTCGCCCAGGGATTTTATTAACTCAGCATATGAAATAATTTTAATTTGGGTCTGTCACAGCCAACAGCTTTTTTCATTGTTTTAATATTCCACCACCAGTGGAATTGCACTCATCTTTGTTGGTTACCATTTTCTTTTTGTCCTTAAATTTAAATCTATAAATAAATTTCATGAAATTACTGAAATGCACTATCAGCCACCCACCCGCTAATCTTCTTCATGAGACAAGCGCATTTAATTTCGTTGCAATTTCTTCCCAATTTGCTTTGAAACTGCAGGAAATTGTACCTCTACGAAATTCTACTGCAAGAGAATAATTTTTTTCAACTCTTCCACAAGTTTCTGGAACTGGATTATATTGGTCAATTTATTTTTTTAAATTTTTTTCATTTTGCTCTATAAATTTCTAGACGTTAATAAGAATTGTGAGGACAAAATCTGAGTCCTTTCTATATAATAACGCCGTCGCACTGTGGCTGAAAATCGTTTTTCATTGGCCAAAACTCAAATTTTTTTTTGTCACCGATTTTTAAAATTTTTACGCCCTTTTGCAGCTAATATATCCAGATTAAGGTAGCCAAAAAATTAGGTTAAACTATTGATAATTGTGAGCGTGGCATGCTGTCAAACTCAACGGTTTTTTTAATTTCAGAAAAAGGTGTTTTTCTTTTGTTTTTTATAAAAAATAAATGGTTACTACTCGCAAGTTATCATCGATAATGGCCTGCGGTCTTTTTTATAATGTTGGTAGGATTATAGTCTTTAGTTTTTGTAAGTGGTCAGAGCTCTAGCGTTTAATATTAAGGGCGTTACGGAATATTTATGAAACTACTATATTTTTCTCAAATTTAAACTTTAGTGGAATAGAACTTCTAGGGAACAAAAGGGAACAAGAAATGTATACCACCCGGAGAAAGGTGAAAGTGTCCTCTTTAACGCTATATATACTTTTGCACCCGCCACGAGCCGCCTGTAGAACACTTTTTTCATTTTAATGAAATTACTCCAAAGTACTCGTATACAATGGTGTATATAATTTTCACTTTTTTGCCTAAAAGTTTATGTTTTTTACTTTAGACTACGTAAAACTAAAAAAATTAAATATAATACCTGCGAAAGGGTTTAATGGCTTTGTTTTGATCAGCCAAAAATTGGTAATAAAATTATCACAAATTATCACAAAATTCTACAGTAAACATATGATCTGTTACTAAATTTACCTGTTATCAAATGTTAGGGTCAACCAAAGTCATAAGCAATTTTATAACAATAATCGCGACATTAAAGCACTAAAGAAAAAAAAAATAACCCAACAACAACAACAAATATTGGCGAGATACTAATCAGTTTTACCTGATATTAAGGTCTGGACAACATGTGCAGTTTTGTGCAATTTAAGCACTACCTGCTATGAAATTAAAGATCAATGTGTGAATAACATGTATCTAAAAATGTATAAAACTACGGATTCGATAAGGGATTACTCAGTTAATCCTCTAAGTGTACGGATAAAACATAACAGACGCAAATAAAAATATTCAGAAAAATATGGAGAGCTTCAGTTATAAAGAACTGGCCGAAGAGTATTTTAGAAACAAAAACCAGGAAGATGTTCTTAGCTACGTTAAAATAAAATTAAACTTAAATTCGTGGAACACATACTAAAAATCAATTATGATTTGGATTTCGGGTCTTCAGGATCAATAAGAAACAACGAAACCAACAAAGAGTTAAGAAGTTCAAAAAAGAAACATGTTCAAGATGAATATCGCAAATTAGGATTGATTATAGATCAGCCAAAACAAGGGTCAGGCAATACAAATGATGGCAATACCGCAAGAAGATTCTTTTCAGATCCAGAAACAGCATCTGAAATAACAGGAGTGGATTTAAACCTCATTTTCAGATTTAAAATAATCCTAGAAGTACTTGCGTGCAATGAAGAAATTGACTCTAGAAAATTTGGAGATTATGCTAAGGAAACTGCAAAAATATATACAACCAACTACCCATGGAGAAATATGTCTGCAACAGTTCACAAAATCCTTTATCATGGAGAAGATGTCATTAAATATCATTTGGTGCCACTTGGAGATCTATCAGAGGAGGCTCAGGAAAAAAGGAACAAGGATTACAGATTTTATAGAGAGCACAATACTAGAAAAATTTCAAGAAATTCAACAAATGAAGATCTATTTAATATATTATTGGCAACGTCAGATCCGTTTATCTCCAGTATTCGAAATCAATGGAAAGTGGAACATCGGGATTTAGATGAAGAAGCCAAAAAACTACTAAAGAACAGAGATAGCACAGAACAAAATATGGAATATTTGCAATCAATATTTGAGTCAAATGAATAATAATTATAATTGCCTTTCATTGTTATTTAAGTACGAAAAACATAGTATTAGTAAAAAATAATAATAAACGAACCTACCATTGTTACAAATGCTATTAAAATTTATTGCAGTTTTTATTTTAAAATGTTTTTAAAATTATCAAATTTGACAGCAAAAAATAATAAATTTTTCTGTAGTAATAGCAATATTTTTAGATAATATTATTAACGTTTTTTTTAAGTGTAACTATTCTTTGAGTGTAAACAAATTTGCAAATTTGTCAGCAAAAAATTTTAAATTTTTCAGTAATAGCAAAATCTCCAGTTGATTTTACTATTTTTTTCAGTGTACAATTTTTTTAAGTGTAACATAAAAAAAATTCCATTATTACAAAAATTATTTATAATTATTATTAATTTCCAAATATTCAAATTTTTTAATAAATAAAAAAATAATAATTCCATATTTCACTCTAAAAGTTAAAAAAAATTCAAAAGTTCAACTTTGACCTAGAATTCCTTAAAAAGTCCTCAATCAATTTTAATAAAATTTAAACTGAGTCAAGCTGAACTAAATATCTATCCAATAAAAAAAAAATTACTTCAATATTTTGATCGGTTCAAAAGTTACAGAGTTTTGGCCAATGAAAAACGATTTTCAGCCACTGTGCGTCGCAATTTTTTATAGAACGCCGAATATTAGCAAACACTTTTCGATAAATAACGATTACGACTAATGTAGTAATAATTTAAAACCGTCGTCGTCATGTAACGATTGCGAAAATTAGAATAAGGGTGAATATTTTTTTAATAAAGCAATTTATATTTGACTGAATAAGTAAAATAGTATTTCGGAAAACGGGATTCAGATCGCTTTGTTTTGCTTTGTTCTCCAATCTATTTGTTGTTTCATCTTTAGATTTCGCTTCGTTCTGCACAGAGTGGAAAAATAAGCTAAATTTAAGCAAAACGGTTTGAAAAGAAGTCGAAAGCGTTATTAAAGTCTATCAAGCTCGAAAATGCTTAAATCAAGCCGATATTCTTAATTTTAGTATGATAATTCTTAAGCTAATTTTTAAGTTCCTTCATTTTTCTTTTAGGTATAAAAATCTTATTTTAAGAGTTTTGCATTCTTGAAATAAGCTTCATTGTTGTTCTTGATTTTAGGCTCAGCACACAAAACAAAAGGCCATTTAATAATAATATTTTCAGTTTATTATGGTTTTATTGAAAAAAAAAAAAAAATAATTCAAAATAGAGAAAATTCGTAAAAAAAATTAAATATATTCATACAAATATGTAACTAAATAAATATTAAATACATTTAAGTCTACTAAATGCTTTACGAGTTTCACCAGAAGAATCTTTATCAGAGCTAATTTTTCAACGTTTCATTCCTAAATTTTTCTTTCTTTGGTCTTTTATTTTTGTATTTATCGTAAAGTTTACCGCTTGAATTTTTTTCGTCCTTGGCTTGGTATTAAATAATAATCCTTTAAGAAAATAAAGAATTATTTTTCGTTATATTTATGTATTTAGCGCATGAAAATGACATATGTCTTTTACCTGAACAGTCTTTTCATTGGGAAGAACACCCACTATTTCATTAATTAGCAGCAAAAAATTTTTTGCATGGAGAATGATGCTGTTGTTCATGACTTATTCTGCGATGATCTTTATCAATTCATTCCTATATTCGTTTGTTGAGATATGCTTTTGTTTGTAAAATTCGATGATATTCTTTCCTTTTGATGTTTCATGTATAATAATACTTAAATATTTGTTCAGCAACTTTTTACAGACTGGCAAATTTGCAGATGAAGAGTTTAAAGAAGTATTTTTTGGATATTCCACATTTTCCAGCCAAACCTCCACATTCGATGGCATGGACATAAAGCTTTCATATCTTGTAAATTATGGAAAATATCTTTGTAATATTGAATTTTTTTCAGCGTGATTCTTACCCGATTTCTCTTCCTAACAAATAATTTTTCGCGAAATTCCATACGCAACCCTTAAACCTGGAAAACCTCCTTCATGTCGTCTTTTTGCCTGAATTTTGAACTTTTATAAGTCCGTTGTAATGCTTAAATAGGTCATAGAAGTGAAAGATGCATAGAACATACGATACAATACAAAAACTTACTCTTTAAATATTCATAGACATATCCGAATTCTTTTAATAGTTTCCTCCAATTTCCTCATCTTCGCCTTCGGCACAATATGGGAAACCGTCCTGTTTCAACATTCAAAATCACAAACCGATTTTAATTTTCCAATGGCAAACCACAGCTTTCATTTTGTAAAGCGAAGCTCGATCTGGTTTCAAATGTTTCTTTCTCTTTAATATGTGTTCTTCAACAGTAACAATTTCACCTGCAGTTAAAAGTTAAGCTCAAATAAAACAATATTCTGACATTTTATATGACAAAATTACGTGCTTAGATAAGTTTCGATATGCATGTTTCGTTCAATATACTCGAAATAAAAAGCAAGTCCTCCAAAATTTTGAATCGTCATATCTCCCAAACGATGGCTCTTAGGTAAAAAATCGTTTAGACATTTTTTATAGATAATTATCTGATCTTCATTTTTTGTCCAGGCTAATTTTATGATAAAACTTACCGTTTTGCTGAAAATCGCGAAAACCTCGTTTTGTGACCTTTGACGCCGAATAAATTTTTTTCCGGGTGTCGGATCGATGAGGCCTTTTCACATTTCATTTGTAATAGTGTTTTGAACAAGCCTACCAATTTTCAGCCAAGTGTGAAAGGAAGAAGTGAAGCTGATATGACGTGGTCGAGGAAAAAAAATTGGTGAACAAAACAGAAAAATAAAGAAAATGTGTTAAAGTTTGTGAAAAAAGTGTTTTATTGAAAAGAAAATTTTTAAGTCCAGCATTTAAAGGACTCACAATAATAATTAATAACATTTTAAAGAAAAAGGATATATATAAACTAAATAATTAATTTACACTTAAAAAAATTTTCAAGTTTTTAATTGATATTAAAATAAAATAAACCAAAATAATTTATAAATAAAACTCTAAATATACACACAGGCATATGCGTGTGATATTTTAAATTAAATAATTAAACATTAATAAAAAAAGAAACAAAATAAATTCAATTATAAATAAAACAAAGATAAGTAAAAAACATGTACTACAAATATAAAAGTATAGAAACAAAAATTTAACAAAATTTTAACAAAAAAAACACTGAAAAAAACCAGCCTCTTCCGAACCACCATCGCCGTCATATCCAACGAGGGAACGAAATCTCTGTCATATCTAGCGAGCGAACGCCATCACCAACGTCCGGAATAGCCGCCATTTACTTGGCGGCCCAGGTATTTATCATCAACCGACCACGGACTAGTAACAGACCACCTACGGACAAAAATAAAATTTTGATTTATATATATTTAGCTTAGCCATTTAAGTCTTTTTTTCTATACGGAAAAACTTACCGGTTAAAATAGTCCTCTGGCAGAATGAGTCAGAGTACGCGATTGTAGGGTTGAGCTCAAGCCAGTTACACGTCACGTTAGGGGTATTTATCCCAGTAAGGTCTTTCCAAGAGAATAGAAAAAAAGTTAAAGTTTAGGCAAAGTGAAATCTATATGTAGAGAAATTATTTGTTGTGTACATACTTACTCGCACGAATCCGAACGGAACACAAAAATAGACGGACGACTTAATCTAAAACCGCCGAAGATTTAGAGGCCAGCCTCCAGTAGTCCAGAAGCAGATCGGTCCAGGGGAGAGGTTCTTGCCGAAGAAAGAATTTAGGAGTTAATTGAGATTTTTGGTTTTGTTGAATATTCCTCCTTCAATAGTATTATGAAATATTATATGCCTTAATATATATATACATGTACATAGCCATATTTGCTTTTTATATTTAATTAAATTTTTCGTCCATTCCGTAGTAATAAATTAATACTGTTTTTATCATTTTGGAATTTTAAATATTTATTATTTAATTATTTATTATACAAATAACTCGGTTTCTTATTTCTAATACGAGTGAATTAACTTACTCCGGGTAGAACAATGGGATGGTAGGGAAAGGATAAGTATTCGTTTTAGGGGTACCTAGCGAATATTAGGCAGCGGGTGCCTTGGTGGAATCATAGGGATTCCAAGAGGATGGGCAGCCACAGTTAGCATTACACCAGCCAACAAAAATCCGCTGCAAAAATGAATCAATATAGTAAGTATATGATGCTGAACTAAGACAACAATTTTTGAATTTCTTTTTATTACCTTTTGTCACTTTCGGGCTCCAAACATATTTTCCGTGTATTTATCTATCGTTTGAAAGGCTGTTGAATGTCTAATTTAAGCGGACTATAAACAATTCTTAAAACAAGTACGACACAGCTGAATTTTAGCCCGAAGCCTTTTGGTGAAACTGAATTGAAAAACTCTCTTGAATACAATAAAATTCCAAAGTGGATCTCTAGACTTTTATCTTCGGGTATCAGTCGCAAAATGGAGCTCATTTTGATATTACAACCTTGCAGAATAGCACCTGCCAAAGAAAAAAAAAATAAAATTATTTTTAAATTGTTAATTGGTCTTCTGTACTTTGTTTTAAAAATTATGTTTACCGTAGTTACAGTTACTAATCATATGTGTCTATTAAATAAAATTAAGTGTGTGTATTTGCGCGCGCGTGTGTGTGTGTAAAATAAGTATGTGTTTTATTATTTTTGTAAATTATTGCATTTTACCTAGAGTGGGTGTTTTCATTGATAAATTTTATATATTTTATATGGAAGTGTGTTTTTCTTTTTTGTTCATACATTTTGGTCCAAGAGACAAGCTTATGTTGTAAATGCTTATTGTTTCCATTGTTATTGCTGCTAGTTTGAGTTTTGTAGAGACAAAAAAAGCTGCAGAGATTAACTGCAAATTGAATTGCAAAATTGTGCAGCTGTGCGTTGAATTGAATCAAATTGAGCTTGAGTTTTAAGTGCTTAAAATCTCAAACTGAGTTCTTAAAACTTTGTTTTGAGCATTTTATTATATATTTTCTTTCATTCATTCATTCCATTTTGTTATTTTTTGTCATTATTATTATTATACAGCAGTGTAAATCGTGGGTGTATCATCTAAAAAGCTATAGAAGACTTGTTTTTTAAATTAAGCGTTTGAAAACTCTTAGAGGGGTTTTCTCTTGCTAAATCGTTGAACAAAAAAAAAATCAGTTGGATATGGCCAATTTACACTGTTAAAATAGTTTTGTTCAAAGGCCTTTGCTGTTTCTTGAAGTAATTTATTGCATTGTGATGCTATTTTTCAATTTGTGCCATAATTCCTATTTGAGCTTGATATTGTATTAAAATCAGATTTAATTTTTTTAAGTTTTGCATTTGATGTCTACTTTTATAGTTATATTGCCAGGGCCTAAAAAGAACCCTACCAGCAAAAAATATTATAGCCCTATTCACTATCTTGTACATTTGAGATTGCACATTTTTGCAATTGTAAACATTTTCCAGCAATCGTGAACGGCCTTGTGATTTGTTTTGGAATACTTTTTTGCTAAACACGAAATTCACACTCAGCTGTTTAAAAAGATTTTTTTATTTATTTACATTTACACATCCACATTCATGAATGAGCGGCGAGAGAACAAAATAGCAAGTGCATATCTTTGTATTTTGTTAGTGTAAAGTAAAGATATGCTACACCACTTTGCAAATTCTACAATGCAAGACCATTTGCACAAGATTGTGAATTGGGTTAATATGTCTGAGGAGGCAGAGATCTCTCAATTTATTTATAAACACAAAATAATTTAATATCTATCTGAATAAATTGAGGAAAGAGATTCAAAGTAAGCAAGATAGAAGTTTAACGATGATTGATACATTTAGAGGACACAGAAAGATGAAAAGCAAGATTTTAGCTACAATAACAACCAACTACACCCGCTTACAAATCTGCTGCGGCCGAAGCTGTTGTATATGCTCCTCCAAAAATTTTCCACTGACCTATAACTTCGTACTGCAAGCAAAATCTTTCAAATTCTACTGCTAGATTTTTATAGTCTCGCCCAATATCCACGTGAGTTTTTTTATTACATTCAAACAAGTCAATTAAACTAAAATGTGGATTTTCAGTGTCGCTTGGATGCAGTTAATATAGGAAACCATCAACAACCCCGACATGATACACGTAAGACGGGGCATACCATTAAGTAAATAAAATATTACTGGTTCGCCCACAATGTTCAACGATTTTTTTTTCATAAAACTACATTTAAAACAAAAACAAATTAAACAGTTTTGGTTTCGTTTTAAATGTAATTGTACGAAAGGAGAAAGTCGCACGTCTTCGTGCATGGGCCTGGCAGTTAATGTTAAAAAAATACATTGAAATTGATTATCGAAGGGTTTTGCCTTAGAAAATATCTAGGCAATAACATCCATTACGAAGATCATACCCTTAAACATAAACTGCTTACTTTCTGCATTACGTTGAATCTGTTCTACAATTAGTTACTATTAAATAAAGAAATTTATTCTCTAAATGTTTCGGTTTTAGATCGTGGGTATTTGTGGGTATATTTTATATTTGCAAATGTGTGTTCATAAAAGCAACACAGCAAAAACTTTATTGTAGATACACTTTTGTAGACATACTTTTTACCAATTACATTTCTGCATTTAAACTTATTACTTTCACATGTCTCAATGCACATTAAAAATTAAATATCTGCTTTGAGTGTTGAACTCTTGCAGCTGTAATTATTGTGTGATGTTAAGCATTTTACTCACTGGAGTAATGCACAATTTTAGTACTTGATGAAAACATGTTTTTATGAGCACATATACGATTTAGAAAACATTAGATTATCTACTTTGGGGTACAATTGCACTATAATTAACGCGCCACTCAGAGAATAAATTAGCTGTTTATTTACTAGTAAGTAATTGTAAAACTACGGTAAAATAATGAGTGAGGCATGCTTATGTTTTGTATTAAAATATATGTTGTTATTAATGAAAGTCATTACTAAGTTTTTGTTAGAAAGCTTCTAGAGCCCAACAAAAATGTTATGCAATAGACCAGTGAGTAAAACACTTGACACCAAACATGACAATAATTACAAATGCAAGAGTTCAATACTCAAAGCAGACATTTAAGTTTTAAGGTGTAATGAGTTAATATACCAAAGTAGCACTTTAGAATAGTATATACTTCACATGTTTATTGCCATTTTAATTAAAAAAATTCTTACATTTTAATATTAAATATTAAGGTTTTAGAAAACGTTCGACAACAAATCGAGAAAAAATTCACGATTTTAATGAAATTATTAACAGTTTCTCTTTGCAAAGACATGACATATATAAAATTGTGTGTACCTCAAGATATGACACGATTATGATTAAAATAAAAATGGAAACAAGCCGAGATAGCTTTTTGTTTTGTAAAGTATTTCAGCTATAGAACTTTGCAATATGTTGATTGACAGCTAATAATGCTGACTTACATTGGCTTATCACACAATTTCTTAGGTCATATCGTCAGTACACCTTCAACCATTTTTTTGCAAACTTCCACACTTCGAATTTTTATATAAAAAATCTCAAAGAAAATAAATGAGAAATACTTAATGCACAAACGTTATAAGTTAAAAACAACTTTATCGAAAAAAACATAATAAACAAATTATATTTAATCAGAAATCTTATTATTTTCTTTAAAACCTTCATGCGATTAGTCAACCTCTTGTTAACAATAAAAGTATTTGTAAGGCAAAATCAAAAAACTAAAATTCTCCATGAATTTTTTCAAATCTGATTTCAGCACTCAAAAGTACATAAGATTAAAATATATGGGTTCTTAAATACTTTTTTTACGGACATGTTTTTGTTGGTCTGTGGACATTATCGATCATATCAGATAAAAATATTGTCAGATGAAGGTAGTCTATGTTGAACGTTTGACATGAATGGTTGTTAATTGCAAATCGCAGCAAAAGGTGGTTGACGTATAAACCTAATGTTATTTAATAGACAAAAACAATTGATATTAATAAATAGAATTTAATTTTTAATTTGAAGCTTTAGATATACTCGGTATTTTACTTCTAACAATACGTTAAAAAATAATCCCTCGAATAGAGCTAAAATCAAGTGCTTGCGATCAAGACTAAAGTCGCAATTTTACTCTTTTTGCCGGTCTGCGACTTTTTGTGAGACTTATTTTTTATTAGCGACTTTTGCGACTTTTTTAATTTTGTTGCGTCTTTTTACTCTTTTTTGTTTTCTCACAAATATAAAAGCAAATTTCAGATTATTGTTCATTAGGGAACACTTTTATCACTTTTTGCAACCTTGTACTGTGCACAATGTATTCAAGAAATTGTTTACAAATTTTCGGTAAATGTTTCAAAGAAGAGTTTTAGCGAAAAAGCTTTTCAAAATAAGAAATTGTGAGTTTGGAAGTGCTTATTTTACAAAATTTGTTGTAAAACATGAACATTCTTTAAAATAAGATTTCTTGTTAAAACGGAAAGAAAGTTTGAAAACGAAAAAGAAAATGAAGCTAGAAATACGTGTTCAGAGGCAGAAGAGACCACGGAGTCTGAGAGTGATAAAGTTAACAGCACTGCAGGTCTTTCCAAGAAATGTAATATTTCGCAATACTGTTCTAGAGACTGGCAGCATACTACAGCCAAGTTTATTAAATATTAGTATACATGAAAACATTTATAGAAGAATATATAATGCAATTATATTTTTCACATAGCAATTGGAAAACTGTCGATACGAAGTAAGCTTAAAGAAGTCTACCTGGTGGCGGTTTCAGAATACTTAGGTTTCGTTATTTTCATAAGTTTCACGATAAATTCTTCATATTGTATCGGACTACCTGCCCTCATTTAAAAATAATTTTTAGTTAATTTGCAACAATAATTTTTTTCAGTGCTTTGTAGCTGTTGTTTTCATAGTAACAGCTTTAAACACCCACTAATATATTATTCGTTTTATTCTCATCTTGTGTGACTTAATTCAAAAATTATTTTTGTTAAGATGTTGCTGGTACTCACTCGCTTACCCTTTAGTATCTATCGACAACACTAACATACATACATACGTATTTTTTAGTATATATTTATATATGTACCTAAAGTAAACATACATAAATACATATACATATGTATGTGTATGCATGCATATTTATTCAGCTTAGAAACAAGTAACAGTCTGTATTTAAAACTATATATGGTAATTTTAAATTTGTCTACAGATGTTAAAAAATACTTACGTGTCTAAGCCGCACTTAAATAAGAAAGTAAAAATAAATGACTAAACAAATCAAAGAAAACAATCTGAAATTGAAACAAAAATAATAATTAGATCGATTGTAGATTACATTTGTTTATTTTTCCCATTTTGGTGGCTTAAGTTGACACTAATTTGATGGCCACCGTTAAATAGCCAAATTTGTTTCAGATTTATGAAATACATTCCGGCATTTGAGTGTTCTTAAGTATTATTTGTAATTTTTTTAATATTCATATTATATATTTAAATTTTAAAACATCAGCTACTGTTAGTTGATGTGTATGTCAAAAATTATTTGACAACAAAAAACTACTTTTGAAGTAAGAACCTACACATATAAACAAGGCGTACTAAACAGGTGAAATTATTAGTAGCACAACAATTACAACAATACAAGAACAACAGCCACTTTTTTTATATATAAAGGCGCCCTTTTTGACATTCAAAATAGAAAACAAGCAAGACAAAGACATCATGAGGTGGCGTACTGCTGTCACCTGTTTAATAAGTCTTGCATATAAATGAATAATACGAAAAATCTTATTTCAGCCGTGCTTACAACTTGACCTGTATTAATAATTATTGTAATAGATATTGTATCAGTTTTTAAAATAAATTATTTAAATTCCTGGTATATGCTCACCAGTAATGCCAGATTAGCTTTTTAAGGCAAGATTTAGCCTTTTTTTCTTGTCTTTCAGCCTCGAAATTTATGTTTTAGCTTTGTAGCTGTTTTTAGCTTTTTTATTTTATTTTAAATTTAGCCTCAAAAAGGTTAAGTTTTTATTTTCAACTGAACTAATAAAATCACCTTGAAACATTAAAAAATGAATCCAATGTACAGACGTATGTACAGTGTACACTGAAGACATAATTACATTAATTAGAATCCAATGGCGAAGGCTTTTAAATTAGAAATGGGCAAATGTTGAGTCAACAGTTGGGTAGAGGTGGGACAATTTAAGAATGCGCTAAAAAATCATTTCTTGATTTGGTTATTCTATTATTTAGCTATTAATAGTGGAAGTATATTGATTGTAAAAAAGGAGTATTTTTAAGGAAATCATCGGATGTTTATATAATTTCAAAGTGGATGGTATACCATTCATAATTTAAAAACGATATCTGCCAAATGATCGCCATGGCCACGGCTGCAGGACCATATTATTTTCACAAAATTTTCCACATTTAGTGCTGAATGTCCGACATATCTTCACAGATCGATTGGGGGCCATTGGGTGTAGATCATATATTTTACGTAGCCCCAAATAAAAAATGTCTAAAGGCTTCATTCACAAGATATCGGTGGACAATTGTGATCGCTCCTTCGAGAAATCTCACAGTCAGGAAACTTTTCACGTGTCGTTTCTGGAATGGACAATTCTAAAGACTGACAAGAAATGGACAAATCTGGAATTTCTCCAACACCATGGGCTACAACAGTAATATTCAGAGTTAAGCGATATAAACGAGTTTAATTTTTCACACCACTGACTTGTCCCAACTGATAAAATTTTTCCACCAGTTTCACAATTGCCCAACGAGAACTGTAACAGCGAAACTTGCAGCATATTTTTTTTTTGTGAATTTTAGTAATTTCAATCTACTGACAGGTTGAGTCATGCATGTCAACTGTTAAAATGGCGATCTATTGAAAATCAAACGTTTTTTGGACCACCCTGTAGTACTATCTCTCAGTAACGCTGAGGTTTAAAAACTTTTTAGTGCCATGAAAATAATTAAAACTATGGCAAGAAGTCGTTGTAGAATTAAAATTCCTAATTCCAGTGATTTAATAAAATTGTTAGACTCTCGTGTTGTTTATGCAAGTGATAGTTACGATTCTACTTGCGATATGGAAATTATGATACCTGTTCTCCATTGCCGACGTAATAAAGTATATATATTTTTAAGTTTTTTGTTTTACGACAGATATACTACTGGAATATATTTAAATAATTATGCAGTAATTATTGTATCAGGCCTTAATACAAATATTCTGTTGTATTTTTAATCCAATAATGAGTTGAAGTAAAACAAATCACTTATTTTTATATATTGACTTTAAAAATATTTTTTTAAAAATATGTTGACTTTTAATCGTTATTTTTTTTCTTTATGTAATTGAAGTACATTTTTTTAATAATTTTAAACATTTTTTATTAATAATAAATAAAACGTTAAATTATGAATAAAAAATTTATGGCTTTTTTTAGCTTTTATTTTTGAGCGATTTAGCTTTTTGTGGGTTTGTTTTAAAAAGGCGAATTAGGCTCTCTTTTTCTCCAGCTCCTCGCAACACTGATGCTCACGTTGATTAATTAGATAACTTAGTAAATTTTTTGTTGTAAATTTTCTTTTTTCGAAATTATTTGTAAATTTAAACAAAAAGTGGGAAAATTTTTAAATTGTACGAACGAATTGTACTTGAACGTGAACACTTTTAAGTGGCCGCTTGATGTTTTTATCACATCATGAAGTAAATATAAAAACAAATTAATAGAATTTTAACTTGAGTATAATGAAACATTTATATTGAACAATTCAATAAAATTTTTGTTCAGTAATTTATTAATTTTACAAGGGCAAATAATTCGATGCAAACAATTTATAACAATACAGGGATACAAAATTGAAAGATAAAATATGCAGTGATTCTCAAATGGCAGTTCTATTATTTTGTAGTCTATAGAATGCAAACATATTTAATAGTTTTTCTCGATCACTTCATTAAATATATTCTTTTACTACCAAGTGTAGTTAAGGAACATTATTCTCATAAATTTTCAACTTATTAAAAATTATAAAGCTATTTTCAACTGTATGTGAATAATCTTGGGATTATTATTAATAGATACCCCAGCCGACGGGTGAAGGAAAAAAGTGGATATGTTAGTTATAATCACTGGATCGGAGGTGGTTATAATTATAGGGCTTAACGGAAAATAAAAGACACAAATTAGTGACTTTTATTTTATCTTACAGAGGTCGGTTGAAATGGAATGCTACCCTTTGCGTTTTCTTTTAAAATGATGACACAAGATTAACTAAATATTTCTTTTTCGCTGGTTTATTATGTTCAATTCCAATTTAGGGTATTTTCAATTCAAGGTTATAAAATCGAGTAAGTAAACTTTCGAAAGGTGGATTGACTGAAGTAAGTAGAGGATTTCATAGCCGATTCTCTGATATAATTACAAAAGTATTTTTTGCATCGCAAATTATATTATTGTTGATAATTTAGATTAATTTTGTAATTCAACTTAATCGCAAAATGTATGTAATTCATAATTCAAAGTTAATATAAAAAAAGGATATAAAAAATTAAAATATATTTATTAAAAATATTTTAAAGGATACTTATTTTGTCCAAACTAGTTTGGACAGTATTATAACGATAAATTAATTTTACTTACGTACGCTCCTACATGATCCAATTTTTTTATAATCTCACGTAAGTGAAAACAAACGCTCACGACGTACTCGCGACAAAAAAAACAATAAGTGAAATTAATATACTCTCTTTATATTTAAGAAATTATCAAACCCGTTGTTAAGAAATCACAATTAATTACGCACAATTTCAATATGTGTGATTCAATTTCTGAACTGTTGTTCAGAAATTTAAAACAATATTTACGAAACAATCGTGCTAAAATTCTACTCATGCAAAATTTTTATGCTCGCATTCACGCACACTTACGAGATTGAGAGGAAGAATTACTAACGGTTATTATGTATGGTTTAACCTCTAATTAAAATTGACAATTTTCTACGTCAAAGTTATATTTTTATTTATGAAATATGATTTTGTAATATCTTTTATTATATCAACATGAAATTTTTTGTCTACTACTATGGAAATATTATTAGAAAGTATTTTTTTTTGTGAATACTTTATTCTGATTTCCTATAATAAGTTTGACATCTTTTTTGAAAATATTTAATGCCCCTCCCTCAGTGAATGGGATGATTTTATTTGCTTCACCTGTCGTTCTATTTGAGACGCTGAAGTGACGGATTTCATTTCTAATACGGGAAAGAAGATTCGCCACGTAATTTCCTTTTCCAAGGATATGATTAATTCAAAAATCAAACTCATTCAGTTTTGCTTTCCACCGCGCAATTTTCGATTGGGATCCTTAAGGTTGTAATCACTATTGATTAGAAACTTTCTAAATTGCAGATAAGCACAAACATATTTTAGAGGCCACACTAAGAGTAATAGTTCCTTGTCTGTGGCGGAATTATTTAACTCGTGCTCATTAAGAGTGGGGCTAGCGAAGGAGTTTGGATTGGTTTGCTGGCCTAAGAGGGCTTCAAGAACTGTATTAGAAGCGTCTGTTGTTAAAACAATTAGCTTTTCACAATTTTGATAAGGCAGTATTGATTGTTTGGTTTACTGGTTATCAAGAATTTAATTTTGTCGTCCGCATTATTATAGACTTTATTTGTTAAATCTATGCTATTGCCTTTTTTCAGTCACTACTTCAGAGGTTTTGCATTACAAAATTCCACTCCATATTCCTATCGGCATTGACACTTATATCAAGATTTTCAAAAGTTTCCAGAGTCTCTTCCATAAATTTAGAGCTGATAATTATTATTTCTCTTCTTTATTTCGATAGTCTTAAAACCAAACAATTTAATCACAGTGTTAACGCTCTTTTCAATTATTAACTTGACAATTTTCTTCCATTTATTTTTAGGTGAGTTCTACATATATAATTTCTATAATTGTGACTGCGCACTAAACTTTTTATTTTCTGGTAAGTGATTATTTCATAATTTAATTTGCTTAAATCCATCTTACTGGCTTAATTAACTTTAGGAGTGTTCTTTTATTCTGCGTGATTCTTTTTAAGGATTCTTTAAATAAATGTCTTTTTTTATTCCTTCCAAAAGAATACTCTATTGTATTCGTTTTATATTAGAATTTTATTTGTTGAGTGTTGAAAGTTAAAAACTAATTCATTCAATACGTAAAGATAAAAAAACAGAAGCATTTGCCTATAATAAATGCTTCGTCATCAACAATCACAATTCAAATATTAATTTTTGTAAAAGAATCATATAAATAATTAAAATTGAATTATGTTGTGAAGAAAATTCTTAACGACAATTTTAGAAACTTTTAAAACACAAATACGCCAAAAACTTTGCCGTTTTAACGACAGTTTGTAATAGATTTACATACAGTGACGTATATATTGGCGTTCTTGCCAACTACGGCACCGTTTTTTAAAAACGTCCTACTTTCGGCACAAAAACGCCAAGCACAATAAGGATGATTATTATTTGTAAACAATGGTTCATGTTTCGCATCAAATTTCATTTATGAAATATTGTAGTAAATGAAAATGAAATATTATGGATATTCACATATGGAATATCGGAAGAATGAGCAACGTTCTGTATGTCACTTACATATATTATACTAGTGGATAGTTAAATAAGTGTATTTTAATGTTTTTGCTTGCGTTTAGGCTTTATTGTTAAATAAATAGGCGATTCAATAAAAAATTATATAAAATTATTTCATTCTTTGGATTTAAAAGTTATGAAATAATTCCTTTTTATTATACGAAACTTTACTAAACGAGAGGTAGACTCTGCAATTAAATCACTTAAGGACAAGAAATCTTATGGACCGGATGGATGATATACCCGCAGAAATATTAAAGTTGGTAAATGACAACAACATCCAACTATTAATTGAATTGTTTAATTACATTTATAATACGGCCCAATATCCACATGATTGGCTGAAATCAACCTTCATAACTATTTAAAAAAAGCTATCCACGCTATTGTAGCGAATATAGACTAATAAGCCTGATGAGTAATGCCCTCAAAATTTTCCTTCGAATAATTCACTCCAGAATATATGAGAAATGTGAAAAACTAATGGATACGATCCAGTTTGGGTTCCAAGGAGACATGGGACCTCGAGAGGCACTTTTCTCAAGACATACGTTGGTTCCAAATTCACAAAATGCCGTAATGTACAAAAGGATATTTTGTAGATTATGAAAGAGCTTTTGACAATGTGAAACATGATAAATCGATGGAAATTTTTATATCCATTGCAAGAGACAAAAATGAAATGCAATGCATTAAAAGTTTATATTGGCACCAAACAGCACAAATTGAGAATGACGAAAAACTTGCTGAAACTATAACTATAACTAAGGGCGTCAGACAAGGATGCATTCTGTCCCCTTTCTTATTGAATATTGAATAATATAAGATATGCTGATAATATAACCTTACTGGCTGACAGCATGCCTGCGCTACAAGACCTGGTAAGCAAACTCGCAACAAACAGCAAACCATATGGTCTAAATGATTGTGAGCAAGAAAAATAACCATAATACATACTACTTCCTTAAAAATACAAAACGCATGCTTCGAAAAAGTACAGAATTTTAAATATCTCGGCGTTACAATCAAAGACAAATGGGATTGTTCAAAAGAAATAAGATGCCGTATAGAAATGGCTCAAGATGCCTTTTCTAAATACAAAAAAATACTTACAAGTCCCGATATTCATCTTGAAACAAAATCAAGATTCATTAAAACATATTGTCGGTCTCAGGTTGACAACTCTTAAATCGCAAAAAAATCTAATTGGGTTTTTAATGCCACAAGTCTGTGTTTGTCCTTCTGAATGTTTGTACGTTTCATTTATATTTTTAAAAAATTTCCTTCCCTATGTTTTTTATCTACTTCCAACACGGTTTAGTAAAGGAGTAATAAGGTTTTTTTTTGTACCCGGAAAAGTACAAAAAAAAATGTTAAGAGTTGTCAACCTGTGACCGACGATGTGAATACATAATCACTTTTACTATGTGCGGTGGAGACGTGGACCATAAAATCATCCGACATAAAAATATTGGAGGCCTTTAAAATGTGGGTTTATAGAGGAGTCCTCAAAATACACTGGACCGACCACATATCAAATACCGAATTTTTGAGAAAAAATGCACTACGAAGGAAAGCTGTTTACCATCATAAAGAAAAGAAAGACATCATAACTGGGACATTTCATGAGAAACCCAAAATATAAGCTTTTACAATCGATAACACGAGCGAATATTGAAGGAAAAGCTGCTCGAGGGAGAAAAGAAACAACATAAATTGATAATATTGTAGTATGGACTGGTATCAGAGAGATATGGGCAGACATCTGAGCGAATCAAGAAACAGAGATGCTTTTGCGGATCTAATGAATAATATATAAAATGAATTTTTCATTATTTTTTTGTGTTTAATATGTTAACAAATTGTAATTGTACTGGTCGCTAATGTTCGAAGAACAAACAAAAAAGAAGATGCCTTTAAAATTTTTTGAACTTAGGAAGATTAATATGTTTTCTCTAACAAATTAAAAAATATCTATCAAAATATGTGTGTGTATAGATTAGTACAATTTTCACGCTTCTGATAATTGGAGTATTTTTATAACTTCTGCTCCGCTAACCATGTTCTTGAGCGGGCTGATACCAGTTAAAAATCAGATAAATCACACGAAATATTTCTACCATAATTTGTGAAGAAATTAAAAAAAAAATCTATGCGACTTTTGTTTTCTTACGCGAATAATTTATAATTTCTTAAAAAAATACACTATTTTCGATTGATACTGGATGTAGGGCGCATGCTTTAATTAATTTAAATTTTTATTGGAAATCATTTTCAAAGTCTATTCTATGAAAATATGATTAAAAAAAATGATCTTGAAAATGTTTGAGAAAAAGGTCAGCTTTATTTTTGTACAATTTAAAGCTAAGTTTAAACGATATTTTGAATCAGCATATTTATGCTGAAAAATTTGTTACAAGTGCTTGCATATCGTGTAAACGCAAAATTTTTTCAGCATACGTATGTTTAACAGCATTTGCTAACACTTTGTTGACAATACCAACAAACGTACGTTGGTAATTTCACCATATCGTTTAAACAGCATAAACATGCTTATCAAATTTCCTGCGTATGCTGACAGATATGTTATTTGTTGAAAGGCGTATGCAAGCTTTTCAGCATATGCCAAATTTGTATGCATATGCTCCTCGTGTCAAAGCACAATCATTGGGAAAATTTAAATGTTTAATATCATTTAAAAGTCGATGAAACAATAAAAAATAGAAAAAGTCGCCCACATTGCAAAAAACTCGAAATTCTGCAAAAAGTTGAAAATTTTTTAAAAAATCCAGAGAAATTTGTAGCCATGTACCCGTGTAGCCTTGCTGTTGTGAATGTGTTTATATCTTAGTTTATCTCAATTTTGTACTTGGTAAGTTTTGAAATTGCTAGTGATATTTCCTCCGGCGACATCATTTAATTGTATTTTTTATTTATATTAATAAATTTTATTGCAAAAATTATACTTATAAGTACATAAGTTGAATAATAATTAAAAAGTGCTGCCAAACTCACTAATTTCACAAGCAAATGTTTAAACGACTCAGCATATGTACCACCAAATAAAATTCAACATATCGTATAAACACAAAAATCATATGCTAACTCTTATGTTTACATTTCATTTGCTGACATATGCTGACATCAAAAAATTTGCTGCTTTCAACATATCATGTAGACGCCAAACATATTGAATTTGCTGATAGAGGCATTTGTTATTATTTTCAAGCACATGAGTGTTAGCATACATATGCTGATTCAACATATCGTCTAAACTTAGCTTAAGACATTTTTCACTTTCATTTTGAAAAATTTGTAAAAAAAATTAATTAATTAAATCGGGTGATTTTCGTAACAGTTATGAAACAAGTAACATTTTTCATACCCGAGATAGTGAAAATTTTTACCCAATAACAAGCGTATCTTACTCACTGCATGATCAAAAAATTTATTTTCTTAAAGCTTATTTTCTCCTCAATAACATTTTCTTACATCTTTTTGTAATGGGAACTCAAATTTCAAATAACCATACATATTTATTACCATTTTTTTTCCAACAGAAACCACTGTGCAACGCCAGTGGCGCTTTTGCATATAAAGAGAAAAAGAAAAAAATTATTTCAAACAGGCGTTTAATTTCTTCATAAAATCAACGCACATAACTATTTAAAGTTTAAGTATAAATTGAAATTCAATCTCACTTTTCTTTCAGTAAATTTTATGCTTTTGTACCTAAATTTTAACTGAAATAACTTTGTGTCCTAATAGCACTCTCGCACTAGCTAACCTGATTTTAACACCAATACAGGTGGTCCATCGCTCTTCAGTAACCACCCGTATCGAACAATCAATACCGCCAAATAATAGAAACACAATTTCATTGTCTGCTATAAAATATTTCTTTAATTTTATAGGAAATTTCTCCATAAAGATGACATTTCAATTCATGCAATGTGTGTGTCCAATATTGTTTGGCCAAAATAAATGTGACATTTTCATTTTTATTGACGTTTTTTTATTTGGTCGTATACTAAAAGAAAAAAAAAACAAATATACAGAAGATAATTTACGTCGTTAACGGCGATAATAAATAAACTGAAATTAATTTAAGATTACAAAACAATATCCTCCACACTGTATGTGATGAATAAACCAAATATGAAGATAGAAATCTTTGGATCTATGAAAAAAATACTATATTCGATTTTATAATTTAGAGAAGATTTTTCTTTGTGCGTTGTCACTCCTCTACTTTATAGTGATTTTAATTTTGAATATGACAAGATTTATGATCAATAACAGTGATTATAAATTGTAGTCTTGTGAGCAGAGTTTATGTGAGAAAAAAATGTGCTGAGTAACCCAATATATTTATGTTCGTATAGAGTTTTATTTTTTTGAAATAATAAAACTTTGTTTATCGTTAATTAATTATATCTACTTACTTTGATGATGCATATTAATTTTCAAAATTTGAAGGCAAAAATATAGTTCTTAGAAGGTTTTGAGACATACTCTACCTGGGCGCCAGACGATTATGTATGATATTTTGCTTACTGTCGGTCACAAATCACAAATTTTGAATTTGTAACGGTACGACAAAGTAATTGAAAACGATTTTTGGTTAGAAAGTTGTAAAAGTTATAATTTTTTAACGGAAATGAAAAATAAAAAAAAAACAAAGGTAACACCGGCCAACTTGGAAAATGCTGTTCCGCATTTAATCAGTGATTTCGATAGATTTTTTTCTCATGTTTTTATTGTTTTAGTTATTTTCCTCATTTATGTTGCTTTTTGACTGATTTTTTTATTTTATTTCTTCATTTTGTAATTTCAATCTATAAAAAATTGACTTTCCGTTCCATAACACCTTTCAATGTCAAAGCTTAAATCTAAAAATAGCGACAATACAAATCCTTGCAGTTTTTCGAAGATATCTTAGAACATGCATAAACACAATTATGCACAAAATAAAAATAAAGTGATGAGGAAAAAATGAGGCGAATAACTGAAATATTCCTGGCTGTCATAGAATTCAATGTAGTCGGAGTTGAATTTGAAAAAAGTACAAAAAATACTTTTGTGAGATGAATTTCAATGTAATCGGTTTTCTTTTCAAAACATGTAGTAATTTTAGATTGAACAAAAAACCCATAAAACACAATGTATGTTTTTGTCGAGCTTCAAAATCCGATTCCGACTATATTGGATTCTGGGACAACGCTGATTAATAACGCAAATTCGGAAACTAGATGTGATAATAAGAAAAGAAAAGAACAGTGTGTAGTCTGCATGCAAAAATCTATAACAATCACTGATTAAGCTTTGAAAAAATTTTAACCAATGACTTTCGAAAGAATGTAAAAGCAGAGAGCAGGAAAAAACAAGAGAAGTTTAAAAAAATTTATTGAAGAATAGATTGTCCGAAGCTGGAGTTCGAAAATATTTCAACTCATTTCTTTGACAATAAATTTAGCAATAATAATGTATGTATGAAAGGAACTTTAAACGAGAGTTCAAGTATTCGATTTATTTTAAATTGAAAAAGAAATTGCATAATGTTATTCATTATTACAGTGAGAGCTCGATTATCCGTAATAGTCGGGACCGTAAGCATTCTTGATAATCGATTTTCCCGGTTAATTGATAACAATTTTGAATTGTACTTTTAAACATTTTTTATTTATATGTAATTCATTTATTGAGAGATTTTATTTTTACTATTTACTATTTATTTATTTCCATCATTCAATAACATTTCCAAAAACAAGACAGAAAAAAATTAAAAATTATATCGAAACATTATTATTTAATGAGACTTTTTAGTGAAATAAAGGGTGTTTTTTAAGCTAGATAGAACTTTAAATTGTAAAAAGTAACACAAAAAATTAAATTTTGATGAAACATTTTTTTTATTCGAAAGATCAATACGTGACATTAACATTTGAAAATGATTTCGGGCATATGGGCACCGCGGCTGTTCTTGACGAAATTATCCAAATTTACTTTGAAAATCAACTTGGCAACTGACCCGTTGTTTTATCGCAAAATTGTGTTCAGCGATGAGGCGCATTTTTGGCTTAACGGGTTTGTTAATAAGCAAAATTGCCGCATATGGAGTGAGACCAATCCACAAGAGACCCTACAGACTCCATTACATGCAGAAAAATGCACCGTTTGGTGCGGTTTTCACGCTGGTGGCATCATCGGACCTTATTTCTTCAAAAATGAGGCCGGAGCTCGCGTTACGGTCAATGGAGATCGTTACCGCACCATGATCAATGATTTTTTGTTTGAAAATATGGATGACATTGATCCGGAGGAGATGTGGTTTCAACAGGATGGCGCTACGTGCCATACGGCGAACGCAACCATCGACTTATTGAAATTAAAATTTGACGATAAGTTGATTTCGAGAAATGGACCTGTCAATTGGCCTCCAAGGTCGTGCGATTTGACACCTCTCGATTATTTCCTGTGGGGCTACGTGAAGTCACTGGTTTATGCTGATAAACCAGCAACAATTGACGCCTTGGAGGCCAGCATTGTTCGTGTTATTCGTGACATACGGCCAGCAGTGCTCGAAAAAGTGGCCCAAAATTGGACGTCCAGAATGCGCTTCGTCAAGAACAGCCGCGGTGCCCATATGCCCGAAATCATTTTCAAATGTTAATGTCACGTATTGATCTTTCGAATAAAAAAAAATTTTTGATTACAATTTAATTTTTTGTGTTATTTTTTACAATTTCAAGTTCTATCGGGCTTAAAAAAACACCCTTTACAAGTGCATGTATTTTTTACACTATTGAAGTTGTCTTGATCAAAAGTAAATAAGAGTCTATGTTATAAAAAAAGTAAAGAATTGCAAGGAATACTCTGTTATCATTGCCTTTATAAATTTTGCAATCCAAACGATTTTGGAAACCTTTTAGCAAAACATTTTGGAGAAAATTGGAGAACCAATGAGGAACTGCAATTTTATGCAATGGTTTTGGACAATAATAGTGATACTCGTAATACAGATCTTAAAAATAATGAAGAATATAGTGAAGATTTCACCTTATGAATTTGAAAATTCGTATGTTTTATTTTATAAAATTTTCCTAAATTAACTTAAATTTCCAATTTACTACTGAAATTTAATAAATTAAAATAATCAATCATTATCAATTTAAATTTAACTAATACAATACTTTTTAAAAATATTATTGACAAATCCACATATAAAATAATATTTGATAGTAAATAAAGTGGAAAGGAAGGTTAATTGTTTCTTGGAAAATAAGTCAAAGAGAGCTTTGGTACAACTGTATTTTCGCTGGATACATTTTAAGTTTAAGAGTAAAGAGATCAATAATTTAATAAAAAAAAAATCTGGATGTATTAATATGTAAATATCTTGGTGTCAAAAGAGTCATACAAAGGATGGAATTTCCAAAAGCAAATATTTCATACAACTATGACGGAGTTTTTCAATATAATAAATCATGCAAAAATAACAAGTTTCTTATGGATAAATAGTCAAGTAAATCACAACCTAGGATCATCCATCTAACGCCAAGAATAACATAGCGTGTTGCATTGTTAAACGCTACTTGATGCTTATGCAGTTGTTGAGGGAATCAATATCACTTTAAACTTCTGCAAAATAAGTTATCTGCGGTTGTATATGTTGAACCACATGTTTCTTAATTACTTCAATTGAGACAAATTCAGAAGATATTCTCAAATTATGAAGTTCAAGAAAAACATTCCGAAGAACAATATTTATATGTTGTTTTCATGTTAAGGTTGAACTAATGTAGAAACCCAATTATTATACTGTGTAAACATACTTGAGCACAGTTTCATTCAGGTAAATATCTGAAAATTCTACGGATTCAAGTTTAGTTCTAGTGACTAGTATATGATTTTACATGATTAAGCATTAAATTAAGTTTAGCCCACCCAGCAATAGAAATCAGGTCGTTGTTCAATCTATGACACATATCCTTGAGAAGACCAACTCGTTTATATATGTACAATATATCATCAGCATAATTCACAATACTAAAAATATCATTGACGAACATGCTGAATAGAAGGGGGCCAAGAACGGATCCTTGAGGTACGCCAGAGGTAATACTCTTCAGACCTGACATATTCTCAGCAACAACGACTTTCTGCGAACGCCCAGAGATGTAGTTTCCCAAAAGTGCCTACGCATTGCAGCTAAATCCCGAGTAGATTTTGAGCTTAAAACATAAGATAGAATGATCCAACTTGTCGAAGGCTTTAGAAAAAACTAAGAAACACATGAGAGTCAGATTACCTTCTTCATATTCAGGTCTAATATCATCCATAATTTTCAACGCAGCAGTAGTACAGCTTTGATTTTTACGATATCCGGACTGTAGTGGATGTATGAGAGAGTTTCTTTTTAAATAATTTGTAATTTGATTAGACATAAGGGACTCAAAACTTTAGCTAGATCGAACAAGATGCTGATTGGCCGGTAATCATGACAAGAGATTGCAGTAAATGTTTTCGGAATAATACGAGGGACTTTCCACAACTTCGGGGAGAGTGATGTAGTTATAATGTGATTAAATATGTGGGTGTGTGAACCAACAATAAAAGGTAAGGCGATATTCAAGAATTGTAAGTGTATACCATCTTCACCGATGGCATTAGATCGGATATTCATAAGCGTATTGAAGATATCAGTTTCAAAAGCAACCGAAAAAGCAAAAACACAATTTCTGCTGGTGCAAGATAATTGGTTGTAATCGCTATTATTACCAGCATTATTTTCACAAAAAAATAAATTAATTCAGCCGGATCTAAAACTGTTATATTAGAGCTTCAAGAATGAACGCCCAACTTCCTGACATTTTTCCATAAATCTTGTATGGGTAAGGACACATTAAGTTTCCGTCCAAATATACTTTTTTTGCTTGACTGACTAACAGATTAGTGCGATTTCTAGCTCCAGTGAAAGCAATTCTGGAAAAAGGTAAAGGGCTGCGTTTCCAAGAATTGTACATTAGATTACGAAGCCAAATGGCTGCTCCACTTCCCGAGTATACCAAGGACAAGAGTTGTTGTTCTTTACACGAAAACTACGCAAAAACATTGTTTAGCTTAAATAAAAAAATATATATCCAATATAGCATCAACTCAAGGCTCATACCAGCATTCTGTCCAATCAACTAAAGTTTAGACTGTAATAATGTTTAAAAAATATAAGAAAAAATTATGGGTTTGGAAAAAAGATTAAACGGTACATAAAGATTTCATTTCTTTAAAAAAAAATTATGTAATTTTGTTTGTTTCTTCTTTTTCAAAACGTCTAAATTAAACTATCCACACGTGTACGTGAGCATGCTTCTGACTCATCTTATTTAAATGAGGGAATTCCCCTTTTTCCTTTTATGTACCTATTTATATTTGTTCAATTCACAAGCTCAGTCGTATGGCTTATCTGTGAAATTAGCAATCTTTAATTATTATTCAACTTATTTACTTATACGTATCATTTTTGCAATAACATTTATTAATATAAATAAAAAATAAAACTAAACATAAATGATGTACAAAATCGAGATAAATTAAGATATAAACACATTCACGACAGTAGGCTGCACGGGTACATGACTACAAATTTCTCTGGCTTTTTCAAAAATTTGTAACTTTTTGCGAAATTTCCCTTTTTTTGCAATGTGGATTACTTTTTCTATTTTTTATTGTTCCATCGACTTTTAAATGATATTAAACATTTTAATCTTCCCAATCATTGGAAGTTAATGCGAATTTTCGTCATTTTCGTAGATTTTTGCGGGTTTTCCACATTCCTTGCAATTCTATCTCGTTTTAGAAGATTTTACTTCTTCTAAATTTTGCAACATTTGGCGGAATTTCGCGTTTTTTGCAATGTGGGTGACTTTTAACAAAATTTTCAGCATAAATATGCTGATTCAACATATCGTCTAAACTTAGCTTTACAAATAGAATTTTTCCATACCTGTCCTCAATACAACCATTTATAAAACATATCGCACTTGATCAACAAGAGGGTATTAACTCGAAATTTTAAAATTTTCAACAGAAGCAAAATACTTTTTGATTTTACATCAAAGGTATATGAAAAAATAGATTTTAAATCATCCGTTTCATTAGCGAAACATAGACAAAACAATGTGAAATTTTTACAGCAGCTAAATATGAATATTAGAATGCAAGTTTTGGAGAAAAGTGAAAAAATTTAAATTTCGAGTTAATACCCACTTGTTGATCAAGTGCGATATAAAATTCGAACGTATAATTAGAACACACTTTTGTATGAAAATTACCAACAACGAAAATACAATACTGTATACATACGATGTTAACACGAGCTTTTGAATTGAACAGTTGAGTTTGATTGTTCAAAAGCAATAAAAGGAATTCTTATGATCCCGTATAAAAGAGATAATCACGGTTAATCGATGCAAATACGGACAATCGAGTGCCCACTGTATTTATATAAGGCCGGATTGACAGGCAGCTGGTAAAAATTTAATAGAAAGAAAATATGTATGTTCAGGTTATTTGGGTCCGATATTACGTTAACTCTATGTTAACTTTGGAAGAAAAGAATAATGCGGAAGGAATCGAGAAAAAGTAAAAAGCAAATAAATGTAATTTTAATGTGGAAGTGATCACGTGATCCACAAATCGAGACACGTCAACGAGATAATAATCTGGTTCTTCCAATAAAGAAAATAAATTCTGCGAGTGCCATACTTAATTTTTCTTAAAGACTCTTCAGGCACACAAAATTAACATATGATTGATGGTCTCGTTCATATCGTAATCTAGCAAAAGTGGACGTACGGCTAAGTAGAATTTGGAATTTCAAATGTGCAGTACCTTTGAAAGTAGCTAGTCAGGGTAACGTAATAGAGTTAAGCCGATCGCAAAATAGTGATATCTTTCAAAGTATTAATTTACAAAATAGTGCATGTATGTATAATATACTCCTAAATCGTAGAACTTTGGCAGCATGTTTCCTATTCATGAATATTGTTTTGATAAGCACTAGTCTTTCTCTGCGTGACTTTTCTTTAAAATTAACAGCTAAATTTGGTGCCTTTTGAGCAAAAGTTTAAAAGACAAGTTGTTTTTTGTTTGTTTAATATTTTCCTATGTTCAATTCAGTTTCCTTAACATATCACATGTACATATATTTATTCTAGTTGCAATAAGATTTATTAAAATGAATAATAAAAACGTTTATCAGCAGCTAACATTGCTTGAACAAGACAAAACAAAACCCAACCCCATTGTCTTACCATAAATCTATTTTACTGCCATTTCCTCTTCTAGACGAAAAAAAAAACCATTTCAATCGTTTTGTTTTTTGGTTTCCATAGGTTTTTGTTAACTATGGTCGCATACAGGCGTTACACAATTAAAATGGGACTTTTGTGATTAACACATAAATTTTTGCATAGTTTGCACGAACACCAAAAGAAGCGTGTTAAAGTTTAAAGGAGAGTTGTGCTTTTCATGGAAACTTTTAAGTTTCACAATTATCAAAATTTTATAGTTGAATAAGGTCTTTTTTATTAAAGTGCTATTCATAGAACTTATGCAATCAAATTGATTGAACAATTTGTATGAAAACCACTCAGTTATTCGAGTGTTTTCCATACATATTGTCGATTGCTTGGACTCTATGAACAGCACATAATTGTTCTGAAGAGAGTTTTATTATTTGTTTTATAAACTTAATGCAGTAATTATTTTTATAATTTTATATGTTTACAAAAGTTTCATTAAAAACAGTTGTTATTCAAAAATTTTTATTGAAAATATATTCATGCCGTACACAAAATAAAATCATACGTGGATAATTAATATAAATTAAATGGGTTCGATCAATGGTTTTTCTCTAAGACGAGCGGCTGAACGAGTTGGACCCAACTCTAAAAACCAGTGATATATTTTCCAGTAAACATATGTCTAACCTTTTGGATGTCCGTAACGATATCGTTGTATCCAGTTTAAATAAATACTCATAAAACAAACAAGTATTACTGATTTCATGTTAAAATCCAATTAAATACACAATAATTAAAAAACTTTTTAAAAGTTTTTTCTATGTTCAATTAATTAAATGTTAACAAATAAAAACTGGTTTTTGTTAAAATAAAGCTTACATGTCTAGTTTTATAATAATTTTTCAATTTTATGTAAAAAAACTGTCCAGAAGTTCGAACTTTTCAGAAAATCGAACTGCCCGGTGCACAAAGTGCTTCTAATTTCTGAGATTCTACTGAATAATAATTTGACAAAATTTGAAAATTTTTAGTTAAATCTATAGTTTTCCGTATTTACGAATAGCAATATGCCGGATCTCCTGTTTACTTTTATTTGCAAATAAGCAACCATTTTAGTTTAAGGCTATTTTTTTTAGAGAAAATGCAGTAAAATGAAGCAATTCGTAGGTAAATATTTTGTTTTTGCTCACACTTCTTCGCTTGTAGAAAGAACATTTAATGTTTATTCCAAAAAGCGAATAATCGTCCTTTTGCCGTTATTTGTTGTATTCCTACACTCAAGCGGCAAAGAAAATATGTTTACCAAAATTCAACTTTGCCACGCTGCCGAACTTTGCTGAATTAAAATAATTGTGAAGTCTCAAAAGTTTTGCGTAGAAGCACCAAGAAAATTTGAAGTACTGGCAATTCGGTCACCGACTGTTGCCGCTTGCAGCGTACCTGTCACTATTATTAGGAATAGCACACGACAAAACTGTCGTAATTTTTAACATTTCTCGCATGGTGTTGCGCTCACAGTTTTCAAAAATATAACATGATTTCATAAATTTATAAATTTCTCTTAAAAAATACTGAAGTTGCAGCCAATATCTATTTTCTTTTCAAGAAAAAAGTACATAATTATTTGTACTTTTTATTGAAAATCTGCAGTATAATGGATATGTTAAAATAGTGACTTTATTAAAAATTATTGTATCATCACTTACAAGGCATCATATTTGTCATAAGAATGCTTTTGAATAGCAATTTTTTTGATAAAAACTAAAAGAAATGCTACATTTTTAGAAAAGAAAACATTATAATTCCTTTTACCACAGAGTAGACAAGAGATGAAGCAATGAGGTTATGTTTTAGCTTAAATCAGCTTTTTCTCCCCAATCAGAATATAAATAAAAAGAGATAGCAATATTATGTATGCAGTCTCGTGTCATCTCGGATATCCTTTGTACTTACGTTTGGCAATATGCTGGCAAGAAGTTATCAGGCGCTGCCTCAGCATGAAATGTAAAAAAAAAATCAAATGCAACAAAACAAAGTCATGCGCATGACTACAGTAGCTCCCTTAAGTACGTTAAAATTCACCCATTCCCAGAATTTTAAACGTGCCGATGATAAAAACTGTGCTTGAAAAAAAGAAGCTTAAATTGCAATCACATCCACACTTAAATAATGAAAACCACCTTCCATGAAGGAGGAGATAGAAATGTGAACGACAAAAAACAAAGAAATGGCCACAGCAACTAAATTTCTATATCTTTGTCTGGTTGGACTTAAATTATTAGCAATTTTAAAGATCGCTCAATTTCTATTGAAGATACAATCAATAATAAATGGAAGCAAGGGAAGCATAGACTAGTGGTTGGCTGGGCCACCTGGGCAAACATTTTATAGATTCTGATCAGACTTTTGGCGACTGCACAAACAGCATTAACTTTAGCATTGTGAGTTTAATTAATATACTACATCTCTTTTATATCTCTCGTTGACCAGGTTTCAATTCCTCTCGAAATCCGTAAAGCTTTTTAACTACACACAGAAAGTTCCAAGCAAATAGGAATTTATACTATTTCATATCCGTTCATAAAACATGGGACAACACCTTTCATTTCATGAACAATTGATGCACATTTTTACAATTTCAATTAATACTTCAACTTGAAAACCATCATGTTTGTATGATACATTTACTTCATATTTCCATATTCCAAATATAACAACAACAACAACACCACTGTCATCATCACCGTCGTCATCATCAACAGCAACAGCAATAGCAACACAAATTTCTGTAAATGGATGGATGAAGAAGAATTTTGCACGTATAGTTGCTCTTGTTATGCAAAAGGCACAAAAAAATCTGAATAAAAATGAAATTCAACATAAAATCTGTGTCAAATAAATCATAAAATTCTTGGCACATGCCTGCATTTGTCTATACAAAAAATTCAGTTTGTTCTTTTGGCCAGACAGACAAACAGACAGACGGTAAGACGGACATTTAGACGGACAGACAAACAACGTCCTTTTATTATTCGTGTTATAATATGTTGTTTTATCTACGACGATTCCTTCTACATAAAATCGGCTTGACTGTAGCGTTCATTGTGGATTTTGTCTAAGATCTTATGAATATTTTATTTACTTTTCTTCATTTTTTTTGTAAATTTTTGAATTGTCATCTGGTGTTGCAAGAGCAATAGATTGTGTTAAAAGTGGTCTGAACGACCTTAATGTTTTCTGTGCTGTTGTTTTTTTATCATTGATATTTTATGATAAAAAAATTCTGTGCATTTGTTTTTAAATGTTAAAAAATTTTCTAGAATTTAAATAAATAAATTGAGTTACCACCTTAAAACGAAATATGTGCATATAAATATTGGGTGTTGACACAAAGTATTTTTAGAAAATTATACATTTGGTGATATAAAATATCGAAAAAACATGAGAGTGTTTATTATATCGGTTCGGCTCCACGTTGTATATGACCTGAATATCTAATTGGGTGTAAGTTTTTATGTTGGTCTACGAAATTTTTAAAATAATATTGTATAAAAAGTCATGAAAGTACACAAATAAATACAACAGCAAATGAGTGTTTTAAAAAAATATTATATATATGATTTAATTATTGAATTTCCGCATTCGCATGAAATATGATCAGTCTTAAAATATTAGCCACAAACTACGGGTTCAAACTTAAGTTGTAACTAAATACTCGTACTTTAAAGATAAGAATGTTAGAAAAAAAACATTAACGATTGGCCGAGATTGACTTTTGTCTGTTAAATTGTTCTGCAGCAAAAACGTTTCATCTCTGTAACAAAAACGTTAACATCTGAGTGTGTCAATCAAACTCCATACATAAAAAAGTTTTTAATATTTTTAAACAAAGTTTGACGGTCAAGATGAATCTCAAATGATCAGTATTATTCTGCCATAGCAGCACGATTCCGCTCATTTGAAAAAATCTTCCAGAATATCAAGTCTACCATATGAAATATGTGAATAAAAAAGAAAAAGCTGAACTAAATGAATCGAAATTATTTGCGAGGTACATTAATGAAAAAATAACTACAAAATTTAAGAATTGTAGCAACTTAAAGCGGAATTAGTTTGTACGTTCTGTTCTGTTACGAATCAGCTGTTTTGTTTCTGTTCAATTGAAAAATTGTATGTGTGTGTGCTTTGTTGTTACTTTTTGTTCTGTTCTGTTGCGGACTATTCTGTAGAAAATAGAATACAACGTCAAGTGACAGCCAAGAGTGTGTATGTATTAGAAATTTGTGGAGTAAAATATTACAAATATTATTTTAATTAAAATTTTTAAAAATGTACATTTTTCTCAAATAAAAGACATTTTGCAAAGATTTAAAAGATGCATTCTTATAATTACATCGTCTACATTCACAAGTTCAGACACAGAACAAGAAGTAAGAAATATTTTCTACAAAAAAGAACGGCACAGAACGGCAACGAAAAGTAAAAACTAATGAGGCCTTTAGTTGAGAGTTGGCCGAACAAAATAATTTCTCTTTTACACAAAAAGAGAGATGTCAAACTATATATATATGTCCTTTTTTTAATTAAATATAATATAAATACAAATTGTAGCATAAAATACTTAAATAAAATGTTCACGAAGAACATAGGGCGTCAATAAATTCTCTCCATCTATTTCGATCTCTGGCAAGTAGCTTAATTTCGTCCCATGTTTTTTGAGCTGATTCGTGTTCATTTCGTATGCACCGGATATATGTATTATGTTGTCGGCCTTAATATGAAATTCAATGGGACAACAATCTACCAGATTCCAAAGGGCTTCTTCATTTGATACCCAATTTGGCCAGTATATACGTAAAATCTGTCTCAGACACCGATTCACGAAAGTTTGTATTTTCTTCATGGCCAGTTTTGTAAGGCTCCATGTAGTGCAACCATACAGCAGCACAGATTTTACGCTACAGTTGAATATACGTAACTTAGTTTTCTGGGATATGTTGTTAGCGCGCCAAATTTTGTGCAGTTTGAGGAACGCAACACGGGCCTTGTTGATTCGGTCACCAATGTCGGCTACAGAACCACCGTCTTTTGCGATTTTACAACCGAGATAGTTGAAAGATTTTACATCTTCCATTACGGTACCATCAACAATAAGGGGCGATGAAATGTTGGTACCGATACGCATCAGCTTTGATTTTGTTTGGCGTTTTCGGAGAGTCTCTTTATCTTAGCTTCAATATCTGCAAAGCGATGGGCCATTAGACAAATGTCATCTGCGTAGTCTATATCATTTAGGTACTCCATCATATTCCATCGAATGCCGGTAGGGGCCTCACTGTTTGTCTTTTCCATTACACAGTCTAAAAGAAGAATGAATAATGTGGGAGACAGGACACAGCCTTGCCTTACGCCTGTAACGGTTGTGTAAGGTTGGCTTTCCCTTCCGTTAAATCGGACCTTATACTCTGCGTCTTTGTACAGCTCGCGTATTAGAGTGACGATTTTTTCAGGTATAGCTTTACCAATTAATGCAGACCACAAAGAATTTCGGGATATTGTGTCGAAAGCACGTTCAAAATCTACGAAAAGCAGGTATAGGGGTGTGTTGTCCTCTGCCGATTGCTCAATAATAATGCGTAGAGTATTGACGTGATCGACACAAGATCGTCCAGGCCGAAAACCAGCTTGTTCATTACGAATAGTTTGTTCTACCACTGTTGAAATTCGCTGTAGTAGTAGAGTTGCCATCACTTTCCCTATAGCGTTAAGCACGGTAATACCGCGCCAGTTTTTACACTGAGTAAGATCACCCTTTTTAGGGATTGTGACTACTACACCCTCTTTCCAATCTGCAGGAATTTGATTGTTGAGCCATGCGTCTTATCAGTGGAGTCAGAACTTCAGATAATGTAACAGCACCATATTTTAAGAGCTCGGTGGGTATGTTGTCGGGACCAGACGATTTACAATTTTTCAGCTGTTTTAATGTCGCTGCAACTTCGGAACATGTCGGGGATCAGTAGAAATATCCCTTTTTGGATTGCGTCCTGTAGAAAACGTTACCGGATCAGCCTGGTTGTAGTTGTTGTTTTCAGTTGATGCCTGTGATGAGAAGTGTTCGCGCCACCGTCCTAGTTGTTGATCTGTGGTTGTTAGCTCTGTACCATCATTTGCTTTAAGCGACATAGTGCCTCGTATATTGTTGCCGCTCATCTGCTTAATGGCAGATTAAACTGCACGCAGATTGCCTGTGTTGGACGGCTTGTTCCGCTATACCATTAAAATATTTTTCTCGATCAGCCCGTACCATATAATTTACTTTTCGAGAAGACTGGCGGTATTCTAATTTAGCTTGTTCTTTTGCAGCAGTTGTTTTGGCTTGCAACCGTGCTTTACGAAGACGTTTTCGATTTTCAATCTCATCCCAGGATTCAGAGCTAATCGACGGTTTAATTTTATTTAGTTTTACTCCAAGAGTTGACTTTGCCGTATCTTTGCAGGCTGTAACTACGTCTGACCACGTATGTTGCTCATTGTTTGTAAGGTTGGATCTTAACCTTTGGTTATATACCGTTGAGACGACTGAATCGTGGAACCAAGCTGTGTTGTATTTATCGACCTTTTCTATCGCTCTGTTAACTGCCGCAAGTCGGAGACGAAAAACAGCTACGAGTAGGGAGTGATCGTGGCAACGTCAGCTCCTTGTCTAGCTCTTACATCCATAAGGGAGCCCAAGAAAAGTCGACTAACAATTATATGGCCAATTTGGTTGAAAGTTTGACCGTCTGGTGATTCCCAAGTATATTTATGAATATTTTTGTGTGGGAATTTCGTTCCACCAATAAAAAGTCGGTTACGGGCGCAGAAATCAACAAATCTGTCACCATTATTGTTCCGTGAGGATCCCAGGCCATGCTCGCCCATAAACGCTTGTAGGTTTTCGTTGTCGTTTCCTACTTTGGCGTTGAAGTCACCCAAAAATATCTTAATACTTGCGAAAAAAAAATTTGTCCAGACAACAATTTTGGTGGTGAATACAGGGGATAAATTACGGCATTCGATATTGAACACAATTTTTTGAATTTATATGGAAATTTCCTTGGATATCGAATGTCGTAATTTGCTTTACTCTCAGTTGAAACATAGAAAAAAATTTGAGAACCTAAATAGATGAACAAAGAAACAACAATATTTAACGTTAAATTTTTATTCGCACTTTTTCCCAAAATTAATATTTTACTTATTCAGTAAAACATTAACCATTTTGTTAAAAACAAATTGCAATTGATTATTGAGGGGTATAGCTTGTTCCTTGAATTTAGTACGGCGTCTTTCTTTCTGTGTATGTTTTTTATATTTTCAAAGATAAATTATCATTTGCTGTCACATAAAATAGTTAAATGCATGCAAAAGATACGTTCGACATCAGTACACAGAGGCAAAGTTGCCTAATAGAATCAAGAAGATTTTCTCTAATAAAAGTTTTTAGGCTTAAGGGTATTCCAGCAGAAAGAAACGACAATTTTTCATCCTAATTATTTTTATCAGGTAAATATTTTTAATTTTATCAAAAAAGAAAAAGACATATAATCAAGAAGAAAACTTGATACTCACAATTTTTTTTAATCAATTTCCGTTATTTTCGGCATCAAAAAAACAATCCATAGAAAAAATTTTTTGTTTCTATTAGGTTATCTTCAGAATGGTATAAAAATGGATTTCTTATTGATTTCATTAGGTTCCTAAGTGATCATGTGTAAATCATTTTCTTAATTTTCTTAATAAAGATTGATTATATTAGCTTGCTCGTTATTTCATCTATATATAAGTAAGCAAAGGCAAAACCGTTGTTCTTCATCTACTTGGGTTTTAGTGACCCGACTATATATTATTTAAATCGGTTAAGTATTAAAGAAATAAAAGCCTCATATAGTTGATACCACTACAGATGCTAAAAATAAACACGTACACGCATTCACTTATGTAAGTATTGGTTCAAGTAAACCCTGCAGATAATATTGGACTACGTGGTCCATTATAGCTGAAACGGACTAGTTACAACGTGGTCCGATGTAATGCAGTCATGGAGTATGTCATTTTCAAACAAGAACTTATTGCTATACGACAATTGTTCGTGCTTTCACGAACTTACTCGTGCCTAACAAAATTCTTGTGAGTGGTCCATTTTTAATGACACGGAGTAGTTTTTTGGTTAGTCCGATGTAATGCAAAATTGGGTATTTTTGGTCCAGCCCTAGGACATCGCAATGTTAAATAGACCATGTTTTCTTCATACATTTGGGTTACTTTTGGACTAGTCCTAGTCCTTTATGGAGTATACTTTACATGCGTGTTTGGATTAGTCGCGTTATCTGCTGGGAAAGCATAAGCAAAGCAATGGGAGAGTTTTTAATTATACCTACATACATACATATGTATCTATGTATATAAGTAATAAGATTATTTCGTTTATTGTTTTTTTTGGGGAGGGGAATAAGTTAGGTAGTTTTTTCTATTTAAATGAATGCAACTAAAGTAGGTATACGTTAAAATTGGCGGTCGCATTTCGACCACTAGGCGTACTCTAGTATATATAAATCAACATAGACAATTTTTTTTTCAATTTTTTTTCGTTTGTACTGCAATAATCTCTGCTGCAGAGACCTCGATATAAGTATGCATGCTTGTACATGTGTCCCCGCTCATAACTCTACTTACTTCTTTGCACTTTACATATTAAAATTAACTGCCTGGCCCACTATGTCGCAAGAATTCGTTCTTTCTGTCATTTGACACAAAGGATAATTTTTTTTTATTCTAAGAAGTAACACTCAGTCATTTAATGTCTACCAAGCAGGATATACAGTACGAGCTCGATTTGCGCAACACACAATTTTTATACATAAGAGTTTTTATAAGTGCAATTTTTTCCAAAAACCAGTCTCAATAAGTGCAACTTTTTGTGTTTTATAATATTTAAATTAATTTTCTCTTTGAATTTATTTCTTCAGAAACGTCATAATGTGCCTGCCTCCAAATTGCACAGCTTTACTTCAACCGCTAGATCAGAATGCAATAAATTTAACAAAAATCTATTATAAAAAAACCTTTTAACACATTTAATTGACACAAAAGGCACAGACTTGGAAGAAAAGCTTATAGCTTTTAATATTCGTATGGCAGTTATTCTTTTAGCTAGTGCATGGAACAAAGTTTCTGCCGTCGTCATTAAGAAATGTTGGAACGTTTTAATGTCAGAATGGATCAGAGAAGACTATTCAAAAGAAAATATAGCTATAGACGTTTCAGACGAACAAATTGTAGAAACTGTACAAATTGAACATAAGCAAAACGTTAAAGTGGATGATGTTATTTAGTCCCTTGACATTTGTATGGAGTGAGCAACAGAAAATGATATTTCTTATGAAAAATTAATCGCTCTTTAAGAAATCAAGGAAGCTGGGATTTCCCAAAAGGCTAAAAAGTCTAAAACTCAAACAAAACATATTTTCATTAATAAAACTCATATATGTTCTTATATACCCGCGTAAAATAATTAAGATTATTTTTTGGTTTGCTTTTTATTTATGTACTATAAAACGTTAATTTTATCATTTTGCCTTGTAAATGATTTTTTTATCTTAAAAAAATTAAATTTAATGAATTTGAGCTAAACAGTGGTGAGTTTTTAAATAAGATTTTTAGTGCAACAACAACGGTTTCCTTTCGGTTGCGCAAATCGATCTCGTACTGTAGTTTAAAAGAGAGATGGTAATGATTTAATTATTTTGCAACTGTGCTATTGCCCCTTTTGTTAAAGCTATAAATAAACACATTCACGGCATCAGGATACCGCCAAAAATAAAATACATGTTGTTGTCTATGCTACTTGTGTCGTGTAGTCAGATTAAACTTATTTCATTTTTTGTTGGCTTACGTGACAAAAAAAGAATTGACAGTATAACGAAAATGCAAAAAATATTCCAAAAGTTAGAAAAGCCTAAAAATCTTCTAAAACAATCTACAAATGCAAGGAATGTGAAAAACTCGCAAAAAACTGCAAAAATTACGAAAATTCGCAATAACTTCCATTTATTGGGAAAATTAAAAATTTTCAATACATTCAAAAGTCGATGAAACAATAAAAAATAGAAAAAGTGACCAACATTGCAAAAAACGCAAAATTTCGCAAAAAGTTGCAAATTTTTTAAAAACCCAGCCACGTAGCCATGTGACCTGCTGTCTTGAATGTGTTTATAGCTTAAGTTGGAATAGCAGTGTTGTTGCTTTTTGCTATTAAGTAGGCGCATTGAATTTGTTTAAGCTAAGCAGCCAATTTTATTAATTTTCCTTCGCCAACGATTCTGTTACAATACCGACGATGGAGGGTGTCCTGATTACATCAGTATAAATTGCTGCCGGCCCTCTCCAATGACCAGTACTATGATTTCGCTACTTCAACTACAATACAATAACACAATACCACAAGAGCGTACATTAGAAAAATGTAAGATGTTATAACTTGGCTGAAACTGAGCTACGTCTTTAATCGCTTTATAGTCAACGCGACAACCACTTCAGCCAGCAACACCCTTAAAGGACTATGCGCTTTCTCGGTGTATGGTGGACACAAAAAAACGTTAAATAATCTTAAAGATTAGCAACGCCAAATTGCAGTTAATACGGATATCTAGAGCAAGATTATAATTACAATTAACTGGGTCTAGACAGTTTTAAATGAGCTTGAGAAAAGAAGGAAACACACAAGTGACTCTAGTGATTTCTTTTCAATTTATGGATTTCAATTTATTTTATTCCGGCTAGTGCGTTTCTTTTTATAATCAATAAGGGTGGTTTTTAACCCTTAAGCCTTTGAAAATTGGAAAACACAGAAATTTTACAACGGTCAATGAAATAAATATTATTTTGAAATATATATTTAATGAATGCCTGCCATTTATTTTTTAAAGATAATTTCATGTAAATGTTGCGCGCTGCTACGCCTTACGTGGCCCATCCATGAGCTCCTATTTTTGACATACTTCATCCATCATTTCGGCCGGTATCTCATCAATGGCAGCTGTAATGTTGTCTTACAGGGCTCGCTTGTCCCTTTATATGTGAGACTTCACGACACTCCACATAAGATAATAGCATATTGGCTCCTAATGGAATGCTACAAAACTCTCCTCTCAATAGGTTCATGCTATCGGGAGGCATGTGGCACCCTTGTTGAAATCATATCTCAACTAGTTCTTCCGTTTTGGGCAAAAAAGGCTGTAATCATCCCACCTTGCTCCACTGGAACGTTGCGATTTCCATCATTCTTGTAGAAGCATGGTCCAATGATGCCGTCGCACTGTGGCTGAAAATCGTTTTTCATTGGCCAAAACTCAAATTTTTTGTTGTCACCGATTTTTAAAATTTTTACGCCCTTTTGCAGCTAATATATCCAGATTAAGGTAGCCAAAAAATTAGGTTAAACTATTGATAATTGTGAGCGTGGCATGCTGTCAAACTCAACGGTTTTTTCTAATTTGAGAAAAAGGTGTTTTTCTGTTGTTTTTTATCAAAAATAAATGGTTACTACTCGCAAGCTATCATCGATAATGGCCTGCGGTCTTTTTTATAATATTGGTAGGATTATAGTCTTTAGTTTTTGTAAGTGGTCAGAGATCTAGCGTTTAATATTAAGGGCGTTACGGAATATTTATGAAACTACTATATTTTTCTCAAATTTAAACTTTAGTGGAATAGAACTTCTAGGGAACAAAAGGGAACAAGAAATGTATACCACCCGGAGAAAGGTGAAAGTGTCCTCTTTAACGCTATATATACTTTTGCACCCGCGACGAGCCGTCTGTAGAACACTTTTTTCATTTTAATGAAATTACTCCAAAGTACTCGTATACAATGGTGTATATAATTTTCACTTTTTTGCCTAAAAGTTTATGTTTTTTACTTTAGACTACGTAAAACTAAAAAAATTAAATATAATACCTGCGAAAGGGTTTAATGGCTTTGCTTTGATCAGCCAAAAATAAGTCATAAAATTATCACAAAATTCTAAAGTAAACATATGATCTCTTTCTAAATTTACCTGTTATCAAATGTTAGGTCAACCAAAGTCATAAACAATTTTATAACAATAATCGCGACATTAAAGCACTAAAGAAAAAAAAATAACCCAACAACAACAACAAATATTGGCGAGATACTAATCAGTTTTACCTGATATTAAGGTCTGGATAACATGTGCAGTTTTGTGCAATTTAAGCACTACCTGCTATGAAATTAAAGATCAATGTGTGAATAATATGTGCATTAGCATTATTTCTGGATTTAAAATTAACAAAACAGCAATATATTAAGCTCAGACTGCGTGCGATTGAAAAAGGTTTAAATATGTATCCAGCATATCATTACATAACCGCTGCTAAAATGGACTGTTTGCCATCAAAGGACACTATTACAATCACAATTCGGCAGAGGTACAACTACAATCTCTACTTGATCACACAGCCGAACGCTTGCTACAATCAATAACAGGAAATGAGTTAAAGAAATGTGGAAACACAAAGTTAATTCTTTTTTGTAAATGGGGATGTGATGGCTCTTCGGGACAAAAATAATACAAACAAGTTGTATGTGAAAATATTTCGGACTCAGATATGTTCATGGTATCATTTGTACCATTGCGATTGAAAAAGATTTTGGAAGATTCAGAGCCCTAGACTAGTACAACGCAAACAATGGATATTTGGAAAAATGAGACACCATCTTCTACGAAATACTGCAGGCCAATCAAATTTGAATTCAAAAAAGAAACTCATGATGCCATTAACAAAGAAGTTAGTGATATCAAGACCCAAATTGCAACACTACAGCCATTTCAATTACAGTTGGATGGGCACCAAATTGAAGTAAGCTACCAATTAGTGCTGACAATGATAGATGGAAAAGTAGGTCAGGCTTTGACTAACACGAAGGCTGCATAATATGCCAAGCAACATCAACACAATTAAACCAAGTCCCGATAAAATCATTAGATAATACCGATGCATATGAATTTGGATTATCACCACTACATGCAAGAATACGACTTATGGAACACATACTAAAAATAAGTTATGATTTGGATTTCGGGTCTTCAGGATCAATAAGAAACAACGAAACCAACAAAGAGTTAAGAAGTGCAAAAAAGAAACATGTTCAAGATGAATATCGCAAATTAGGATTGATTATAGATCAGCCAAAACAAGGGTCAGGCAATACAAATGATGGCAATACCGCAAGAAGATTCTTTTCAGATCCAGAAACAGCATCTGAAATAACAGGAGTGGATTTAAACCTCATTTTCAGATTTAAAATAATCCTAGAAGTACTTGCGTGCAATGAAGAAATTGACTCTAGAAAATTTGGAGATTATGCTAAGGAAACTGCAAAAATATATACAACTAACTATCCATAGAGAAATATGTCTGCAACAGTTCACAAAATCCTTTATCATGGAGAAGATGTCATTAAATATCATTTGGTGCCACTTGGAGATCTATCAGAGGAGGCTCAGGAAAAAAGGAACAAGGATTACAGATTTTATAGAGAGCACAATACTAGAAAAATTTCAAGAAATTCAACAAATGAAGATCTATTTAATATATTATTGGCAACGTCAGATCCGTTCATCTCCAGTATTCGAAATCAATGGAAAGTGGAACATCGGGATTTAGATGAAGAAGCCAAAAAACTACTAAAGAACAGAAATAGCACAGAACAAAATATGGAATATTTGCAATCAATATTTGAGTCAAATGAATAATAATTATAATTGCCTTTCATTGTTATTTAAGTACGACAAACATAATATTAGTAAAAAATAATAATAAACAGAACCTACCATTGTTGCAAATGCTATTAAAATTTATTGCAGTTTTTATTTTTAAAATGTTTTTAAAATTATCAAATTTGACAGCAAAAAATAATAAATATTTCTGTAGTAATAGTAATATTTTTAGATAATATTATTAAAGTTTTTTTTTTTTAAGTGTAACTATTCTTCGAGTGTAAACAAATTTGCAAATTTGTCAGCAACAAATTTTTAATTTTTCTGCAATAGCAAAATCTCCAGTTGATTTTACTATTTTTTTCAGTGTAAAATTTTTTTTAAGTGTAACATAAAAAAAATTCCATTATTACAAAAATTATTTATAATTATTATTAATTTCCAAATATTCAATTTTTTTAATAAATAAAAAAATAATAATTCCATATTTCACTCAAAAAGTTAAAAAAAATTCAAAAGTTCAACTTTGACCTAGAATTCCTTAAAAAGTCCTCAATCAATTTTAATAAAATTTAAACTGAGTCAAGCTGAACTAAATATCTATCCAATAAAAAAAAAATTACTTCAATATTTTGATCGGTTCAAAAGTTACAGAGTTTTGGCCAATGAAAAACGATTTTCAGCCACTGTGCGTCGGCCCTCAAACCGCACCAAACAGTGTATCTTTCAGGTTGCATATGCAGCTCTTGAACCGCCTCTGCCTGCTCTTCACACCAAATTCGACAATTCTGTTGACATACCCATTGAGCCAAAAGCAAGCTTCGTCGTTTAAGCCAAATTTTATTCCCCCAAACTTTCCTAAGGCCCATTCTCCAAACAGCAGATAATCGGAGAACCATCGTACGATGAACAACCTAATTGCTTTTTGTAACTTTACTAATGTTTACTGCACTTTCAAATAATAATAATAATAACTTGTTTTCTACAACTACCCATTGTTGCACGAAACAAAATATTGCTGTCGCAACCATTTCCAATCATGTGTTTTCTCTGCGTGTATCCCAGAATAATAACTTTCGAGTTTCATTTTCTTAAGTTTCTTTCATTTCCCTGATGTGAAACTGCAACACGTTTTTGTCTTAAGTCTTTTGTTTTATTTCACCTGCCCCACAAAACACTTCAATCAATTTCTAATTTGTATTGATTAAATTTTATGGCTTTATTATCACAAAAATAATATTTTTTATTATTTTTTTCTTGTATATTATTGAAATGTATTTTAATTAAAAAAATGTTATGGACTTTTTAAAGAAAACCAGCGATGTCATGCCAGTGATCGGTGTCGGCATTTTTAACTTTACATCCATTAAATTTTTTGAAAGGAAATTAGTGCAATTTATATGTAAATCTCAATATATTACGGTACATTTTGAAGACTTAACAAAGATTTTCTAATTAAAATTTAATCTAGTTAAATTTCAATCTAGTTAAAGCGTAACAAAATGTTGACAATTATTGTTAAGCCGGCTCACTTTATCCTCACATTCTTGAGTTTATTTTTACTTTTTAATAAGTTGATGCTGACTCTTTTGCTGAGTTATTTTTCTTTTTTGTTGTATTTTCATTATGACTTTTGTGTCTTGGTTCTCAAATTAATAGCTTAATTTTTGTTTCTTATTTAGTTTTTATATTATTCTTTTTTGGTTTGTGCGCTCAAAAATAATAACAACAATAATGAAATGTAAAGGTGCCGCCTTTTTTAGACACCTCAATATCGAAGCGTGCCTTGTTGTTGCTGTGCTACCAATTTGTCTGTAAGTATCAGGAATGTTGTCTCACTTTAATTGATTTTTCACATCGAACACCAGCTGAAAAGCGGCAAAACATAAAACGAAAAGTGGCATTAAGTCTTTTGTATGATTTTATAAAAAAAAAAAACTAGAAAATAATAAAAAATATGTACCTGGGCTAATTAATATTGTTATGTAAAGTGTTTAACTAAACAAAATATTTAACGTGAAATTATGTTATGATTTCTATTGTAATTTTATTACAATTATTAAGCGGCATTTTTTTATTTGTTTTTTTTAACAATTGCTCGGCATAAAAATAATTATATTTACAGCCTCTGAACATCAGTACGATGTGCATTCCAATTGGCTAAGAAAACCCAGGCCATAAAATTCATGTTGATCTGCGTTATTATTCAAGTCTTGTAACTAAAACTAAAAATTGGTTGGTTGCTCTGATTGAGTGACACAAGTGGGAGATTATCCTCAGTAACTCTTTCACGAAGTTTTATGTAATCCCTATGAATGTTTTAATTTCTAATGGAGATCCAGTCTTAGTCAGATGATTATATGATTGCTCTCTTATTGGGCTTGTTCATCTCTTTACTAGAACTACTTCCTATGTACGACAATTGATTTTAAAACAACATATTTTATACGAGTTCACATTATAATTAGAACTAGTGTAGATTTGAAGCTCAATTGTTCGTGTTAAGTATGTTTGTTCCCATACGTACAGTGTCGGAAATAATAATAGAGATACACACAAGTGTTTTTAAAATTCTTATTTAGTTTTACATAAATGAAATGTATGTATGAAACTAAATATATCCTATTTTTCCATATTAAAAATTTAATAAAATATATAGCTCTGCGTTATTTGCAAAATATTAAAAAAAATTGTTTTTGCTATCTGGTTTACGTCGCTGTCTTCTACTCGTAGGCATACAAGTAGAATCTAGATTCCTTTTTGAAAATCCAAATATTATTTTAATATTTGTTAGGAGCTCATTTCATATTAATTACTTCGTTGTATCGTCGCTTTATTGAGGAAATGGAGTATCAAGTTTCCTGTATGTTATGCCAAAATTCCTGCTTATTTTTATATTTATACTTTCCAATTTAATTTTTTGGAACTCCCGAGAGTCGTTCTATGAGATTCAATCATTGTCATGGTCACTCCATAACGGGAGTTTATTTTGCTCAAACCAGAATCATTATCCTGCATAAATTCCCACCTTAACGATTTTTATTCTTGAGATAATGGAAGAATTTTCTTTTTCAGTATATCATAATCTATAACGGCCATTTTCCCTTGAATGTAATAAATTGGAGCAACCTCAGACGCAGAAAAATCCTCCAAATCATCAGAGACCCGCCACTGTGTTGGACCGCCTTTATTGTGTACTTTGAGTGAAACTCTCTTTTTTTTAGTGGGACTTACAAACGATTTTCTTCTGATTGAAACAAACAAATTAATCTTCGTTTCACCAAACCACAGAACATTGTTCCAACTTTGACGGCCAATGTGTTGCCTGGCAAAACTAAAACTTTTTTGTATATTTCGCTTCCTTAGGAGAGGTGCTTTACTTGCACTTCGACCCATATGTCCAGACTCTCGTAGTATATTTCTTATAGAATGGCTTGTTCCTGTAGCACTCAATTAATTTTTTAGGTCATGTAATGAGTCAAAAGGGTTTTCTTTTGAGGAACAAGTCAAAAGATTGTCGTAACGTGCCGTAACTGTTAATCAAAAATTATCAGCGCACAAACCACACAATAATTCAGCTGCCATTAAATTTCTATATGAATAAGAAGTAATAATTCTGTAATTATTCTAATATTCCAAAAGATTTGACTCGATGATATGAAGTCGAGTGCATTATTTCAATTAACCATAATCCCTTGCTGCAGTCTACCCAGAATACATTAAATTATTGTTTAATATTTTGGGTGAATGGATGTTGCGTGCCTGCCATGTTTTTTTCAAATGACTTTTAGAATCAGGAATGTATGAGGAATTTTTTTTTTGTATATATTAGTCAAAAAATTATTTTCTTTATTTTTTAACTTTGGATTCAGTCTCAAAAAAAGCTTAATGAACTTAAATATATTTTTGTTCTATTTGTAGAGTTTCCAGGGCTAATCAACGACAATTATTAGTGAAGTGCCCCCTTCAGGCAGGCCGACGAAATCGCTTGTTGTATGTTTTTCCAGCTCAATGTCACTTTGGACTGAATCAAAAAATTAAAAAACTAACAAAATTATGTTCACAAAATCAGTTGGTTCCATTTTATACAATAATCATAAATACAATTAATTATTAATTTAATGGCCATTATTACAACTTCCATTTTTTATTGTTATTATTATTAATAATAATAACATTTAAACAAAATAATAAATAAAGGTTTTATAATGCAAAACCATTTATCGGCTTGATAAAGTTCTGCCTTTAACTAACGGCAAGTTGTAATAATGGCCGTAAGTTTTTAAAAATGATTTCTGAATTCCAGATTTGATTTCGTAAGCACAATAAAAAATGTTTAATATTTATTATTTTTTTTTTTTTTTTGATTTCCGTGTAATGTGGTGTACCTATTTGTTTTTAGATTGTCAGATTTTTTATTTTTGTCCGATTAAAATATAATTTAACCATTTATGTGCTAAAAGTGTTGAGCTTCCACGAAGCGCGACTTTAAAAAATGTGATGGTAATGTGATATAGTGTAGTGGGGTGCGCCAAATATTTTTGAAGCCAAGAGAATACCCATTTTACCATCTCGAGCAGCCTGTATAGCTTTTCTCATATCCTCTGCTACAGATTTCCTTATTTTATATGACTTTGGCATTCAGTTTTTTTCTGGAAGGTAATGATGTACACTATACTAAATAATTAACTCAAACTATACCAGAATAGCTGCAGTTGTGCTTAATGTAGATATTTATATATTTTCAAAAAAACTACCATAGATATGGAGCAACAGCATATATCCTTTGTTTGTTTAGTACTTACCAATTGTTTTAATCGTTAAACTAATATGTAAATTTAAAATACACCTTTAAAACAAAAACTTATGTTTAAGCACCAACAAAAAAAAAAGTCGACCACAGACCAAACTGAATTTTTTCACCTGACTTCCAGGAGGACTTGCAAAAATAAAACAGATCGTTATCCTAAAATCTTTTTCCTTTTCTTATTGATTAATTAGCTTCTTTAAGCATTTTTTGAAAACGTTTTAGCTTCTGTTTTCTGCAACGCTGTTGAACGTTCTAATGTTATTGTGTACCTTCGCTACAAGAAATTGCGCAAAAAAATCCAACAACAACAAGTTTGTTTAAATTTTACGACATGCTGACGTTAGAACACTTAACACGTCCTTATAAATATAACAGAATATCAACATAATTTCAAAATACAGTAAATAAATAATTTGTCCTTCTTAAGATAACGTGTAACCAGTTAGAGGTCAAACAACACGCTGACATGCGTTCCTTTTCTAACCCCACTTAATATTTGGAAGATAGTTTTTGAGAAAATCACCTAAATGAGTATTTTCAGACCACTAAAAACTGAAATAAAGTACGCGTGATTTAATAAAATCACAATAACAAAATGTACAGTAATCAGGAGTAGATCATGCAGGTGAGTAAAATGAAATGAAAATTTTCTTGGAATCCTATTTGGCGCAGGTAGAAGACAAATAAATGACTATTATTATGGTTGTAGTAATTTCAAATCAATTATATAATAGCGAGTTCGATTCTCAACTAAGACTTTGATCTGTTATAATATAGCTTATAATTCTATTGATACCATAAACTAAATAAATATGAAAATAAATAAATAATTATTGGTGTATGTGAAAAATAAATTTATACATACATACATTCGCTAATTGTTTTAGTTTTTGTAATCCAAACTGTTAGCAAAGCGAAAAAAATACCTCGCGAATTACTCGAAATCAGGTCTAAGATGATTTAAAAAAAGCAAGTCATAAATGACTCCTCAAAAGGAGTTGCGTATACGGTACTATTTTCCTGCGACAAAAGTATCATTTATGACTCTGTTTTGTGATTGTTTTCATAAAATGCTGACCCAGCTGGCATTTGGAAGAGTACTGGACGAGCGCGATCATTTCCCGACTCTTTTTTTTTATCGTTCAGACGATTGTTGGAGTAAAATTACTTTTTACTCTTCCAAATGTCATTCTGACGACTGTTGGACGAGTTAATCGTCGTTTACGCATTTTAGCGACGAATTTTATGATTGTTGGACGAATGTTTTTTTATGTTATTTCACAATCGACGTTAAGTATTCTGACGAGCGTTGAATGATTGTTATTTCACCGTAATCGTATATTACTTTTGTAAATTATGTTTTTTTCCAGTCTTTTTGTTGTTTATGTTAAATCGCCGCTCACGCGTTCTGACGATAGTTAGGCGTGGAGAGTGATAATAAAAAGTGCTAATTTGATTAAAGTGTTTTCTGTTTTTTTAAATCATAGTGATTATTTTAATAAAAGACATAATTATTGTTATATAAAACCCAAAAAATACTTTTTATTTAAAAGAGTCTTACACGATCTTTTTCCGCGCATCACAGAACACACATTACGGCGAATTATTCAAGTCTCGTTTGAAGTAAGAATAAAAGAGTCGACGTCTTGACACAGTTTCTTCCGTTGTACTAAACATGCACGATCGAAATACGACATTGCGGAAGATTAATTTAATCGCCAGCTCCGATCGCGGAAGATTCTTTTGCGATCGAATATGCTACCTGCGGACTATAACATTAACACTAATACATGTGTATTTTATAAAACCTTTTGTCTTTTAAATAACTCTACTTCTAATTGAGTTAACAAAGCAAATGCATTGCTGCTCCCAACAAAAAAAATCGAAATAATTAAACTAGCAGGCATTTAGTAGAGATCAAAAGTTGGACTACCCAACGACCATGCATACTAACATAATAACACATACACATTTACTATGATCGCCGTTTAATATTCCAGCCATCCAATCAATGTTTATGATGTCGCGTTTGGAGGGCCAGCTCGTAAAATATTCGCCTATTTATCATCTTTTCCATTGCTGCTGCTAATATTGATGTTGTTTCATTTCGTTTATTCGTGTTCATTTGGTGTTTTTCTAGGCAACGAAAAAATGGTTATTGCTTAGGTTTACCTGCATTTTTTACACCGAAAAAAATACTTTGCCGGAAAAATAAATAAAAATTGGCAAATCTCTGATAAATTTGCATTTGGAATATTTGAGTATTGTTATCGGTAAAAAATCATAAACAATTTTAGTTTTATGGTTTGGAAGTTTTGTAATTTTTTTGCCCCTAAAAATTTCAAGTTATTTTTTATTTTCGGTTCGACCTTTTTAAATTTTTTTTGGGAATTCTTTCATTTAGGAGTTATTTCTTGGTTGCAAAAAATGAAGTCAAATAAAGTTCGATCAAATAAAAATATCCAATTGTGATGAAAAAAATCATTCGAATAATTCACGTCGATTAATCGAATGGTTCGAGTAAACATTTTTATTTAATATGTATGTGTATATTTTCTTCGAAAATACTTTTACGAATATTTACATAAAAGTGTAAAAATTGGAGGAAATCACACATTAAGTTCAAATGCTTAACAGAACGGTAAACGGTGAATGTACTAAGTCACCAAAAATTAAAGCTCCAATAGAATTTAAAGGTACTGAGCGGCGCAATATTTATGATTCTTCCTTCACAATATCCTTTGTGGCTTCTGATGTGTGTGCGTTTGCACCGTCTTATTGAAATAACTTGTACGCCAAGCGCCGCTCATTTAATTTCGGCAGCAAGAAGTCGTTTATCGTGGTCCTGTAGCATCTGGTTGATGTTTGTTTGTTTTTAGCGGCATCGGCAGCCACTAACGCGATATTTTTTACAAAATAGCCTTCCCTGTCATGTCCTTTGTAGTTGCAGTCTGGCACGACACGATTAGAAAATCGACCTCGAAGTTCACGCTGCGCTAACACCAACTACCGATTACAATTATTTATGGAAAAAAAACCAACGCAATTATTCCACGCTCTTCTTGCGAAGTATACTGCAGCTGTGTAGTTCACAAATGTCAAATATGATTCGCGTACGACGCCATTTCCGAAGATTATAACATCTTCCGATAGGCTGATTGATTTTGCACTACCCTGTACATTGGAATTAAACTTTTGTTCAATAATTTATTAACTAAAGCATTTTATAATAATTTAACAATATAAAATAATTATTTTGCTAATGATTTGATTTGTTTGTACTGCGCTTGACCATAAATTAGGAATTATTAGATTCGACGAATAACCAGTTATAAATACATACTTCCGTCCGAAGCTTAAATAAAATATTAAGGAAGCAGGATATTTACTAGTATGAAAAACAGTTTAAAGCATTGAATTCAGCGTTCCACAGAGGAATATTTATACCAAAAATCTGGCTAAAAAGGCAAAAATGAATTTAAAGAAATTTTAAAAACTAAGTACGTAGATCGATATACATACAACAAAAGTTTACATCAGATTGTAAATTTTTAAGACTTTATGTAGTGCTTTGTAGCTCTGAGACACTGCTGAAGGTAGGAAAGTAAAGAAAATTACACGCGCTTTTAACGTTTTTTTCAGTTTCAAGATGTTTATATGATATTTTTCTTGGTTCTAAATGACTAGAGATTTATATTGATTTTTTTCGCTGAAAGATTTGTTCAAACGCTATCTTTTTTATTTTAAAAAGAAATTATCTTTAATATTAATGTTGAAACAAATCGTTTAAAAATTAAAAAAAAAATTAATTTATAACCCTTTTTTACAAAAAAAAAATAGGTTTTTAAAAGTGAAGGTAGCAAATGTATAAATTATGTTTTATACCACAATAAAATTTGGGTTATAAAACTAAAGTAACTTTTAAAAGTTTTAATCACAAAAATTAGATTAAAAAAAGTAAATATTGGCACATAAAAAATACATGGGACACCCATATCCATGTATGGGTGATTGCATACAATTTTTCTCAGAACCGTTTTGTAACTTCGAGAGATAACATGAAAAAAGTTTTCATAAGATTACAGTTATACCAAACAGTAAAGGAATCGGATGACGAGAAATTGCAGTTTTTAGTTAGAAAATTATACGAAATTTCAAGGAGATGGGGTTATACATATGACAAAGATTTCAACGTTTTTAATTACTTTACATTTTTCTCGTGTTAAGTATTAAATAATATGAGATAAATATTATAAATCTACATACATACATATATAAAAATGAATCTGTGTTTGTATATTTGTATGTTTGTTACTTACTACGAGAGCGATCTTTTGAAAATTTTGTGACTGTGAAATTTAAATAGGCTTATATAATTTATTTGATAATGCGGTGAAATTCAAAGCTATTTTTAATTTCCTTATATCTGCACAACTAAAAGAGTGTGACTCTAAATTTAAAATATGTTGGCTCTTAGAATAAAAAGAAGTTTCAAAATAATTATTGATGGAATTCGATGGGAGAGAGGGATATCGCCCATACGTAAGAATTAATATCTCTACATTTGCAAAATAAGTTAAGTTTATTTGAGACTTCAACAACATTACAAAGTAAATAATTAAAAATAGTATTATAAAGAAAACTTAAATCTATAATGTTTTGATGTAATGTTAGACAATAACAATACATTTGTTTGAAACATTTGCACAATAAATTATAAATAAATATGAAAAAATTAAATTTTTTTCAGTGCAGGGTGGGTCGTGGTTGGTGGTGGATGGGGGTTATTGGCAAAGCATCCAAAAATCTGCCACTAGATTTTTTATATCAAATTACACCTAAAACTACCAAAAAACTTAATCTTTCAATTCAAAAAATACGTTTAATAATTTTGGCGAGCTTGTTGGCTCAAATACTCCTCTGTGCGTTCTAAAATTAAAATTTAAAAATTTGTACAATGTAATTTTTTCGACGATCTTTATTGAATATTATCACATTTATATACAATTTTCAGAATATAAAAAAATACCTATATAAATTGTCATTTACTTAATTTTTTTTAATTTTTAAACAAAAAATTAAAATTTTACCGGTTATGCTTATTCGACACTCAGGTGTCGATATAAATATATTTGAGTTGGGCTTTTTTGCGGTGTAATTGTGATTGCAATGTGTTTAATTTTTTTTATGTTATTGAAGTTGTTGTTGTCTTTAGTGTCAAGGATCATCTTCAATATCATTGGTCTTTTATTGCTTATTTCTATTAGTACATTCAGTTATATGGCCTGTTCGTGGTTGTATTTGTCTATGGCCAATCCATGTAAGTTGTTGGGACGGTTTTATTATTATTGTTGATGTTGTTGTATTTTCTTGTAATGTCATTATTATAAAGAGATTTTGTTTTTATTATTATTAAGTTTTATGTCTATTTTCGTGTACGTACAAGCACTTACACAAAAAAAAAGAACCGCTTCCAAGGAACCATTATGTGCTGCCTGGTTGGTGTTTGTTTGGTCCACAGTAATTTTTTATTTCAGTTTCTTTATCATTTTACTCAATGCGCTTGCATTAAAGTAGAAGGAAAAAGGCAGTGTTTCATTCAACATCAACAGCATCTGTTCTAAACACACCTTGATTTTTGAACTTTTAAACATTATTTAACCCTTTTGCAATGGAGCATGTTTGTCTGTGACACATTTAAATTCATCTTTATTAATTTCTGGGATGTTGTCGTTAATCCTCCTTGTGCTCATTTTAAATTCGCTAACAAATGATTATTCTCGAAAAGGGAGTGTCTCAGAAAGTGCACGTTTTTGGTTTTTACCTCTTATTTTTTAAATTCTAGTCTAATTAATGCAGTCTAAATGGAGTTATGTGATTGAACCATTAAATAAAATTGTTATTAATTTTATGGGATTTTGTTAATATATGTAGTACTTGTTGAAAGTTTGTGGAAAATGAAAATGAAATATACAAATTTAAGATCAATTTGTTCAAACACACTGCTGATTGATAAAAAGGAAAATTATTTCACCACATCGGCCAAATTTGTAATGCATTTGTAAACAAAACACATCACCGGCTTTTGTGTGATGTCACTGTTGTAAACAAAAATTAAAAGTATACAAATATATTGTGGTTTGTGCTATTTAAATTAGAAACATTTGAATGTATTCAAAGTTTAAATAGTGAAAAATTACATCGAACGAAATCCCATACAAAATTGTTTGAGTTTGTATAAAAATTTCGTTCGATATCGAATGCCGTAATTTGCCCCCTGTCCTGAAACCCACTTTTTGCCAAATTGATTTCAAGATGCTCTCTGTTCGAAAATTTCGTGACTGCCGATTTCAAACATCTTGCTTATTTTTCCGATAATTTATAAGTTAAACTTCTAATAAAATTGTTAAAAATAAATAATTTGATCTGTTCTCTAATATATTTTATGATAAAATTAGGCATTTTATAATTTTTAAAGACACTTCCTTGTTGCTAAAAATTGTTTTTATTTTCTATAAATGCTTTTGCGATTTTATGTTTCTTTAGAACGTTTCTTAAGGCACTCAAATCGTAGCAGTTTTTAATTTCATGATTTCCATTATTTAAGCTGCAGATAGTTAATTTTACCTAAATTTAATATCTTTTTAAGAGACTGACTAAAACAAGAAGATAATGTGTATGAAATAAAATGTTTTCTTGTGACGTTGAAAATTTAAAAGCAATCCGAAAAATTTTAAATCGGGTGATTTCCGAAACAGTGAGAAATCAGCTGCGAGATTTTAAAACCGTAGTTATTAAAATTTATTTGCACTGTTGTAATTTGCAAAACAAAAGCAAAACAGGTATTTTCGCAATGATAGCGTCGTACCCAATGTCGCAAATTTTGAGGTCAGCGAAATCCCTGACCTTGAAAATTTCTTGCTGGTAATTAAAAATAAAAAAAACATGTTTTAGTTATAATTTTTTTAACGCACTTTTTCCCAAAATTATTGTTTTACTTATTTAGTAAAACATTAAAAGGGAGTGAAGATAAATTAGTCTAATAAATACGTCCTACACTTATGTTAAATACGTTCCACCTACTGTTAAACAAATTCCACATTCTGTTCCACGGATTTAATTAAATTGCTTAAATTCGTTTTTAATAAAAAATCACAAAATAATAATATTATTTTAGAAAACAAATTATTAAAAAAAATAAATAATTAGTTATAACAAAACATTAAATGTGAAATAAATTTGAAAAAATGTATGCACAGTATAATACATATTAATACAAGCAAAAACAGGCTATTTTCGAGTGGATTTTCTGGATATTTTGAAAAGACATGAATCGGGTGACCAGCAGAGTGGGAGTAGCTTAGGACTAGTAGATTCCACCAGTATATAGTCTATATCCAGATTCAGCCCTATATGTCTTTTCAAAATACCCAGAAAATCCACTCGAAAATAGCCTGTTTTTGCTTGTATTAATATGTATTATACTGTGCATACATTTTTTCAAATTTATTTCACATTTAATGTTTTGTTATAACTAATTATTTATTTTTTTTTAAATAATTTGTTTTCTAAAATAATAATATTATTTTGTGATTTTTTATTAAAAAACGAATTTAAACAATTTAATTAAATCCGTGTTACAGTATGTGGAATTTGTTTAACAGTATGTGGAACGTATTTAACATAAGTGTAGGACGTATTTATTAGACGAATTTATCTTCACTCCCTTAAACATTAATAGTTTTATAGAAAACAAATTGAAATTGATTATTGGGGGGTATAGCTTATTCCTCTGCGCATTTCACTGTTTCTAATGCAAATTATCAGGGAGCTTTACCTAAATACTTCTTAGAACATCTGGAGATATTATATTAAAGCTCCATTAAAACAAATGAAAAGCTTACGTAGGTTGCAACAAAAAGTTTTAGATATTTACATATACAAGGCATTAATTTTTGAAGATTAAAGTCAATGATGACAGGAAATAGTTAGACGAAAAAGGCATTGAAGACTTATTATACGATGGTTGGAAGAGCTACGCTGGCTGTATATGCTACAAATTGGAAAACGGTTCTCCAGATATTGTTATGCCAAGGAACACAAAACCTCTTTCATGTGGCGAAGGCGATTTATCTAAGATAACACAGGTAATGACGACGTGTCTGAATGCCTTAGACGCAGTTTGTACAAAAATTAATAAAAACAATTTACTTATAACAAAAGATTTCTCAAAAACTCAGCTTCAACAGTAAAAATACACAAACTGCTGCGAAGAGAATAACGAACTGGTGTATTCAGCGGTCGACTCAATCGACCGCATTCTGGAAATTAATTTTAAAAATTTACATAAATGCATACTATAAAATACAAAAACAAAAAACATTGTAAATAAACAACTTAGGACTCTGTCTCATTTATTTATTTTTCAAGTTGACGCTGATATATGCATCTGTAATAAGTGCGCATGGGTTAGTAGCAACTTCAAACGCTTATAGCACCCAAAATACTAAACCGATTTAAATAAATTTAAAACATTAAAAACATATAAATCTTTTTGATATCGATTCAGTATTACGACTGTAAAAGAGATCTCAAAAAACGTGTTTGCCTATTAATAATATAGAATAGATAAATTATTTTTTCGTGCCAAAATTTACGTAAAAACGAGAAGCTTAAATCGAGAAATTATTGCAAAGTTAACGAAGCGAAAACAAAATTTTGATTTCAAATCTACATTATTTACGTGCGAAAAATGTATTTGTTTGTTTTGTTAAATAAATTTACTTACATACAATTATATTTGTGTTGAATTAAAATTTTGGGAAGTAACTAACAAGTGCTATCAAAACAAATTTTTAGCACGTTGGCATAAGTTAAAGTTGGCAGTCAAATATTTTTTGTAAAGTGTTGGAAAATTAATTAAAAAAAAAACAATAATTTCGTAGCAGCCGCAATAAAAAATAAACATTTTAACATTGAACTCTAAGGATTACTTACGAGTAAGAGTGCGTATTTTACTTTTTATGAACAAAATTATATTTAAACAACTATATGCACGATTAAACTTTTCAGCACTTGATAGATGTAAAAGAATTCCAGCATTTGGCCATCGAACACTCATTTGTAAATACCATTTCTTTATTCATGATAGTCTCTGGATCGGAATCCCCCGTACATTACAAACCACGTAACGCACGTCAGTTCAGGAAATATGCATATTTTTTTTTTCAGGTTAAAATTAAATATTCTTTTTTAAGAAATTCTGATTGTTTAACAATGTACATATCGCTCCTTCATTGAAAAGGGGCCATATCTAAAAAAACTCGTTCGCCAGAAAATGAGTTTAAAGTTTTTAATTTACTCACACTTCAATGGTAAAATAAAAAGTATTCTCCCCTCGAGAGGCGAGGAAATAAGATATTTGTATACATTTTTAACACAAACACAACGAATATTTCTGCATTCTTAACTCAAAAGTCACGTTTTTTTAGATATGATATGTTCTCAACTTTTCGGGTTTCACTTTTTCTATATTTTAGCTTATTTTTATTAAACTTTGTTATTTTTATGTAATTAAATATTATTAAATTTTATATTTTAGAATTCCATAATTAAACCTAACAAAGTTTTTGTATGGTTTTTGTGTCCCGATTCATTGAATTTGCACTTGCTACGTTTTATACTCCAATATATGAATTAAGTCTTTTGTATGGAACACCGAAAATAAACCAATAAAAGTACACAAAACTATTCTCCACCGCAAAAAAAACGAATGTGTTCAATTATTTTTCCGTTTAGCTCGCTAAATTCTTACAAACAAAAAAAAAACACGATAACTCAGACGCACCAAAAGATTTAAATAACTGATCGAAAACGCAACGAAAACAGAACAGGAAGACCTTCTTTCGCAAATAATACAAAAACTGTGAAAAAATTTGCTATAAGAAAAAAATTTAAAACACTTTACACATATTTATATATATGTATGTGTATAACTGCGCAAGTGACAATTCTTAAGAAAAGATTAGCCGCTACTACTTATTTTCTTACCGTGCGAACACTTAAATCAAATCATAAAATTCTGTTGAATCTTTTTTATTCAGTAAAACTTCAAGGTGCATGTGTGTTTGTATAATGACCGACATCCCAAAAAAATAACAGATGTCTCTTTCTGTGTACTTAATTGGGAATTTTAAATAATTAAATAATTTTTACCTGTTAGTAGGTAATTTAAGCAAATTTTTGTTTAAAACCGTAGAAGCGGCTTGAATTAAGAAATTCATGCACATTTTGTCAACGTTGTTGACACTATTATTAACTCGCCAAAATTCAAGTTAACATTTTTATTTATTTTGTAAATGGCACCTCCGACAAAAATGGATTTAGTTATTTTAAAATTAATATTTGTTCCAAATCCGTAAGTCAGATTGTAATACTCAATTTCAATTTATGAATTATTTTTAATTTAACAACATATAATTCCAGTAACACAAAATTTCTAAAGATTTCTATGACGCGGAAGACACATTCACTAAGCGGAGCAAATTCCCAAGAAAAAGTTTGGGTAAGGTACATACAGAAAAAATTCAATTTTATTATTCTTTTCATTCCTGACTATATTTGTTTTCAGTTTAATCATACAATATCTAAGGAGCTGTCTAAGATTCCTTCCAATGTAAAGGTAGGTTTTGTGGAGTGGGAAATAGTAACTGCTGATGCGAATTTATTTACTATTAACCAAAGATGTTTTGATAAACTCTACGTTATATTCGGGGTAGAAGATGTTTTCTGGGTGTACTATAGAACTTTTCAGCCATGGAAACGCTTAGAAGGAAGAGATAGCATAGCATGCAATATTTGTAGCTGCTGTTTGCAAAGACAATATGAAGACATTATCAAAGCCATCAAGAATAGTGCAATGAGATAGCACACCATTAAGAAGGAACCATTGTAATACATACAACATTTTGTTATTATCATGGTGAAAGCAACAAAGAAATTATATCCTGGTGAAAATAAGTGCAGGTCATTTTCAACGAACTACTTTTTCGCTTCTTATTTATGTATTTTTGATTTCTCGTTTTATAAAATTGAATTTTATTTTTATATTTATATTCAGTTTATTTTCGTTTATTCCAAAATGTGCATTTTGCTGTTATTTATAAGTTAAATAAATGCACAATAATTGTTATACATTTACTTAGTTCATAAGCCCAATAATTTATAAATACATGCAAGTTATTAAACATATAATCCAAATTACCCTTTTATTTGATTCAATTTCATAGACACACATTGTTTCCTTTGAACAATACTTGTCAATGAAATAATTAAATAGAAAATGGCTATGAAAGGAGAGAATTTGACTGAGAATAAATAAATTTGCAGTTTGCATCAACAGTGAAGATTCGACGATAAGCTAAAAATTGTCTTGTATTAAAATTATAGTATTGTTCAATTCGGCATTAAGTTACGGTGACCATTAATTCCATGGAAAAAAGTGTTCATATTTTATGGATTTAAAAACATAACCAAATTCATTTATTAAAATGATTTTAACATTAGGTTGTCAGAGGAGCCCAACTAGTTCATTCGTGTATAGTCATATACTATTTCAACTACTAATATTATTTGAATCAGTTTTTCAGTTCTTTACAAATATATACCAGTCCATCCTTTAGTCGGTCACATGTTGACAACTCTTAACATGTGTTTTTGTACTTTTCAGGAGACAAAAAAAATTTATTACTCCGTTACCAAACCGTGTTGGAAGTAAATAAAAAACCAAAATTAGTAGGAGATATTTATTGTAAGATGCAGAAGGACAAACACAGTCTTTTAGCATCAAAAACCCGATTTGATTTTTTTGCGATTTAAAAGTTGCGCTGATTCTTTCTTCTAGATCTCTGAGCATTTCATCAGACGTCAATGATAAATAATTTAGAAATCAAATTAAAAAATACTTATATTTATTGTTTTGTTTCTAGCAGCTTGCTGTTGTATTTTCTATTTGTGTTTTCATTCTCATAAACTGAATAGTCTCATAGCAAATAGTATTATAACCGTTCCAAAACTTTGCTAGTTACAAATTTAGCTGCTGGGATATTACAGAGAGGTATTAAAAATACATTGATATAAATACACATTCATATGTTAATATACATTTTTTACTTCTGATATTTCTCTATTGAATGTATTTTTTCAAACACATCAAGCCTATTTGTTAATTTTTTTTTTTAATTCAGATAACTCTATTTCAAAATTGTATATTATGCTTGTGACAGATTACAAAATTTCCAATGCCGTTTGAGTTTTTTCCAAAGATCAGATATTGCTATATATTGAAAAAATTAATTTTGCAATTGCAATAGAAAAAGACAGAGCGAATGAAAAATCGATTAAAATTAATACGTTTTTATAAGGAATATTTTCGTTTTCAAAAAAAATATTAAAATTTCAACCCACTTTTTATCAGGATTCACCTCGTATTTTTTTCCATATTTCTATTTTTTTGCGTTTCACAGTGGCCAATTTGGCTTCGCTAGCGGCATTTTATTCATAGCTTCCAAAGTAAAGAAGATATCTTCAAAAATTTTCTCAATTCAGAAAAAAATGAAACAATTTTTGGAAAAAAAATTAAATTTGTTTTTTTATTTTTTTTTTAATTTTAATTTTTTTTTTTTTAATTTTTTTTTAATTTTTTATTTTGTTTTTAATTCAATAAACATTTTCCACCATATATTCATATATAAAATAAAAAAAAATTGTCAACTCAAAGAGAAACCATATTATAAAAGAAATATTAATCAGATTCTTCAGTATCGTTTTGTCACTGACATTTTGCCTAAAAAGTACAATAAATTGAAGGCTCGCAGGTACTCGCAGTAAATTTTGGACATTTTGGACACACAATGGTTTACACATATAGGAAAATTTACAATTACACTGAATGCAGGTGAATTTTGTAAGTTCTACTCCACGAAAGACAGGTGTACGTTACAATGGGCGAGCTGCTAATACACTTAAACACGATTACGTTTTATAAATAACATAAGTATACACAGATCACAACCACAGTTTTTTTATATAATACATACCTTGGCGTTAGTATATAACAAAACTTTTAATGAAAATAATAAAATTTGCAAGTTTAACACGAATAGCAAAACGATGTTCAAAAAGGCGGAAATATTTTGCACAACACTTGCAGAAACATATGCTGACTTTGACAGCTCACAGCTGTTCATCAGCTGTAAGCTGAGCTTTTAAAAATCGATACAAATCTAGTGAATGTATTTGTTATCGATTGTTAAAAAAAAATTAACGGTTTTTCAAATTTGAAAATTTGAATTAAATGCCGCTAGCGAAGCCAAATTGGCCACTGTGCGTTTGCGTGAATTTTTACGTATGTAAATTCGTTAAATTTATTGAACAGATTACCTTGCGGTATTAAAATTGGTTAGAGGATTTAATTGTTACAGGATTGTTACAGGTGGCCTGTATATTTGTATCGCACCTAAACTAGAGTTTCTTAAAACTTAATTATCCGTTTCTCGACGACTTATAAATTTTCCCTCAGAGGAAAATGTTATAAGGCAATTAGATTAAGGGAAATAAAAAGAGGCTTAGAATGTGTTATACTTAACTTCTTTATTTTGTCTCTACTGTTGGCTAGTCAGAAAGCAACTGCCGGTTTAATTTATGTTCATATGCCAAGACACTTCAACTTTTTAATAATTCGAACTTAAAGTCTGCACAATATAATATATTAATTAATTTACAATAGTTATTTTGATGACTGTATTTATCTTAAGATAATTATTAATTCATGTTGTGATAAATGTTATGACATAATATGATAAATACAGTTTTGTACAAATGTAAATAATAAAAAAATAGTAGTTGAAAGTTTTTGTTTAAATGCTTTAGGATCAAACATTTATATTTAAGTCATTTCAAATTTCTATTACTTTAGCCAACGATTTTTGTAACTGACTGGACTATATTTAAAAGTATCCAAGCAAATCCTTCTTGTAAGCCGTCGTGCTAAAAGTATAACAAATTTTCTATTTTTGAATGCAACGGCAACTAAAGGTACCTGTTGTGTGTTCAATATTACTATAAAAAATTGCAACGTTGCGTTACAGTAGCACCTCTAGATAGTATTCAACTCGTTCTGTTATACAATAATCAAAATAGCAGAGTTCAGCGCTTAATGCAAAGAATCATGCTGACTTGCATATACAAAATATCGTGGCTTTTTTAGGAAATCCTTTAGAAGTTTCGCATATTTCGTTGTTGGATTTGATAAAAAAAAACAATATTTTGCATTTGCACGTCAGTAAATTGACTGTTGTGAGTGCAAACTTTTTTTAATTTTTTAAACCTACAATTACACCTACGTTTCTAAAACCCATATTTTATAGTATGTAATGCATTTCATAAGAAAAATTGATTTATTTTTTATACATTTAAAAATGAATCAATTAAAAAATCAAATAAAAAATTTAATTGTATTCACTTTTTGTGCAGATTAAAACTAAAATATCTACTTCAAAATATGAATGTTACTCCTTAATCTATTACTTGTGCATATTTTTTTTAATGCATTTTATTCAATTTATATTTTGTACAGTCTAAGGCCCAATAATTTACTTCACATTTAAATGTCATTTAGCTAATTGCCACTTAAATTTAAGTTGCATTTAAGTGCAGTTTCAGTTTTTCAGTGTTAAATTATTGTTTATATTTAATTACGATAAAAATGTATGCAGCATCATCAAATTCTATAAATTTTTTTGGAAAAACAACTATTGAACAATATTAAAGAAAATTTTCTAATGTGGATTCTTTTTCAGGCTGAAAATAACAACAGTGTTTTAAAAGTTTAGAACAATTAAAAAAAAATCAATAAAACAGAATAATATTAATAAAAGAAGTCCAAATTGCATGTCAAAAGATGTTGATTTATCAATGGCCGCAAATTTTTTGTTTGCTTTACATCAACAAGCAAGCAAAAACATGCTTGGGAATGTATGTGTGCATAACTTAAAATTTAATTCTTAAATGTACTTCAAATGCAGAACTATGGTGATTTAAGTTTCATTTAAATGTCATTTAATTTTGTACTGCAAAAATGAAATTGATACTTAAATGACATTTAAAGATAAATGACACTTAAATGAGTAGTCAACTATTAGGCCTAAGTTTTGTTGTTGCATGCATGATTTTATTATGCAAATTGAAATTATCGAAGAAATTCGTTCCGTACCTGCGTTCGCGTGATGCAGCGACAATAAAATGGTTATCTATTTAAAAAAATTTTGCGATATTAATTCATTACTAAAATTTGTTATTTTAATTATTTTGCACCGAAATTGAACCACATCCAAAATTTTTATCGAATTTATTTAAAGATTAAATAAAAAATCGTATTCTAATGTTCGCCATTCCTGTGCTAACTCATTGTTCATAAAATATGAAACGTAAATTAATTTTTTATTTTCTCCAAAACAGCTCTCGGATTAAGAAACTCGATTTCTTTCAACATATTTTGTTTGTATTCAGTGGAAGTCTTTTATGAAGGTCTTCTAAAGTGGTCAAATAAAATTAAAGAAAATCAGATAAAATCAAAAACACTTATTTTATTGACAGCGAAATATGTGGAGATCGAACCATGCTATTAAAAATATTTTGATCAATTCCGCAACCACTGATGTTGCCACAAAAAAGTAAAAATTATCTAGCCAGATAAAAATATATAAAGTTTTGTGTGATCAATTTAGTTTTAGTGTCTCTAACACAAAAACTTGAAATATAAAATGGTCACAATCAAAAGTATCTACCCATTAATAAAAACACGAAATCGGTATCTTTTTCCCTACATTAACAGGCTTTCACGAAAAAAACCTATTTGTAAGGATTTTCCCCTACTATTGGCAACACTGAGTGTTTTTTTTTTTGTGCGGGCCCATGATGAAATAAACAGGTGGCATTATTAGGGCTACAACTACAACAATACAACAAAAAAAGGAATTTTTGTTTGTGTAAAGTCTAAACAATATCGCCGTCAAATTTTCTTGTAGAATACAAATTCTATGTTGACAGTCATCGATAATATCCGATAACGACAACTGGAATAGCAATTTGAAGTAAACAAGACAAAACAATATCGTTTTGTATTCATGTTGATAACTGGAATAAGCATGAGTATAAAAGTAGCATTTAGCTGCATAATTGACTTCATTTTGTGATAAAAAACCAAGTTAAATCACACTAACCCTTAGCAAAAGTAGTGGTTCCGGTTTTTGGGCAAATGTTTGCCAAGTGTGACCGTACCTTGACTCTTATAAATGTATATCATACCTTTTCACAGCTTTTAAGAATAAATACAAATCGCAAAACGATTTTGGCTTGAGAAATACCCAGAGTCTAGGCAGGAATCGAACCTGCGACCCCCAGACTAATGGTCTAGTATACTGTATACTAGTCTACGGGCCCCCAAGCTAGTTATTGTAACAACCAATAAGTACGTAAATTATTAAAAAAAATTGGATCTTTTCTTTTCTATAAAATTTAAACCCTTCAACGTTATTTTTTCACACTTTATTATTTCATGATTCAGTTAAAATACGACGAACCCCTATTCCTTAAGAATTGTGGCACAAATTGTTTTGTTTAATTATTTTCTTTACAATAGCAAGAAACTGGTTTCACATAACGATATATAGAAATAGTGATTTTATTTTATGTAATTTTTATACCTAGCAAAATAATGCGAAATATATGTTGTGTAGGTCTATATATATATATATGTGCAGGTTTCCTTCGGTCCTTTCAAGACTATACGGCCATAAGCAATCTGTTCCATTCAGTTTTGTTCGCAGCTAGTGCTTTAATCTCGTTCCAGCTTAAGTTGTCTCTGGCAGCTTTCATTTCTATTTGACAGCGCCAAGTGTGAAATGGTCTACCTACCCCATGATGAAATAAACAGGTTGCATTATAATGCTACAACTACAACAATACAACAAAAAAAGGAATTTTTTGTTTGTGTAAAGTCTAAGCCCTTGTCAAAAATTATTGTAAACAAAAATTAAATAAAATAAGTTAACAGAAACCATTGAATTTTTTGGACGCTACAAATGAGCAAGACAAGGAAGTGTGGATTACTTTCAAAGTATTTGCAGTCCATATAGAAAGTAGTGGCTCTCTTAAAACAAACACAAATTTATAAGTACCTATAAGAAATTATTAAAAATTTTAATAAAAAATAAACACAAATTGAACAACCAAAATCTTGGATGATAAATTGAAACTAGAGATGGGATCGAGTGATTTTTTACTCACAATAAAAAAATTTACTCATGCACGACCTCATATTTTTAGCTCCCGTTCATGCATGCTCACGTGAGTAGGAAAAAAAGTTACGCACCATCACGAAAACTCACACTCACGAAATATTCACAAAACAAAAATTTTTAAATAATTAAATAAATATTATTATTATCTCTGATCCATTCTGGTAGTCTGATGAATAGACTGTTCCAATAATATTTTCTTAATAAAAAAAATAATTATTGTCTATACAAAAAAAAAATCTAAAATTCCTTTCAACATAAACTTAAAACAATTTAAGTGATTACGTAGAAATGTTAATTTAAAAGTATACGAAAAAATAACAATATAGCATAAAAATCACGAAGCAATCACGTCAAAAATCTACTTATGCACGCTAAGTTTCTTTGTACTCGCGTTCATGCACGCTCACGTAATTGAAACAAAAATTAATTACGATAACTCACGCTAATCATGTGAGCGGTGTCCATCTGTAATACAAACAAAACTGGCATAAGATTGGAAAAACAATGCTAGAGCAAAAAATTATCATATGGCGTAGTAATGCCATCTGTTTATTTCACCATGTGCAGGCCTTACTTTTAACAATATTTGTAAGATTTTCTAACTAAATGAGAACTATTTAATATTCAAAGATTTTACAATCATCATACAATTGTCAACCTTTGGTAGATAATAAAATTATTTACTTAAATGGTTTTGGAAATACTTTTCATATTTTCGGAGACAATATTATAAATTACATGTTGGAGATGATCATGAAGTATTTAGGTATACACAACTTTTGATAGTCTAAAATACATTGAAATTCTCTTGTTATTTTATTTTATTATATTGAATCGTCTAATTGATTTTGATCACGATCTGTTCTATCTTAATCAAGATTATCATCATACCGGTACTAATGCACAATTTAAGCAGGTGCTTTAAATGCGATAAATTTTCAATTAACAACAACCGCAGCCGAATACCTGCGGCAAAAAAGGCGGCTTCGGAAATTAAAAGAACGTTTAAGAAAAACTTTTGTTGTTGTTGTTTTTTCTCTCCAGAAGTTCTTGTTGTTGTTGTTTTTCTTACTTTGCAGTTATTAAGTTGTTAACAATGTATTTTTTTTTCATCATTTAAATGAGAAAAAGAAATCAGTAAAATGAGATAAGATATGAAAAATACTAGGAGTATTTCATTACAATTACTTATACTTGAAATAACAGCAACAAATACAACTATTTTTACAAATGCAAAACAATAACAACAAAATTAACAGCAATTTTTAATATCAAGCGATAATAAATATGCTGGCAATACAAACAACAACGAAAACATCAAACCGTAAAACATTTTTCTCTTAAATGTTGTTGGCTGCCGTTTGTACTCGTATCGGGATAAAAGTGAATTTTATCTTAACTTAATCAAATTGTAAGAAATGATGGAAACAATTTACGAAACGCACTATTTTAAGTACTCTACATTAGGCAACTTTAAATGATTGAAACTAATACCAATTATAACTATATGAATTGATATATCGAAAGAAATGGGGCCCTACTTCTGCAATATCTATCTGCAGAAACGTAAGAAGTTGAGATAGAAAAGGAATATAGAAGATTCGGTGAGATGTTAAACTAACTTAGCAGATAGATAAGCGACGATAGTACCTAGATCGTCCTGAACTAGAGGTGTTAATTCCGGAAGCTGTGAAGGCTTTCAACCAGCTAACTACGAAAGAAGAAGAGTACTCGTTCGGAAGCTAAACAGTTTCATAGATAACTTTAGTTGACTTAATCCTGCGATACCGTTTCGACAACCAGAAGTAGAACTAACGAACGGAAATTGGAGTTTCGAAGGCGATCAGATACCCACCTACTTCTAACAATAAGCGATGCCAGCTAGCAATTGAGTGTAGCTAACCGGGAAACCAAAGCTTTTGGGCTCCGGGGGAAGTTTGGTTTCAAAGCTGAAACTTAAAGGAATTAACGGAAGGGCACTACCAGTATTGGAACCTGCGGCTCAGTTTTACTCAACACGGGAACACTTACCGGTGCATGTACAATATTAAGTAGATGCTTTTAGGATTATGGTACTGGAAGCGTTTATAACCCTTAATACATTAGCGCAGTAAAATGTGTGAGTTTTTGAATGTGTGTCTAAAGTTGGAACCGTACCTGTTGGTTTGTCCCATTATAAGGTCATTGGAAGTGGGATGATTGAATATCTTTTGTAAAGTGTTTGGGCCCAATGAACTTGAAAATATGTCAGGAAACAACTAAAAGCACAAAAACTCGAATGTTAATTAATGGAAAATTTAATGGAGAAGTTAATTGATAAACAATACAGAGGAAAATTTACTTTGTATATAATGGAGGGAACCTCAGCTGAATTGCTGCATCAGCAATAGGACATGAAAACTTCAAATATCATCTAAGAAAAATTAAAAGCGATGAAGATAATGCAATAATCTGTTCCTGGTAGATGGTGAGACGGCAGCATACGTTGTATGTACATTAGCGTGGCCGTTAGCTGTGTGGAAAATTTTTTTTATGATTTCTTGCGTCCTCCCCTCATAGTTGGCTTCAAGACCTCAAGCACATTTATTCAAATGCATATTACTATCTTTTTAAAAAACATTTTACAAGAATATGATTAATGACAATATTTTAGCTCTTCTAGTCAACAACATTAACCTTAAAGAAAGTTTTTTGCTAAAATTATATATACCAAAATTATATTTATATGGAAATTTTTTTCTAAGCATGTACGGTAAGAGATTGTCTATGAAATTATTGCATACATATACTACGTATAGTTTAGAAAAATCAAAATGAAAAGAAATTAAAAAATTTAATAAATGGGCTTGAAGGCCAACTTCAATGGGCGGACGCACCCCCTTAAGCACAGCTTATCGCTATGAAATTTGTTTGTATTTTTTTTAAATAAAACTGAACCGATTTGGAGGAGAGAATATATGAAATCAAAAAAAAAAAAAATTACGGTCACTCTAATGTGCGAAGGCGAATTGATATTGAAGCTACCTAGCGGTAGATGGCAGCACAAACACAAAAACTTTTTTAGAAATTGCAATCTGTCAAACGACAGCTGTTAAAATTCAAAATTCATCGATTAGTTTATTTGTTGTAGTCGTTTGAAGTAAACAACTTTTCTGTTTCTTGAAAAATCAAAAAAAAAGTGAATTTCGTGCAGCGATTAAACACTATTATTTGAAAGGGAAATCGGCGAAAGAGACAAAAGAAATGCTCGATACGGTGAGTCCGCTCCGTCAGACTACATGGTAAAATATTGGATTGCTGAATTTAAACGCGGCCGAACAAGCACTGCAACAATTCCATCAACAGGAAGGCCAAATGAGGTGGTTACTGAAGAAAATATCAAGAAAATCCTCGATATCGTTATGAATGATCGCCGAGTCAAGTTAAGTGAGATTGCTGAAATGGTAAACATATCATATGAACGTGTGTTCAACATTTTGCATGAATATTTGCATATGAAAAAGCAATTAAGAAGAAATTATTACCGAAACTAACGCGTATTTTGAGGTGTTCCTAAAATCGTACTATTCAGATGGTATAAAAAAGTTAGAATATCGTCTTACTAAGTGTATTGAGCTAAAAGGAGACTATGTTGAAAAATAAATGGTTTAAAAAAAAAATTTTTCCTACTTAGGTAGTTTCAATATCAATTCCCCTTCGTACATACATATACAGTCCTGACTACCACTGCACTGAAACGGCATCCGGCTAGCATAGGATGTTTGTTAGATGATGTGTTTAATATACGACTCCTAAAAGAATCTTCTGATGATGATATGACAACTAACAATAACAATTGGAACGTTTAATATGAAAGTCGTAAAAAAATCTTATTTGAAGAGTACGAAAACAACGATGTTACACTTTCTTTAACTACACAAATCTCAAACGATTTCCTGTACGATTAATATAAGCGTCTTTCGTTGTGTTATGGAAGAATCTCACAGAAGAATCAGTTCGTGTAACAGTTCCTTCCGTGTAAGGAATCTTCTACTAATCTTCACCTAAAAAGAAATACTAGCGATTACTTGGCACTCAGTTGTGATGATTGCCGATAAATATCAGCTGACAGCAAGAAATCAATAAAGCCTGTTCGTAGGTGAGGTCGACATAACGGTTGAGTGGGCTGTTCGCTGAGGATCTTAGAGGATAAAAAAAGGACAGAGGAAATAGAAAAACAAGCATTTGAGAATCCCCATAACTCAGTGTTTAAATTAAGTGGACCTTTTTGAATATACAATGATGAAAGTGTTATAAATGGAACAGTTTAAAGTAAATCCCATTCGGTGTTTATACAATCAATATATTTGCTTTTCCTCCTCAATGATTAATCTCCTTTTTTTAAATCTTCCATTTTTTTCAAAAAACATTTTTTTATCATAAATTTCTTATCAAGGAAATAAATCTCTTTTAAAATGTTAAGAAGATTCCTAAAAAAAACAAAAAACAATTATACGCTTTTTAACTACTCAACACAGTCATAATGTCTGCCATCTTTGTGGTTGTGGTACAATTGTTGCAGCATAAATATTATAAATAATTTTTGTTGCTGCTTTTGCAGATGCAGTTGCGATTTTCCATATGCAGATACGAATGAAAATCTTGAGTATCAATTGATTGAATTGATCAAATCCATCGAACGATCGATCGATCTATCCATCGTTACCTGGTGGTAGTTGCAGATATGAAGCGAATGTGTTTGCTGATGATAAAGTGTTTTGATGATAGTCATGCTTTGCGGCTGGCCACAACACTCAGACGTGACAAATACACTAAGCAGAAAAACTCATTAACGCTGTAATTAAGACGACAACTACTTTCTGAAGATAACAAAGTAATAACTCGCACTTAAATGAGGGGAAATACAACTAAGAAAATACTAAGACACGCTAAATATTTTGATGAATTTTTTTACACGCACATATTGTAAAATGCTGAATATTTTTGATAGCTTTTGGTTAAATATGTGATTGTCAGATAATGGTGAGAGTAACACAAGAGCTTTATTTGAATTATCTAGATATTTCAGAAACAAATCGATTAAAAAAACGAAACTGATTTATTAGGAAAAATTGTTGTTTCTAATTACGACAGCCGCTGTTGGTACATTGCAGAAAAATAAAAATATTAAAACGAAATACACCAAATCATAAATATTAAGCCTGGGCCACAAGAGCATTTTAAGAGCTCTTTTAGGCCCATATTCTTAATTTTTATTTAACTAATGACAGTGTTTTAACTAACGACTTTTCTTATAAATGTCATCATTAGTTAACTAAAGGTTTTAAATTTGGGCCTTAATAGTTTTTGATCTGATCAAAAAGATGGCAGCTGATTATTGGTTAAATAAATACCAGGTCCAGAGAGAAATCAATTAACTCAGCGTACACTTATTAAGCAGACAATCAGCAGTTCAAGCGCTGGCGAAAGGATATGTTTTATTTTTGGTGATCACGAAAACAAGTTTTTAGCGCGCAATTAATTATTTTGCAAAAGACCATTAAGTGAATTAGCTTGACATAAAAGACAAAAATAATTTTAAAAATCGAGTTCAGTACTGGCAGTAGCCTTTTTTTGCAAATCATCACTTTTCTGTTGGCTGAATTGTAGAACTCGACATTTTGTTCGGCAATTTTTGTTTGTAAGTTTTCTAATCGTCAATTCTAAGGACATATTCGTTCTCGATAATCTTTTACATTTTGTCTACTCAAACTTTGTTGAGGACGATCTTATCGAAAGTGTCTTACGTTTTGTTATAATTCCGACAAGTTGAGCGACAATGCCTTAAGCTTTGTCGTCATTGAAACGAACAAGTATATTAATTTTTTCCGATGTTAATTTTTAGATGGTGCTGTAGCTTAAGATAATTGAGCTTAATAAAATTGAAAATATTGCGTTTGAGAAATACGTTCTAGAATGATGACTTGGTATTTATTTTTTCTTTGATGATAAAATAAACGATATATTGTCTATGTAGTTATTGACGACATGCTGAGCGACATTGTCGATCATTGTGTGATTTCTCGCTATTTGTATACCCGTCGCTTAAGACGTGGCCCAATTGGCTGAAATCGAAAGTAGAAGTAGCGATAAATGTGCACTTGAAATCTTTGTTATTCTTTTAATTAACTACTCTCGCATCAAAGTTTTTTTCTTTTAGTAAGTTTTACTTAACGATATCAATTATTGGGTGCTTTTTATGGGAATTGCTAAAAATTTTTTATCGCACTTTTTCCCAAATTTAATTTTTTGGCAGATTTAGTAAAATATTAATAGTTTTATAAAATTAAATTGAAATTGAAGTAGCACATCAATAAACGATCAATATTTTACTAAATATGAAAAATATTAATTTTGGGGAAAAAGTGCGATTAAAAAGAATAAAAAAAAGATTTTAATTTGTGTTGCCACCAACAATGAGTCCTACTCTTTCCTTGCATATTAAGGATAGTACCCCTCACCGTGATGACCACAGCCAATGGTAGCACAAATGCTGTTCTCCTGAAGCAAGTTATTTTAAGCTTTTGGTTTTACACTTTCCCTAAGAAACTCATCCTGTTGGATTCTTAAGTACCATAAATGTTGTTATCCTTGTCAAAATCAACAGGTTAAAAGTGTCATGTATTTGCCAGAAGAAGTTTACTCTTTAAATAATCACATCCGTTTGCGTGTGTGTGTTTGTTTGTGTGTGTAGAAGAGAGAGTGTTTATATTTGTTATCATGCGTAATTTATCAGTTTAATCACAAATCGAAAAAAGTATCATTAAAATACATTAAGTATTAATGAAAAAAAAGAACGATATGAAATAAACAGCCTCCTTATTAACGATAAACTACCGTTGTGCATTTATACTCCTGAGCAGTCAGTCCACCTTACTACAGCGGCCAGTTGTTGCATGTCCCTCAATAACGAAAGCCACACAAATGTGTGACAGTTTTTGGCTGATGTTTTCTTTTTCCAATTTTCTGTAATCTCTACCAAACTAATATTTGATCTTGACCAAAATAAAGAAACCAACAAAATTTTTTTATTTTGTTTTTAACATTGAGTTTAATTTTTATATATATATTTTTTTTGGAAGGTGTAAAAGTGATTACTGAACAGAGGCGCCAAAGAATGTGAACATGTAACAGATTTTCAAATAGATTCTAGATATTTGAAATTATTCAAAGAAATGTTTATCATATTATATCTACCTATAGAATTTCTTGAAAATACCTACGCTGCCAAACTGCTGAAGGTCGATCCCCAACTTATCGAAAAAAGTTCCGTTTTGAAAATGGAAACCGCTTTTATCAGCTTCTAAAATGGCATATATACGCGTCAGGCGTGGAGAGCTCAACTGAGCATCTAACTTTAATACCGTGCTATTACTTGATAGACTTTTTCCAATCACTCATTTCAATTTAAAGATTCCCCTTTGTAAAGGGTATCCCAAAACTAACGCAAGATTTCAGTTTTCCGCTTTTGTATAGTAAAGTGTAAAGTCTAAAAAAAGAATGTGAAAGCTGACAGTTTACGGCTTGTAAAAAGAAGCGTTACTCAGCAGAACAACGTGCTTTCATTTTATATCTCAAATTAATGAAAAAACTAAAACCTTTGTTTTCTTTTAAATCAAATCTTGCGTTAATTTGGAGACACCCTTTAAAACGAACACAATATTGACATAATACGTATGGAGTTCTACTATTCGTTTCTTGCTATTGTCATGAAACGCTGATTCTACTTTTTATGTTCCGTTGAACTGGATTCTCACTGCCGGCCTTGATCACACTATAATGAGTTCTAGAAGTTGCAGAGTTTACGTTGGTGTATCCACAGTGTTGGCTCAAGTTGCCTAAGCTAATCTCCAGTCTAATTGTGTTTACCTAACTCGGTACTGTTTACAGACCGCCATACGGATCTAAGAGGAGTAATCTACAATTCCAAAATGTTCAATGTATTTGTCCAGAACTCTCGATGATGTGATTTTTTTTTATTTTTTTATTTTATTTTCGTTAAACAAATAATTATATTACAAAATTTAATCAGTAGCCTCAGCACCAAAGCTGGCATTAAAGAGGCAAATTGGCAACTATGCATTTACATTTACATATTAACATAAGAAAGTATAAAATAAAAAAAATGAGAATAATAATATATTTAATATAAATAAAAATAAAAATTATTATTTATTTAATAAAAAATTTGTAAAAGAGGTATGTTTATAGATATCATAAATAATTGTTTAGTTATATTAGTTCAATATATAAAAAAATAATTCTAAATTAGAAGTGTTTCGATATTGTTTAATAAGTTATCTTTAAGTTCATTTTTAAACGTGGAGAATATAACAATATCCTTCAAAGAATTCGGTAAACTATTATAAGCTAATGGCCCAGCATAACAAATTCGTTCCTTAGACAATTCAAACCGACATCTTGTTACGGACAGATTCTGACTTTGCCTTCTCATTTCAGAAAAAACACAAATTGCGCAATTTTAGTCTTCTTGTGGTCGATTTAGCTTGTTTTTCTTCGTTTAGCTTTAAATATATAGCCCAATTCACAATCTCTTGCAAATAGTCCTGCATCGTAGCATATTTTTACTCTACACCAACAAAATACAAAGTAAGGATTTGATAGTACAATTTAAATGAGCAAAATCTAAAGCATCGATATGCAGCCCATACCACAATTGTGGAAATTAATTTACACACATTCTTCTCACAGATTCTTATGCTCTTCATTTAGTCGTCACTGATCCCACAGGGTAGACCAGAGATGAAACTTTGAGGTTATATTTTGGCCTAAATCAGTGTTTTTCGCACGATTTTTTCGTTAACACTATGTCTTTACGTAGCAATTTCATTGCTGAGAACAAGCTAAAACGTCAGCAGAGTTTCGATAGTTCGATTGCTGATTGCTTTTAGGTGGATTTTTTTTAGGTGATTGCTTCGTCACAAATTCAAAATTTTCATAGTGAGAGATTTTTTAAATATGCTATAATTTAATACACATAAAGATGGGAATTGTTGATAAAAGTTTATTATTTTAAATATATCTTCGGTTTTCCACTCCATTATGTTTTTTTTTAATTGCTACGTGAAGACCCAGTGTAAGAAGAGATAGAAATGTTATGTAAGAATAAGCATAAATAAACCAGAAAAAATTAAAGCATTTGCAAGTAACTAAATTATAAAGAAGAAGTTATAAAACTTTTTACAATTTAATATGTAAAATAATTAATATAAAGCAGAGGAATTATTAATTTGTTCACTTATTGAAATGGTTGCAGTGAGAAATGTGTCGTGCAAGTGCTAATAGTTTTTTAGTGTAATTAATAATAAAATATTGTGCGAGTTTTACATGTATGCGTGTGATCAATGCAGAAGCCAAGAAAAATATGTGACATAAACAATTCTAATTTTCCTGTAAATAAAATAATAATATATCTGTTAATAAAGCAAAGTTTTTAAGAAATAAGAGTTCAATATTTCTTGCGGCAGAAAATGGTTAATCAAACAAGAAAAAATATTTGTTTAACTTTTTTCGTGTGACAGAGTCAGCAAAACAACAACTAAAGCTACAACTAAAGCTGTCGTCTTGTCTCACCTCTGTTCTTCATTCTGATATTCCAGCGATGAGGGTACGTACACGCGTCGGATGCTTATAGAATTTTTTATTATATATTTTTAAAGAATACTTAATTTAATTTCTTCAAAAATAATAGAATGATGCAAAAACATCATTTTTGGCAGATTTTTTGCAATAATTTATTTTTAAAAGTTTTAAATTTGTATGAAAAAAAAACTCGAATGCTTTCAAAACAAAATTTTTACTACAAATTACAAAACGAAGAAAGCCCTTACTTTTTTATTTGAAGGCTTAAAGAATTACCTAAGGAAATATAATGCGGCATCATATTTCAAACGTTTTCTTCTAATGATTTTTTCCATGTTTTTGCACTTTGCAACCACCAAAAATTTTCCAAATAAATTAGTGGTGTATAAAAACCGTATTCGGTATTTGAATATTTTTTAATATTTTATCAAAACATATTGTTGGTAATGTCATTTCAACACGTCTTAATAAATTTATATATATTTTTAGATATTATAGGCAATATTCTATTAATCTAAATTGATTAAACAACCTTTATATAGAATAAATTTCACATTTTTCCAACCCTTAGAGAATACTTGCTAATCGAGTATTTTATTGTATGCAACATTAATGTTAACTTGACAATTCAAATAACACACAATCACAAAACTAAAAAAAAACGCTTAATAGTTAATTGTGGCTTATTAAACGTTTGTGAATAAGGTTTCTTATTACTGGCTAATAAGACTAAAACTGATTATTAACTAATGTGAGCATAATGTCTTCAATAAAAATTTTTTGTTAATAAGGTTATAAATATTTTTTAAATAAACATTGAAAAAATTTTTAAAAAATTATTAGTACAAAGTTATTTCACTTTAGTTTTTACGGTTTTTTAGCCTATTGAAATGCCAAAATTTCGAGTCCAAATATAAAATTTTAAACACCGTAACAATTGTACGGTATTTATATACTCATGAAAAAGAAATACGAAAATGTCTTTTTATTCGTTTGCTAAAAACAAGCAGTTCAGTTCTTTAAATACGCCCATGATTGGAGAGAAAGCGAAAAAAGTGATAAATTTTGAATTAAATGTTAAATTTTGAATTAAAGTTTGTTAGCCTTTTTAATTTGTTTCGATTTAGCTTTTTCTGTAAATTTTCAAAAGCCGTTTTAGCTTCATTTTTCTCCAGCACCTGACAACACCTGTAATTCCCGGCCATAATATTATTTTTATTTAAGTTGCTCATATAAAAATCATTTGCGTAAAATTGTTTTTATTCGAGTAAGTAATAAATTCCAAACTGCACAACCGATAGATGACTTCATTCCTTTAAGTTGCAATATAAATGATCGCTTCAAGTAAGTGAATGTATGTGTGTGCTTCCATACCTCATCATTGCCACATCTAGTAGTTGGCTGGTGGTTGGATTATAACAACCTTAGATGTTGTTTTACAGATAAAGGGTTTCTGTTGTTGTTGCTCTTGCGAATGTACATCAAACAATTGACAACCTAAGAAGCTTCCAAGATTTTCCATTTCATGTTTTTGATTATAGTTTGTGTATTTGTTGCTGCTGTTGGGATTTTTTTTTAACTTCAGTGTGTTGTTTTGGAATGTTGTTTGGATTTTTTCACTTCAATTAAAATTATACAGAATGAGGGACAACAGCAGAAAAAAATGTTTAACGCTTTTCTCTACTATCTGTCAGTTTGAGAACAGGTACGTTTTTATTTCAACCTTTTTCCGATTTCTTCTTACTTTTGGGTACATATTTTGCTTGTAACTCAGAAATAAAAACCAAGTGTTTTGATTTATTTCAGGAGATAAGCTGATTTGATACGAATGAACATTTGTATGTTGTTATTTTCATTCCCCCATTTTTATTTGTGAAACCCCCTCTGTATGCCTAAATTGTTTTCATACTTCAGAGTTTGTCTGCTTGATTTCACTCTCATGTATTTTAATTTATTTTCTTTACTTCTGTGGTATTTTTCATAAATTCGTATTGAATTTTTAGATTTATAATAAATCATAATTTTGAGTCTATAATCGTTACGATTTAACACCTACAGCCCGTAATTCAGTCAGTCACATTTATCTCATTTTATTTGTATTTGTTGTCGCTAATGTCGATACTGTTGTTGGTGCTTTTGTTGTTGCCTACTTGTCTTTTTTGTCGTATTTCAAATAAAAAATGCGTTTTTAATCAGCATTTGGCCCATATTTTCCTGCCGTCGTTGTTGCTGTAAAATTGGAATCAATACCAGAAGCAGGTAGCTTTATGCTTAACCAACCATATCATTTAATTTTTGTTTAATTTAAATGTGAGACATGACGTTGGTTTCTCTTTGATTTTTTGATTTTAATGATTTTAAACAGTTCAGATTTATTCTTAATACTGATTGGTTATGAAACAATCAATGATGTACTCGTATGTATTGGTTTGATACGCATACATATTTATATGAGTATCTATCTATGTGCTATATACATATATGTATATGCTATATACAAATGTGTACTTCAATATGGATTTAGTTTTATTAATATGTAGTAAAAGTGTGTTTACACGATATGAATTTGTAGTATTATTGTCGGAATATTATTTTACATCTAGCAATTGAAAAACATGAATTTCCGGAAAAAGTTGCTGTTAAAATATTCCCGTGCAAACGCTTAACTTAAACTATACATAATCTTATAACCAGGGCAAGTTTAAATATGCACAAAAATTATTAAAATATGCATGCAAATATTCCAAAAAAATCTTTAAAATATGCACCCGAAAAAACACTGACTAATCATTTTTAATCAGTCTTATTTAAACAAATATTTATTTGAAATTGAAAGAATCTTCGATTGTCGTACAAAACTATCAAATATATTGAAAATATGAAAATATGCAAATGCATCTTTTGCATGCAAAAATCATAAAAAACTTGCCCTGCTTATAACTATATGAGGCCATAATAATAGTCAAATACTGGAGTAGTTTTGTTTCAGAAAACTTGTTATTAACTATTTGTCTATTATAGTAAAAAATTAAGTAGGTTTTAATAGGAACAAGCAAGCAACAAGCGGGTGTCGTTCGCATTAAATATAGAAAATGTTTTCATACTATCAGTAGCAAAATATAAGCTAGTAGCATCTCCACTTAATTATGGGTACCTGTTTAGAATTGGAATGAGTATTCCTACTAATATTCTAGCCACGGACAAGAGAGGATATAGAAGTATATGCTTGACACGGTTATAGAGGAGGAAGGGTGACCTGGGTTCATGGGAGATTGGATGTCAAGAATAAAACTTTCAAATATTTCTTACTTACATGAGTAGTTCAGAAAAGGTTTATTTATTATACTCGTAATATTAGAATTATAGAAAATTTAAATTAATGTAGGTTTGTACAATACTTGGATGATGCAATTGTGGAAAATGGTGAGGAGCCGTAGGATGTCTTCTGTGTTTTTTTCGATACGAGAGTGAGTAATTCAAATTGAAAATAGCGCGAAGAAAACTTTTTAGCACGACAAAGTAACGCCAAGTTTACAAAAAAATCACCTATTGGAAATTTATGGTTGTATTCAACGATAATATAAATACAATATAAATGTGTTGAACAGCACCGTTCACGTGATTAACGTAAATAATGAGTCATCACGCGCAAGTATGCATGATCGTGATTAGTTTTTGGTTTCAATCATGTGAGCATGCATGAACGCGAGTGTAAAAAAATCAAGCATGAGTGTGCGTGCATGAGTATGATTTTTTGGTTTTATTGTAATTTTTCATATAATTTTATAATTAATGTTTATACGTATTTACTTGAACTGTTTTAGGTTTATGTTGAAAGGAATTCTTTGGTTCAAAATCAAATCTGACTACCCATGTCTTTATTAATTTAAGATATTTTTTTGATAATTTAAGATTATTTTTATTAAGAATGTAATGTTAGAACAATTATCCATCAGACTAGCAGAACGTATCAGTACTGATTTCGAGGTCCGTACACAACCTTATCAGCGTTATTCGTTCGAATGTACTACTTTTGATGATGGATGCTATTGAATAGGAATATCAACTATTTAACCATATTATTTAATAAATTAGAATACGAAAATTGCTTCTATTCCTATCTACAGGTTAAATCAATTTCGATTAGTACGAAATTCTCAAATTTAATGATTAATTATTCCAAATATTCCAAATATATTGAGATCGATTTATGCATGTTCAATTGGTTTTTGTCTTTTGTAGTTGAACTTCTTAGTAATTCAACCAAATATGACCACGTAAACGTGGAGCTTGACGGGTGGCGTCGTTTTTAATAATTAATTTTTGTACATTACATAATTATCATCTAATTAGATGATCTGTTTTAAGTTTAGGTGAAAGGAATTGTTTGGCTCAAGCTCAAATCTGACTATTCATTTACTTTTTTTATTAAGAAATTAAAATTATTTTTATTAAGAAAGTATTATTGGAACATCTTATTCATCAGACTAGCAGAACGGATTACTAATAATAATTTTTTTATTATTTTATAGTTTTTTTTTGTTAGTACTCGTATTTCGTTAGCGTGAGTTTTCGTGATTGTGATTAACTTTTTTTCCACTCACGTGAGCGTGCATGAACGTGATGTTATACACATTTGAAATGCTTAGTTAGAAAATAATTGAAAGCATCTGGGCGCGTGCGACAACTTGGTATCAATATTTTTTGGAATTTAGCAGAAAATAATAGAAAAAGAAAAAGTTAAATAATAAAAAAAATCATACAACTTGATAAATAATTTCTAAATGCTTTTTAATTAAATGTGAAAACATGTAGTTTAAAATGAAATGTATTAAAAGTATTTTGGTAATAATTGCACTGAATTATCTTTAGAACTGATAAAATATACTTTTTTGATGACTAAGAGTGCATGCAAATTTATAAAATTGCAATGTTTGATTAAATTTGTATAGATTACTTCGTACTGTATTTTTCAGTTCATTGATTTGGGACTCAATTCTGAGAATGGCACGTGAAAGTAGCCCCAAAAATAAGATCATTCGTTTTGTCAGTTTGGCTGCACTAATAATTATTAATTACATTTCAAAACCAGAAGAATGTTGAATATTTCAATATGGGAAATAACAAGTATACGTAGGGTACAGCGTTACCATATTTTTTTCCAAAAACTTGCCATTCCAGAAAAAAAAACTTTTTTTAATAGAAAAAAACTTTCTCTTTAACTAAGTCAAAATAATAAACGAAAATACAAAATTAGATTTCAGTTTTATTAAAAATATTTATAAAAAAATACATGTTTTTTCTAACTAAAAGAAAACATAACATAACGTAAAAAACATTACATACATAATATGTATGTATATTAAACGTTTTATAAATAATAATAAAACATAAAATTAAATTCATTTTTGAAGATCTTATTTGTCGTTTAGAAGAAATTTTAAATATTTACTAAAATTTCTTTTTAGATTATTCTATAATGTCATTTAATATTGTATAATAATATCACATACATGTATTTATTTTATTATATGTACATTGTTTTATTAAACTACAAAACCATTTCTTTAGATTGCTTAAACTTTGTACAATCACTGTTATTTTTTTCAAAAAGTCTTTTACTCTCAAAATACCGCATAAAGTGGGAATTTCGAATTTGTTTCTAATATTATTTTTGTTTAAATTTCGTTTTACGTTTGCTGTAGATATAGGCAACGACTAAATTGAATAAACAATTTTTCTTAAATAAGGATTTTGATGAACAACTTGGGATCTCGTCTGCGCCTGCAACATCGTCTATGGTGGTTTCTTACATCCTGTGCACGAGGTTCCTAAACTCAATAAATTTTTTACAAATGATTGTAAATAGTACAATAATCTTACCGTTTTTCATTAAGTATTTATGCATGTTTTTTAAAAAAAACTTCAATTCAATTTTCTACACAACGAATAAGTTGCAAACTTTCAACTTATAATAACAGCGTCGTTGTTTTTGTGGGAGTAAAAACAAATCAACATTGTTGTATAAAAAGGGAGTGAAAAATATAAGGTCCTTTCATTGTATAATGTGCATTATATCGTCAATGTATATATTCATAAGATATATTCCAAACTTTAAGTAATTAAAAAAAATTGAAAAACTCCATATATTTAAAAAAATTTTGTTTTTTCATCCAGTTAATTAAAAACTTTTTTGCATCTCATAAAACTTGCAAAAAAGGAAAAACTTACAAATGTCAACGCTAGTAGGGTATATCCAGATATAACTGTGCTAAAATATAAAAAAGGATAAAAATCCACCTCGAGAAAAATTATTAAAGCACCCAACTTGACAAAACGGATGTTGCAGAAGTTCTAATTTTTTGAGCTTTTTTTTTACGTGCATTTCTCAGAATTAAGTCCCAAAATAATGTGTTGTACTGTGTTATATATGCTATTCTTACAATTCAAAATTTAAAAATCAGAGATAAACTGGTCTCTTTGTCGCTTTTTGCTGTTCCTTATGTTAGATTCTTTGTGACTTTTACTAATATTTCAGACAAGTGGAAAATTTTGATTGCTTATAACATAACTCTACATAAAACAACTATAAATAAAATTTTTTTTTTGCTTGTCTCTTACATTTTGTTAGTTATTTGCGAAATCAATCAATTCACAGGCGAGGTCAAGAAATAAAATGTTCTTCACATGCTTATTAATGAGAAAGTATTTTCTCAAGTCAATGTTAGGTTCGTGTATGAAAAATTACGGCCGTAAAAAGTACTGAGATCAATATAAGTACCAAGTTCGTGTTAGGAATAATACCATTTCATTTCTAGGCAACCTGATTGCTTGGCAAAATTTTTTCACCTCAATGATAGCTGGAAAAAATTGTGGCGAAAATATTGCCAAGTTAGCAGCTCGCTTAGTAATGAGATTGTATTGTACCTATCAAAAATTCGTGTTTATTTTGATCTCACTACTTTTTAGGGCCATAATTTTTGGATAGGAATTTGGCCTTATTTTCACATTTATGTGAAATGGTCATGCGGTTTATATTGGAATTCTTCGCAATTTTGTTTGAACTGGTGCAGAACGAAATTCATGAATTCAAATGAAGTTTAACTGAAATAGTAAACTAAAATATTATAATTATTAAATAATGTAGTTATTCTTATTGATAAAAAATTGAAACAAACGTATTTATAGAATGAAACAAAAAATTAAATAAAAAAGAAACAATGTACCGATCGTGTTTTGCTAGTTCTAGTCAAGGCAAATGCATACAGGTAGTCGCAAGAGAAATCGCCTTAACAAATATCTTTCTTGGATGTCAAATAAATTTAGCTTGATTTTTTTTTAATCCAATCCATTGATACCAGATAATCGCATCAGCTAAAACTTGCATCTGCTGATTATTTTCCTTATGTCAAAAGTTGTTCTTTTGTATTGGAAACAACCTTGACAATAGGAAACATTTTTTTTAAATCGTTGTTTTTTATTGTTGGTATTAACATATTTTGCATCAATCTAAACATGAGTTTGTATTAACGCCCTTCCTTCATTGGTAGTTAAGGAATCTCATACATATATGCCGGGTAAGTTGGAATTAACTGATGTTAATTTATCCCTTGTTCCTTTGGAATATTGTCTCATATACAATTCTTTCTACAAAAAAATTACGAACTTTAGCCGAAATAATAATAAAAATAATTACAACCACTATCATAGAGATGTATTTCTACTTTTACAACATTATTTTCGATTGATTCCACTGTACGTTATTTTATTGAATACTCTATTTTGAATCTTACAACCGGAAATTGGCTCGTGGCAGTAATTTGGCAAGACAATTCTAACGAATATACAAAATTAAATAAAAACTCTGTCACAAATTAAAATCTGACTGATAAGACATCGCAGCTTAAGACTTTTCTTCATTTGAAAACAAATTAATTTATGCACAAAATGTTATACAAAGTAACAATAAAGACTCTAGCTAAACTTTTCCACTACAAAAAAAATTCCTATGGAATAACTTTACTCCAGACTAAAGTTAAACTATATGAAAACTCCAAGGAGTAAAAAAAAATCGTGATTTAAAAATATTTATTTTTATATTGAGGTGTTTTTTTTTGTGTTAAAAAACATTTCATTATAATTTTGGTCTGTGATGATTTCTGCCCAAGACACAAAGACTTTATTATGGGATTGTTTGCTGTTATAATGGTTGAATAGTTGCCTGTTTGGTCTGCTCTTTGTTTAGTGTCAAAATAACAAAATGCCAGTCCATGTTGACACTATGACACCAATGAAAAAGTGACGACAAGCGTCGTGTTCGCTGTTGTTTTTGTTGTTGTCCTTAGCATAGAAAAGATCATAAATTTTGTTACGAGTACTATACAAGTACAAACTTCGAAATGGAATAGGGGCATTGCGCTTTGGAAGGAATTGCTTGTTTTGTATGTGCAAAGTCATATACAAAAAAAAAATGAGAATAAATGCTTACAAATCGTGGTCTGATGTTAGTAACGTGCTAAGTGCTGGCTGGCTTATGATTTGAATGATTTGTTACGTTAATTCTTTAACTTTGGAGACACTGTGCAAAAGAATAAGCAGTTTTATTATGGTGCTGCTTTTTGAAGTATTCTAATTGTAATTGCAAAGATTAGATTTAAGCAAATCGAAATTTTAAGAAACTTGTTTTAGATCTTACAAATATACAGAATGATAACTTCTTTTATTTAGAGTAAAAGCTATTGTGCTAAGATATTAGTCCAGGGGGTCCATTTCTACTCGTGCCAGCTACGTGGCTGTTTTTGTAGACAAATAAAAAAGCTTAAGTTGTGAGCATTTCTCCTCGAGTTCTTCATACTTAAGAATGAGGTTTTTCCAATTGAAAAAGATTTAATTTTTTGTGCCCTTCTTCTATAAAATGTTTCTTTATGTAGTTATTTAAATTTTACTTCAACATACAAATTAATTATGTTGATTCCAATTATTTAATTTTTTAGTCGTCGAAGTGCATTGATTACAGTTGTAGAAAGCGGCTACTTTTGACTACTCAATACTTTTTCACTTAAGTACTCGATACTACTTAAGACTTTTAACGTTTTTTTAAATTCAAAATAAAAATATTTAATAGGCTAAAATTCGGTTTTATTATTACATGTACTCCATAATATTTCATGGATTAGCAAATTTAATAATCCTTAAAAAATATTTCACTAATCGGCCAGGCTTATTTTTTGTTATAAATGATTAAATCATTTGCGCTTAACTTTCATCAAAATTGAGTTTTATTAATTTAAAACATTTTCAAGTAAAATTTTCGTATTTACATATGGAAATGCATCTCGGAAAGTATTGAGTACTGTGGCATATATACGGTATTGAGTACCCGATACTCAATACTTTTACAACACTACTATTGACAAATCAAATGAGAATATTGTTGATGAGCTCAAATTCGAATACAATCAGACTACATTAAAAAATTTCAATTAATATTTTAAATTTAATATGCTTTGATATTTAATATTGATACCAAAACTTTAAAAAAATTTTAAATTCAATTTGCTGTATTTCTTTCTCAATAAAAATAGCTTAAGTTCATAAACACTTTGCATCGATTTGGAACTTTTTACAAAATTACGGGTTTCTGACAATGAATCATAAAAAATGAGGGCATAAAAAAGTATTATTGTGACGGCGTTTTGAATTTAAAGTGACTATTTTTCGAACAAATTGGTGGTTATTAATTTTAATTCAAAGTGATTATTATTTTGGCTAAAGTTCGTAACATTTTTAGTCAGAAAGAATTGGACATGAGGCAATATTCCAAAGAAACAAGGGAAAATTTTAACTTCAATTAATTTCAACTTACACGACAGAACAGAAACAACGTTGTTTTTCAGGAGCCGCTGCACTCCCATCATCGCCGTTCATATGCGTTTCCATGTATCCGCCACTGTTTAACTGGCTCGATTGAATGTGATTTCAAATTTGTATTTATACAAATAATGACTCGAAAAAGCATACGAGAGTTATTTGTATTATGGAAGATATTATTAGTTGTTTTTACAGCAAACACAACTTCACCACTGTGAATATACAAATTTTACTATCATTAATTAACGTTAAATTAACCCATTGTTACACGTTGGTTTATCTCATGTACCATTTTCCTCTATATCGGAGGTGCTCAGCAACTTTGTAGAAAATATTAAGGCAAATACTTTTTTGGAAGATATTAACCCTCTGACTCCCCCACAGAGCGGTAATTCTTAGATCTATTATTCCAACAAAGCATAAGCTACTTCACTAAAGAGAGGGTGGGCGAGTATGAAATGCGAGTATCTTGGCCATAACCTTTTACTACATATTCCTAAAATTTAATACAAGCAGCAACAATCTGCCAAACTAAAGATTGCTCAATAAGGGTTCATTTAGTTATTGTTCAAAAATCATCCCATCTTTGACGACAAGGTTTGATGCCGAACTACCGAATAATTTTTTTCAAATGGTGTTTGCTGTTAAAATCCTAGAACATTTTTTACTTCTTGTACAATTTTTCAGACACAACGTCAAAGTATTTGTAAAAACTTAATTGATCCCATGTCCTTACTATCCCAATTCCAACAATGAAATCTATAAAACTTATTATAACTTTTCTGAAAGAATAAAGTTTATTAAAAATTTTGTTAATAATACAAAATACAAATACTGTTAATTTTACTATTAAACCTTTTTTATAAATACAACAACCTGTAGTCATTAGTCTATAATTTGTAATTATTTCGTAGTAATAAATAAAAATAAATTAATATTCTTGGCTTCAATATTGAGTTTATGAGAAATTTTATTTTTTGTTGAATAATATTTTTTTTGCGAATCCTTTCTCCCTTCGATCTGTTTTTTTTTTCATACAAATTCAAATGTTTCTCTCAGTGTTCATATACATATGTATTTATATTGTACCATATTTTGCACCTTTATGGAAAATAATGTTGACAGAAGTCTAAAACTCATTCATAAATTTGAATTTTGTTTTTGGTGGAAAAAGTTGAATGAATTTTTAAAAATGTAGTTTCCATCGTCGCTATTGTCGCTGAATTTTGTTATGTATATCAAAAATGTTGCTAAACTGGTTGGAGTTGTTCATTAAATTTTAAAGCAGCCTCTCCGCGAGTATTTATTCATTCATAAATGTTAGAGTTTAAAAGAAAAAGATTATGAAATAAAATTTTTAGGCTGCCTGGCTTCAAAGTTTTGGTTTTCGTTAAGAATGAAAAGTTGTTGTTTCACTTTATCAAACAAAAAAATATAAATATCGTTAGAAATCTATTAGAAAATATTCAAATAATTGTCTCTAGTCAGAATCGGCCACCTAATGTTGCTTGTTGTAGTAGTTGTTATTGTGTCTTAAATAATTACTGGTTAAATCTACGTTCATACACCGGATGTTGTTGATTGAATATCTATTTATTTTCAAAAGCTTTTTAGATTTTTTTTAAATTTAATTTTGGTTTTCAAACAAACTTTTAGACAGCAACAGCAGCGATAACAATAACAATATTTTGAAGAAATAAATATATAAGCGTCAAGTTCAAAACAAGCTCATGACAGCATTAATCACAAACTTGGCTGATATTTTATTTTTACTATGTTTGTTGTTGTTATATTATTTTGCGTCTAAATCTTGTCCAGTTTTATGGACTTTTCAAATCTAAATAGACAAACATAACAACAACATTGAATGGATTTTTTTTTGTTCTTAAGAAAAGTAAAATAAATGAAAGCCAAGAACAACAGAAAAGCGCTTTGGCTTGAAAGCTTGTCAAGTAATGAAATTGTTACCATTTATCTTGAAAGTCTGTATTCTTTTTTTTACCCTAAAAGTTCTTTTTTCTATTTGGAGTTTTATGTCCGTTTAGTATTTTTTGTGTTTTTTTTGTTTTTAAAAAAAATTTTATTTTCGTTACACTACTTTACGTGTACTGATTTGTTGCTGTCGCTTGTTACTTAAATATATTTTTATATAAGAGAGCGAAAAATGTCGTGTATTTTATTTAACGTAAAGATTTAAAATCAAATTGGTTGGCTTTTGTTTTGTTTAATAGAAGCAATTATTGTTTGCACTTACTGCGAATAAAACGTAAACGATCTTTTGACGTTTTTTTCTTCGTTCTAAGACAAAAATTATAATACTTTGATAGTAAAATAAATATTTATTTAAAAATACCAAAAATATTTGTTACAGAATTTATACGGGAAAAATATAAAAAGTAATCAAGAAGCTTGGGTCAGAGACAGCAGTCATGAGCAAAAAGCAATTTCCTTCGTAAGCATAAAATATTAGACTTACAATAAATTTTGCATGCGTATTTCGTGATTTGAAAAAATATATTTTTGCTGAATTTCTAGTAAGGCTGACTTAGTACAAAACATTGACAAACGCCGTCGACAAATATTATTAACGCATCGGTTTTAAAGTTGATGCTTTGATATTTAATTGTTGACGCGGTATAACTTAAAACAAAATGAAAAGAAAATGAACAACTCACAAGCGTAAGTTAATTTATTTATGGTGAAGTATTAAGCTAAAATATAATTTATTTAATTATTTTTTACTTTTGTAAACGATAAATATAATTCACCGCATTATCTTTGTTTCAAAACACTAACATAAACCAAGCACATGGTCCTATTCTTTCGGAACTTTGCATGTCATCGTCCCGAAGTTATCTTCACGAATATCACAAAATCAAAAAAATATAAAAATGGGATAAGAAAGCTTCTCCTAAAAACTCAAGACTTGAAGTGTGTAAACAGTGTCTAAGATCCTGAACTTTTCTCGGATCATCTTATCAATTTCCGACAGAATTTTTTTTTTGATATACGTGAAGATAACTTCAGGACGAAGATGTGTAAAAAATAAGGTAGCATAAGTTTATACAAAGCTTTTATTGTTACGTGTTGGAAGTCCGCCTTACTCTCTAACATATCAAAATAATTTTGAAATCGACATAATTTCACTTCATCAAATAACTCCAATCGTGTTCCGGACATTTGCATTTAAAATATTATCAGAAAAGTTCGTTTCATCAGGTCTATACAAGGCGAATTAATAAAAAAGCAACTTTTCGCGACTCCCCATGTCAAAAAATCCGTTTAAAAAAACCTAGGCTAAGAATAATGTGCTTCATTATCAGCTTGGTTGTCAAGTAGACCTTACTAATAGCCTTCGTTACCTGGAAACCCACAATATGCTCTAAAATATGTTTTTATGTGCAAAATATCAATAATATGTTAACTTTGAAGGTAGTTTTGTATAACTTAACACTTTTGATACTTTTCACAAATATAGTTTAAGGTCTACAGATACTTTTGAATAAGCGCGAGGCGTGCCGACTAACTCAACCCACAGCAAACTTAAAATATATAAAATTTAATTAGAAGAATATCTCCAATAACACTGGCCAACAAATTAGGCAAAAAATTTTGACTGGGGAAACGAAGTATGTTTTTTAGCTAATCTGGCTGCGCTGAATTCGAATCTGGCAACAAAGTTGGGCTATCACGTCCAGTTCGTTTTTTATCGCATGCTGGCAATACTGTAAAATAGTGGACAAAGATGGTGCAGCATTTAAATATTTGTTAAAAGTTTTTCCTAAAATTTCATATGCTAAAATAAAAGAAGGGATATTTGTTGGCCCTCAGATCAGGAAGCTTATCAATGATCATAATTTTTCGCAGTGTTTATCGGAGAAAGAATATACAGCCTGGGAGTCTTTTAAGTGCATCGTGAAAAGTTTTCTTGGAAACAATAAGAGTGAAAACTACAGACAAATTGTTGCTGAATTATTGAAAAGTTATCATGAATTGGGTGCACGAATGTCACTCAAAATACATTTTCTCCATTCGCATTTAGATTTTTTCCCACAAAACCTAGGTGCTGTTAGCGACGAACAAGGGGAACGCGCCCATCAAGATTTAATGAAAATTGAAAGAAACTATCAAGGATTTTGGGATAAAAGTATGCTGGGAGACTATTGTTGGACTCTAATACGTGAAACCGAACCAACGAAATACAAACGACAATCATATAACGCCATTCACTTTTGAAAACTCATTGATTTTTAAATAAACTAATAACTTTTTATGGAAAAATCTAATAAAAGCTTTTTTTTATATCTCGAAAACCTGACGTGATAGAGAAAAACCATTTACAGATTCGAATTCAGCGCACCAAATTACACTGGGAAATGTATTTGGTTGCTCCAGTCAAAAACCTTGTTGGCTAGTGTAATTAATAAATTATAATTTCTTATTAAATAATTATAATTTGTACAGTTCAATTTAACGAGGCAGAGTGGAGAATTTCACAAAATATCACTATAAATCTATAACTTTGAAGCTACTAATTGGTTATATAACTTCATTGTAATATCTCTGATTTACACAGGGGATTGAAGGATCACAATGTTACTGCGCGATTCCCCAATATATTTGTGTGCTTTAACTTTTTTGGCTGACAGGAATCGAAGGGTGACATCTGGTAGATCATATCAGCATCCAATGAAATAATTGTTTTTTGGCATTTTCGAAACATACAATTTTTTCGATTTTATTTGTGTATGTTGGCTTTAATCATGTTTCTTTTGTTACACATGAAGTTAAATGTGTTGTTTGTTTATTTGACTGACCGTCCTTCCACAATATGTGTATTTTCGAATACAATCAACGCTTTAAAGCGTTTACAAATGCATTGACTGTATGATTTTCAAGTTGTTGTGATTTTGTTAAGGTATTAAATTACAAAACGATTTGTTTGCAAAATTCAACAAAACATTTATTTTGTTGTTTATACATTTGCTTAACAATTTTCATGTTTTGTATTTTTTTTTTGTTTTTTCTTGGCGTTTTCCTATTTTGCGTTGAGCGAATTGTATTTGTTAAGTTTAGTTAATTTATTATTGCAATTCTGTGATGTTAAGAAATAAAATAAGTGTTGTCTTTTGTAGGCAGACCACACACAAGGTCTAAATTTGAACGGCGATTTAAGTGTGATATGTAAATGCCATTAATAGTTAATCGTACAAGAACAGCCCCCTTTCGAAGCTCTCGCTGTATTTACTTTGATATTTTATTAAATTATCACAAACCATATCAAACATTGTAGACGAAATGTAAAAACAGTTTGGCAGAATATAAATCTTTTATTATAAATAAGCAGCATCAAACATAATCCCTTCAACTGAAAACCGACTATCACTATTACAAATAACGAAAATTCAAAAAAAACTTGATAGAATCGAAAAAATTATTAAAATAGGATCAAAATCAAGAAACTTAAGAAAAAGCAAAAACTATCAAAAATTACTTTAATCAAAAGAATGACCAAAATTTGCAACAAAATAATATAATAAAGCGGAAAAGCGTTAAACCTTTAAAACAAAAATATAGCGCACCTAAGAAAAGTTCTTTCTTTCCATTCTAATTTAAACAATTCATTTAAAGCAGAACTAAATTTTTATTTTATAAAATTTTAATAATAAGAGATAAACAGAACTTTTTTCACAAACATAATACAAATTTCGAAGTGCTTAATGACATCTTCGTGTTTTATTGTTGGCTCTAGAATTTAAGTTTAATCAATCTCTTCAACATTTTCGATTTGTTCACCGTTTTTTATACATTTATTCGTTAAATCTAGTACTTCGTAAAAATATTTATTTAGTAATTTTTTCAAATTCATTATAATTAAAATTATAACAAACTAATAATAAGAGCACTAGCAGCTAAAGGCTATCGGCTCATCGTAGAAATAAAAAATTGTGTGTTCGTTAAATGCAATGTTCTTCAAACTGAATGTTAGTTATATCGGAAAACTGTTGTACTAAAATTTTATCAATTTAAAAAATAGGAGAACAATTTTATTTCAGTATGAGGAAATGCTTCCACTTTTGGTATTTTGGGGGAAAAACCCTGTGCAGATTAACGTCCAAAATTTTTTGGAATACGTTCTTCATAACAAAGTTAAACACCGCTACCATGAGCCTTAAAACATCCCCAAACGCTAATAGCGCCTTATGATGGAGGTGCGAAGCAAAATGGTTAATCATTTTCCTCTGGAGACCAAACAATGGGTTTCTCTGGGTGAACCTGCTTCGAAGAAGGAAAAGGTAAGTTTGTTAGCCAATGAGGTAATGGCAACAGTTTTTTGGGATGCACGCGGAATAATCCTAGTGACGACTTCCTATTTCCAAACCTAAAGAAATGGCTCGGTGGAAAGAGATTTAGCTCCAACGATCAAATTATTGACCAAACAAATGCCTACCTTAAGGACCTTGAAAAATTTTATTTTTTGGAAGGGATAGAAAAAATTGGAGAAACGTTGGAGTAAGTGTATTGAGTTAAAAGATTATGTTGAAAAAAAATGTTTGTTTTGCAAAAAAAACTGTGTTTTAATCAAAAAGTCACGGACTCGTATTTTCGAGAAACTCTAAGCCTTCTTGATATTTCTGTATGTCCTGGACTTTTAGGAAGTAGAGTACTAATGGAAATGTTTTATTCTAAAGTGTGTTTTTTTCGCTCCCATTCTGCAAAAAAGTCTACGCTAGACGAGGATGCAAGGTGCATAAAAAGAGTGCGCTATAATTACGACACTTAAACTTGGGATACATTCTTATATATAACATTCTCGTGTCGCTGTGTTTGAGTTTGAACTCCTCCGAAACGGCTTTACCGATTTTTATTAAATTTTAGGAGTATTTGGTAGGTATGAGAATAGGTCGTTAAGTATATTTAATATCGATTTTTGGTTTGCGGGCGGATGGGAGTGTTAAAATTTTAATATACAAAATTTCATTTCTCAACGGATTTAGCAGAAATTTGAAATATATAATGTATGTAACCTGGGCAAGGCAGTAAAATAGTTTTCAATGGACGCGCTATATTTTTGTGCAGTACTTTATGTACAACAACAAAACTATTGTCAAAGAAAATATAATTTTCTCTAGATTGATAATCAGTAAAACACTCTTATACATTTAAATCCATTAAGATAAAAAGTAACGAAAAAACCAAAAAATTGAGGTAATTGACTATAAAATAAAAACCGTAATATTTAAAAATCTATATAAGACGAAATCAAAACAATTATGGTCTTATTATGAGGTCAAATAGGGTTTTCATAATAAGTTTTCAGATTCCTTGTTACTTACAAGAATTTAATTTTTCTTCATAAGTATAATTTGATTTAACGAACCCGAGACTAGTTTAATAAATTTTCATTAAACCAATATAGAACGAAAAATAGCTGCAAATTATTAAATTTGTACTTTTTAAGTTTGAAAAAATAATTTAGCGTTTGCTTTTCTTTAGGACGCACATTTTAGAATAATTTACAAATATATCAAACCATGGATATTCATGATATTGCATGCCATGATTTGGTATCACTAATACACCAATGCTTCCCAAGTGTCAACTGTCTCACTTGGGCTGTTCATCTGTTTATTGGAAAAATACCTCCCGGTGCTATTTAATTATGGCGCTGATAACAATTTGCGTAGATGGTAGCAATTTTTCATCATATAATCAATGCAAAACCAAATATAAAAAAAATCATGAGGCAAGAAACCTGATAATTTCAAGAACTCAAAACAAGAGATGATATTTCGTGTTCGCGCATTATCGTTCTTCAACCACGAAAAAATGCATAAACGTGAGTACAAACAATTTTTGCGTGAGACCGCCCATAATTAAGATTTATGCGTTATTGTTTCGTGATTGCAAGTTCTTTTCTGAGTTTGCCCTGCCAGAACTGAAAAAAGAAACGTATAAGAGGCCAAATTTTGATTTAAAACTGTATCTTGGAAATTTTAATTAAAAAAAATGTGCAATCAATATTTGATATTTATTTGATTTGGCGTTCAGACGCCAAAGTTTCAGGAAAGGTTTTTCTCAATTTCCCTTTTAAAATTGCCATTGAAAATCAGCAGTATTTATACGATAAGTTTTTCATACTTGTCTTTCTGTTTTCATTCTTGTCTTTCTGTATTTTCGCATTCATAAAAATACAAGTTCTATCACAATCCAGGTCTGTTAATACAGATCATCTTGTAAGCACTGATGATCGAAGTTGTTTATGCTTACAAATAATTTTTTACATAAAAGGCAACCAGAAATAGCAATAAAATGTTTTATTTAACTGCATCTGAATTTTTCTTATAAATGAAGAAAACCCTGACAAAACAAATGTCAATTTTACTGTAACAGTTATAGATAATACAATTTCCTACAAATTTTAAATATAGCAAACATTTTATACAATCAACCGTTTTCGAGATAGAGCGCAAATCGTAGAAAGCGGTACGCCATATTTAAACTGACCAAGGACAATCGTCTTATTGATAATTAAAAACATGTTGGATGACGTTTGACTCACAGTGGATTAATGGCCTTAATAATATTATACAACAAACAAATTTTAGCATTTATATATTATAGAAGATATCATCATCAGTTAAAAAAATTGATCTCGTTGCAAATATGGCAGAGCACTTTCCACGTTCCCTATCTCGGAAATGGTTCATCGCTATTTGTAGGAAATTGTATTCCCTACAACTTCTGTCGTAACATCAAAAGGCTTGCCCGAGACAGAAAACGAGTTATTCGGTTTTTATGACTTTTGATCTGTGATATCTCGTTATGCTGGGATGGGATGGGATGGTATACGTTTTCGTGACAACTTATACAACGCCAAAGCGTTTCTAGAATTTTCGTATTCGACTTCGACAAGTTGTACTAGTTTAAAGAAGCACACAACATGATTCTTTAATCTAGTACACACTTTCACAGTCTAAGACGAAAAATCGACAACCGTAATAATAAGGCAGATTGTCTGCAGCCGTATTCTGTAATTCTCTAAAGCTAAATCTCCATCCCACAGTGGCGTAAAATTAAAAAAAGTAATATGTATAGAAATTCTAATGCGTTGCATGGATTTGTCTGAAAATAAAAATGCTTATACAGGAGGAGTTTAATATTAAGAATCAATTCTTTCGAATTCTATAGCTGAACCACGGACGTAGACACAGTGTGGAAATTGACTACTTCGAGTGCGAAAAACTTTGTGAGCTTTGTAACTTTCTTTAATCCTAACCGATCTTCGAGCCAAGATGTCGCAATTTTAAATAAGAGCAATGCTAAGTATTCATCTTAGAAAATGTAATTATGTGATTTTTAGCAACCTTTACAGGATGAACTTTTTTTGCCATCTAAAATCTAAAACCAAACATTTGCACTAGAATTTTCTACAACTTTAGAAATAGTGAAGTTTCATCTGAAAAATCAAATATATTTTAGTTAAACTTTAAAGTTTACAATTCATACAGTTTTTACGACTTAAATTAAAAAAAATATTAAAAAGACATTTTTTAACTTAGAACTTTGTCAAAAACCTTTTTTTGCGCTTTAAATTAAAATCTAAGGAATTTTTTTTTTTAATTTTATAAGCAAAAAAGCTGAAACATCTGGGCAAAAAAATTAATAATTTTTTTAAATTTAAATATCTTAAATTAAATTTAAATAAAAACGTTTATGCTTAAATTGCCGTTTGTCTTGTCATGTCTAATCCAAAACACTATAAGTTGCAATCACACAAAGTTTGTTACTCCCAAAGTAGTTATTTTCGCTTCATGTAGCTCTGTCGATAGTTTAGCTTCAAACTTTTTTTACATTATTCTTAAAATTTGACTCCAGTATCGCTAAAAATATATTCAAGTGGATTTAATGTTTTTTGGCTTCGAATGCACTTTTGTAATGTGTATATTGTAAAGTTTGGAAATATTTTAAAAATTTAATTGCCGTAATTTTATTACCATTAATTTTATCGCAAACATTTTTTGAATTTGTATTAATTCAGCGTTTTAGTAATCGAGAATTGCCTTTAGCTACGAGGACTAAAAGAATATGGAAGTGGAATGTTGTTAACAATAAATTTCTGAGAGTGCAGGTCTATTAATACTCCGGTAGTATTGAAAAAGTACTTCGTTAACAATGACTGCCAATTTCGTTCACTGGGAAGCTACTCACGATCCCATCTCTAATTAAAACTGATGTAAAAACTTTTTGTTTCTATACAAAATTGCAAACTGGATGCCGTAAAAAGAAAATATAAGAAATAAAACATAAGCACAGAATGTATTTGCAATAAGACTAAAAGTTGCCATAAATTCTCCAAAATGATAAATTAGTTTTGCTGCACAAAAGAAAAACGTGAATAAAAAAATATTTGAGTATCGTTTTTTACATTTTACTGCATTTCTGTTACATGTGATCACCATCAACATTGTTGTCAACTTCGGCAGCTGCGCCGGCATAGCTTCATACACACAAAATGTGACAATCATGTATAAGCGAGTAGAACGGAAGCATATTTATTTACTTATAATATTTATTGAGTTTTTTATTATTTTCTCTTCTTATAGCCTTTACCAGACATGGAAGGGCATACAGTATGTATGGATGTATACAAATTTATCAATATTTTTCTGATGTTAATTTGCGACGACATAAACTAACTAAAGTACTGACCTATCCCAAATGACTTTATCAGTCTATAGGGACCTTCATTGACGGCAATGAAGGACCTTCTTTTAAATCTAATCGGAAAGCTTTTTACATTTTTCTGCTTTCTATTTCCTTATTTCACTTTTCTTTGCATTCTTGCATAAATAATGATTAGTAGGCAGTACACTATACCACTTCAGCCCCCTTAGACAAATAATGCAATAGCCGATTTCGAGTTTAATTAAGTTAGAAATAAAAGTCTAGTCCTGAAAAAAACTTAATTTATGTCGATGTGGTTTAGTAACAAAGTGCTCACTTACCAATTTAAAATTATTTATTGAGACTTAAACACTTGTTTTCAAGCTGAAAAAAATTAAAAAAAAACTCACTCATAGTCATTCATATTCTACAGCATGGAAATCTCCAAGCTTAGTATTTTCATGAAAGCCACATTACGCGGCTTTAGCACAATATACTTAGTTACTCTACATTTCATTAAAATCGTTTCGGTATTTTGAAAGCTACAAACGTTTAAAATTATTATTAAACTTGCACTGTATAACACGTACGCGAAAAAACTTCCAGTTATAAAAATTAATAAAGCACGTCTGTGCTTGTCGATTTTGTTGTAAAGAAATTAGAATAAGAATAAGATTTGTAGAGAATATTTGAGACCGTGTTTCGAGTTATTCGAAAAATATATATTTTTTAAAACCCCGATCTCGAAGACGGCTTTGTTCGAAACAAGTACCCCGCAAAAGCTTGGTAATGCCTTAATTTAAGGTCAATATACATACTTTTCAACCGAAATTTGTCAAATATCACGCTGTAAAGTACGTACACGCCGTGTGGTACCTTAAAAACATTGATTCTGTAAAACTTATGTGCAAAGTCATCTGACAAAATTTCAATCTATTTTGATTTGGCAAACCTTCTGACATCATCTGAGTAGTCCACTTGATCCTATTTTATACAAATATCATTAATATTCTCAAACTATCATTCAACGAAGAGTGAATGCGCAATATACATAACACACATATGTATGTACATCTCTTATTTCATCAATGCTTTTTTGGTTATTCCGTTTTTTATATTATCACACTACATTGTTTGAGATATCCTGAGTAAAAAATGGGATGCTCAAAAACAATTTTTTTATAAAAAACTTAAAAATTATTATCCGTGGAAAATCTGGTGAGCTGGAATCAAAAGACCGACCTGTCGAATTATTTGAAGAAAACAATATTTCGAAACCGTTTATTTTCTAAGAGCAAAAGCCAGTTAACCGGGTTTCTTTTCGGGGTCTTAAATACTCTTGTATTTTAGTAAAGGCGTAATAATTAAAATAGAAATTTTTTCGGGGCTTTTTATTATTATTGTGTGAGATGTAAGTGCATTTTTTTAATTATAACTATTATACAATCAATTACCTTGGCAGTATGATATACCAGTGTATATGTAAATGCTCTATGCTCCACAAAAGTCCATTATTTCCTTTGGAGTAAAGCTCCCCACATGCTGCAACTTGCACGCGCGATAAAGTATTGGTGCCAGCCATTGTACCATTTGAGGGCATTTTGTGTGCATTGCTGTTGCGATATCCAACAGAGATTGATATTTTGCTGATCGTGCCAACTTTCTCTACAATATAAAGACAATATAAAGACATAAAAATGATTTGGATTTGAAATACATTTTAAAGAATTATTACATGAAAAATTTGCCTTAAAATGCATATGAAATTCAAATTGTTTTTTTATGCATGCGGTATATAATATTTATTTGTGTATTTGAATTTGAAATTTTTTATTAAAATTTATATAAAACTTGCAAGGATAAAACTAATAAATATAATTTTATATATAGATAGCTTAAAGGAAACTTTAAAATTATGAATCCTATAAAATAATGTATATATTCGGATCGGTTCTTAAAAAAATATTGTTGATATTGGAAAAGATAGGCTAAATAAAATAATGTTAAATTTTTAGCAATCGTATTTTTTTTAAATAAAAATAAAGTCGAATAAGCTCTTCGCTGATTTGAATACTGTGTTTGTCAGTAATACAACTTTTTAAAAATGCATAAGGAAAATACTTAAATATTTTCAATAAGCACACATAAAATTTTGTTTCGGAAAGATACAAAACTATACCATTTTACTTTCGAAATGGGAATAGTAAACATCAAAATAAGAATAATAAATTTGATAATGGAATTGTAACTTTTAGCATAAGAATAGTAAATTTCATTGTGAAAATTGTTAAAATCAAAATAAAAAAATTAACCCTTGCGATAGTTTTCATGATTAGATTTATTCATTATAAAATAAGAAGAGGTTCTTTCAAGAAAAAAAAATGCAAAAGGG